>PVIW01000162.1:276428-726368 GCA_004026585.1 Noctilio leporinus
TTTTTTTTTTTTTTTTTTTTTTTTTTTTTTTTTTTTTTTTTTTTTTTTTTTTTTTTTTTTTTTTTTTTTTTTTTTTTTTTTTTTTTTTTTTTTTTTTTTTTTTTTTTTTTTTTTTTTTTTTTTTTTGCTTTCTTCTCTTTTATTTTTGTCTAATTATGCATTTCTATGTCATTTTTATAATAATCTTAGTATCAGCCATAGCAATTTCCCATTCATTATTCCCTTTTCCAAAATTTTTATGTCTTTCAAGTTCCACAATAATTCTGTTGGAATTTTTATCAGAATAGCAGTACATTATAGATTACTTTTGGGATAATTGATATCAATGTAATAGTGAGGATTCCCATACACAAACATATTGTCTCTCAATTTAGTTCTTCCTGGTGTATTCCCGCAATATTTTGTCATTTTCTCCACATATGAATCATTTGTGAAGTCTATTTACAGCCTTTTTTAAGTTTTTATTATTATTGTGGATGAGAGTTTTTAAACCATTATACTTTACTAGAATTAGAAATACTCTTAGTCTTTTAAGGTAATATTAATATTTAAAACCTTGATGTAACCCTGGCTGGTGGCACAGTGGATAAAGTGCCAGTCTGCGAACCCAAAGGTCGCTGGTTTGATTCCCCAGTCAGGGCACATAACCAGCTTGCAAGCCAGGTCCTTAGCTGGAGGCAGCTGAAAGGCAACCATACATTCATGTTTCTCTTCCTCTCTCCCTTTCCCTCTCTCTGAAAAATATTAAATAAAATCTTTTTTAAAAATCTCTAAAAGGAAAACCTTGATGTAATTTACAATAATTTGCCTACAAATTCTCTTGAATTTTTATGTATACAATGTCATCACTTGAAAATAAGGAAAGTATAACTTTCCATCATTTTCATTTTCTTTTATATCTTTCTTGTCTTATTCACTGTTTAAACTTAAGTACAATATTGAATATTAGAAGTAATGGCAATCTCTTCTTACCTTTTGGCTAAGGTCAAGTCTAGAAGTAATGGCAGATATATTTGTCTTATTCCTATTAAAAGAGGTATTTCAAAGTTTCACCATTTAGTTTATATTTGCCATCACTTTTTCCTCCATAGAAACCCTTGATAAGGTTAAAAGCCAAACAGGAATTTTTTCTATTTCTAGTTTGTTAATGATTTTTATTAAATAATATTTCAGCATCTATTTAGGCAAGCAAATTTTTTGTTTATTTTCCATTGTTAATGTGATGTTAATGTGAACTAGATTACCTATGATTTAATGATCATATTCCTTGGATAAATCCTGTTTGTCAGAATTGATTCTTGTTAATATATGCATAAATTTAGTTCACTAATATTACATTGAAGAGCATTACTTCTATAACACTTCATAAATATAGTTTATGCTTTTTATCCATTCTTTTAAATCAATTACGCTATCAAATTTCTATTAGTTTCAAACATAAGTTGGGTAGTATTCCTTCTGTCTTTAGTCTCTGAAAAAAATTATAAATTATCAGTATTTTTTGTTACTTAAATACTTGGTAAAACTCTGATCCCTTTGGGAAACACTCTGGTTACCAATTCATGGATAACTAACTTGTTCAGTCTTTCTACTTCTGAAGTTGATTTTGCCATTTTAATCCACTTCAAAATTCTCATATGCATTGTGCTAAAGGTGGTTGTGGTGTTCTCAAGATTTAATTTAGTAAGAAAACAAATTATATGAAGATTTGACTCTAACTTCAGTTGTTGCTAGCCTTGGCATCCTTTCTAAAACAGTGCTCACATCTGTGCAAGACTGAAACTTTTCTATATTGAGAAAGGTCTTTTACACACATACAGACACGTACATGCACTAGTATAACCTTCAAACTAGTTTTCAAAATCCATTTGTTGAAGAATTTAAAGTGAGAAAACTGAGGCCTTGCGTGGCCTCAAATCTTGGAGCTAGTTATGTTATTCAAACTGTGAATAACACTAGTTTTCCCTAGCCCTTAATTTAACATTTAAAAAACATTTATTCTTAATAAGAGATTTTATTATAACATAGCACATCGCCAAATAATATGGCCAAAATAATACATCACATGGGCCATTCACTTATGTAAATTAAAGTACACACACTCAGTTTAAAATGGGGGAAAAGAAAAGAGAAAAAGAATAATTTGAATAGTGTTGGAAATTCCTCCCAATAGGCCAATCAATACATTCCCTGAGACAAACATGATGGGAAATGCTAATATCCTAGTTTCTTTGTTAGGATCAATTTCTCTGTACTCCTGGTGCAAGCATCTGGCTGCATTAAACTGTATTTAAATATATGTATTTTTCATACAACATGGGCTCCAGCCAAATGCATCATCCAGTGTCCAACCCAAGAAACAGAAAAATATTTCTCCAGTGTTGGAGGACACACTGGCTGTGTTGGACATATTTTGAGAAGTCTATGGAAAGCAAGTTTTAAAAATACTAGAGCTGCCGTGGCTGGTGTGACTCAGTGGATAAGGTGCCAGCCTGCAAACCCAACAATCACTGGTTTGATTCCCCAGCCAGGGCACATAACCAGGTTGCAAGCCAGGTCTCCAGCCAGGTACCCAGCTGGAAAGGCAGGTGAAAGGCAACCATACATTGATGCTTCTCTCCCTTTCTTCCTTCCTTCCTGCCTGTCTCTCTGAAAATAATGAGTAAAATCTTTTTTTTTTTAAGTGTTCAACAAATTTTAAAAATAATAAAAAATACCTAGAGCTACTGAGCAAAGGGATGAAAACACCTGTAGAAATGGAAGAGGCTAACTTAGATGACTGCTTCCATACTATTCATACCTATAAGTCTACAAGTTTAATGAAAAAATTACTAAAAAAGATAACTATCAATGAAACAATTGGCATAAACAATTATAGGTAAGTTGTAACATTATTTAGGAGATGAATGTAAGTATTTGGAGACCTGCAAAGATCACTGACCTAGACGGGGCCTTTGCTGGAAATGCTGAATTGTGTTCTTCCTTTGTATTTCTGCCTCTTCTCAAGTTCTCTGTATGGTGATTCTCAATCGCTGCCATGCACCAGAATCACATGGAGGTGATGATTGGGCCCATCCACAGAAATTGTATCAAAATGTCTGGTGCACACTCTGAGTTCCCAGGTAATTCTGGGAACTTTCAGTAAATTCCCAGGAGTTAATGTGCTACTGGTTTAAGGACCCTATTGTAGGAGAAACACTGACTTAGAAAAAATTAAAGTTTCCTTGGGATCCAGGCAGACTCAGTTTCCACTGAAGATTAACAAATGTTCATTTCTCTGTCTGAGGAGGCAGGAAGAAAGGGGAGAAAGTTGGCATTAACTGGCATGCAATAGACATTTCTAGAGCATACCAGGGCCTGAAAATATTCCAACTCACCTATAGCCAAGATTCTTCAGAGCCCACTACAAAAATTATAATACATTTCCTAGCTATTAGCTGCTGAAACTCTTGTAGCTTGTAATTAATAGTTTAAGATGATGTTTATCAACAAGGACATGTTGATGCTTTAGCTTTCCCCATGGTTAAACTACATAGACCAAAACCATTCTTTTGACAACTTAACATTTTGACTCAGCCACTTTTGATATTTGCCGTGCATTTGGTAGCTATAATGTAACCTCTTTCCTGTGGTGTGTCAGTTTTTCGAAGTTCCTTGCCCCAGTGAATTTCTGTGTTTTGATGAAAGATTGGCTCTTTGAATCAATTATCTTCTGTTTATTATTTTTAGGATGGAAATGCCTTCTTATTATATATATATATATATATATATATGTGTGTGTGTGTGTGTGTGTGTGTGTGTGTATGTATGTATGTATGTATATATTATATATATTGTATATATATCACCAGAAATTATCACAATCTGAAAAGGAAACTCAGTAAAATGTTTAAGGGCTCATCACACCAGTAAGATTTTCCAGAGTACCTTCCTTTAAGAAGAATTCTCTTAGAGTCAATTTATGCCTGGCCCATAATCTATGTTTATTAGCCTTAAAGGTTGTGGAAACACAGATGCTTACACAAAGGAGCAAAGAGTATGTTTCTTTGATAAAGTAATAAGAAACCAAAAGTAATAATAATAATAATCTGGATGGTATGATTGTTTGAAATCTCATTAAACCTTAAGCAGATAAAACATTTCAAGTAAATTAATAAAAAGCTCTAGTCACTAATGTACAAAACATCAGTATGAAAATTTTAATGATGAGTTGATTAAAATTAGACAATTTAAAATTTTTTTAAAGATTTTATTTATTATTTTTAGATAGAGGGAAAGGGAGAGAGGCAGAGAGGGAGAGAGACATCAATGTATGGTTGCCTTTCACCTGCCTCCAGCCATGGACCTGGCTGGAGACCTGGCTTGCAACTTGGCTATGTGCCCTGGCTGGGAATCAAACCAGTGATCTTTGGGTTCACAGGCTAGTGCCTTATCCATTGTGCCACCAGCCAGGGCTAAAGTTACACATTTTTAAGCAGATTTATCTGAACCTTATAGCTATAGACTAGTAGAGCAAAAAAAGAGATTCTTCTCTTTTTCTCCTAGGCTTTAATATTTTTTTCTGAATGTGCACTTGCTGTGTAGGACACAGAGTAAATGCTCAGTAAATGCCTGTAGAGTAGATGAGGCAAACAGTCTGATTAAAAGTCCCTGGACATTGGTGAATATTGGTAACAACTGTGAATTTTAAAGATTAGGAACATTTCATTTTCTCTTGAACCTAGTTTAATCAAATAGCCCCTTCAGGGAAGCTTTCAGGCTCAGCTTGCTAAAATGTTGGGACTGAAGGTTGATTATAATTGTGTATTTTGCATTTTCCTACTACAAAAGGTATATTTATTCACTTAAGAAAGTTGTTCATTAGTTTGCCCAAAGCTATCCTGTGTGCTTACTGCCCTGTCACTCAATGCTAAGTAGTTGCCATAACAACCACCCTGTTAGTGGTATATAAAGATTCCTAAGTATCTCTTCTAGTGCATGAAAGCAACTTCGTTAAAGAGAATCCACATTAATACCTTTCTCTCAATATAGTCACCTATCAAACTGTTGGAAAAGCACCCTATCTCCATGAATTAAAACGTAGGCTCATTTTCCCAGCTTTCAGAGCGCAGATGTTCACCTCATTGCTGCGTGTAAGCCCAGAGTCTCACCCTCATCTTCTACAGGGCCTGATGTCTCTCTGGATCAGTCTCTGCTGAGAAAGGGAAATCGTGTGACAACCTGGGTTGCAGAAAACAACTTGATAAGTGATCTTCCTATTTTTAGCCCCAAGCCCATCCACATGCACGTTTTCAGGAGCACTTGGTATTTCCAAGTCCTATTTTTTTTTTTAACTGGGGTGTTACAATGTGAATTTTTCATCACAATAAGCATTGCATTTTAACTTTATTTTCTCTGAAATGATCAGTCCTCTAAGCACTTTCCATCTTCATATAATGTCTTTCGGAATTACAAATATCCCCTAGTTTCATTGAAGATGCACTGTATCTGCTGGCATTCTCCCTTTTGGATTTGGGTGATTTTTTGTTTTTAAAGAAGGTTGTGGGAATGTTTTTATTATCCTGAAATCACAAGTCCTGGAAATTGAAATAAAGTAAATATGGGAATCTTGCCCTCTATCTTAGGAAAGTATTCAATTTAATAAATAGGTCAATGGATGCATTTAAACTATTATTTCATTCATAGAAACTTCTGTTTAAAATTAACTAATAGGGATTCTATAAATTAAACAATATTTTACCTATTTATGCTTGCTCTCTAAGAATGTTCTCATTTGAATGTACCTGCTATTCCATACCACCTTTATATTAACTGTCACATTAACATTCAACTCTATCACCAGGACAAACTAGATTTATTAAGCCCATGAAAAATAAAGTGAAACAAAACAAAACCTCCCAAAGCTTAAATCTGTGTGAAGAAAGTGAAGGAATAAAGATGGAAATTACAAAAATGAATGAAATAGAGACAATGATAACTTTCAGTACATTATCAAAATTGTATGTATTTCAGGCAGTATGAAATTCCAAGGCCAAGGCTTTAAAACTGCAATGGTTTGGCAGGGGGAGAAAATTTAATGTAGTTCTGTAGTTAGAATAAGAAGATAGTCACCTAAAATTTCCCTCTGGGAGAAACAGATATTGTTCTACTCTGGCCTGTTAAAGAGATCCAGACACTGATGGGGAAAGCTAACTTGTGCTTAGCAATGGTGAAATCAGAGTCTTTTCTTTTTGATATTGGTGCTCCAAATTTGTTTATGACTAACTTTAATTATAATAGAACTGATGAACAAAGGGACAAGCCTAGAACAGGAACTACATCCCTTTATTCCCCTCAGACTATTGTTTTATTGAGCCTCCTATGAAAGTACACCTGGATGATAGCTAAGAACTAGATTTTAATCTCCCTCTGCAAGATGACAATTAACCTGAAGCCCTCAGTAGATACTGTCACTTTCACCATTTATGACTTGAGTCAAAAATCTAACAGGGACACAGCCTGGAAATCGGAAGAAGAGAACTGAATGAGCGAATGCAATGTTGCTGCTTTAGACAAGCTAATCTGCTCATCAAAGGGGAAAAAAAAGCGTAATTCCATGTGCCTGGGATGATTCTTATGGAAGAAAGAAAAAGTAACTGAAAGAAATTGCTGACATTCTGACTGCTAGAAGTAGATGCCTCACTGAATGAGATTTCTTCTGAGAGCAGGATGCCCTCCCTGCCTATGCCTACCGGTTCTAAAATACAATGGAAAGAAAATGCTCTGTTATTCCTTATGACTTTGACATCCAAAGATCAATTTAGTAGAAAATGAAGAGCTTCCAATCATATAACTCACTTTTGTATTAAAACTGATTAAAAGAAAGTTTGAAGCATTAGGAGCCATCATTATTTTGTCTTGTAGTGAGTGTCCAATTTACCCCTTACTTTCAGCTGAGAATTCCCTTCTCGCCCATTAAAAGCTGAAGTCACCTGCCCAGGTAGTTCAGTTGATTAGAGCATCATCCCAATACAGTAAAGTTGTAGGTTCGATCCCTGGTCAGGAATTGGCCAATGAATGCATAAATAAGTAGAACAACAAGTTGATGTTTCTCTTTCTCCCTTCCCCCCTCTCTAAAACCAATAATATATTTTTTAAATAGTTGAAGTCAGTAAATACTTTAACTGAATATAAGATCAGAATTTCAATGAGAGGTGGGAAAAATGACATGTCTCATAACAACTTATAAAGTTGAGGGAGGCACAATAAAGACCTTTAATTTTTTAGATGTATCCTTTCAAAAAATTCATTCAAGTTACTATCCATTTTCACATGGTATCTATTTATCTAGTGTTCTTTTTTTTTATTTTAAAGATTTTATTTATTATCTTTTAGAGAAAGGGATAGGGAGAGAGGCAGAGAGGGAGAGAGACATCAGTGTGTGGTTGCCTTTCACCTGCCTCCAGCTACAGACCTGGCTGGAGACCTGGCTTGTAACCTAGTTATGTGCCCTGGCTGGGAATTGAACCAGCGACCTTTGGATTCTCAGGCTGGTGCCTTATCCACTGTGCCACCAGCCAGGGCTATCTAGTGTCCTTTTCACCACTCAGTTATTATATGTGTGTCCTACTTGGCTCTTCAGTCACTTTTGTCATTAAACAGTGGGGCCTAGATTAAAGTGCCTATCTGGAGGTCCTCATGCATTACTGAATCAAGTATAATGTAATAATAAGCTGCAGGCATTGGGAGAAAGGACTGGCACATTTTGATAATTTCATATCAATTTTGAAGATAACATACCTCAAGAAATAGTACTTGACCCACTGTGTATACAAATGTCTGTAATTAGCCTCAATTCCATGGCCATTATTGCATATCTCAAATCCATACCTCACTCAGGGCTCTCATTGATGCCCCACTGTTGGTCCAGGTACATATCTCAACTTCTCTGCCAGGCTACATCCTCCCAGAGAGAATTCCTACCCATTTTTCTTGGTGGCTACTAATTTCCTAGCATGGTGCCCACACCTAGCATTCATTCGGTCATGTTTGTGAAATGCATACGTGATTTTCACCTAAGCTTTTTCATTTGCAAAGCCCTTTTCTAAAAAAATATTCTCTTTTCAAATACATTCCCGGAAGAAACACAGATGTGAAGTGCACATGAATGGTTTGCATTAATGTTACTTTTTCATTGTCACACTCAATAATATGATTGATCCTAGAATGAATATAAGAATCAAGGTGGCCATAATGATGGGCATCAGAGGGTTCTTTACAGAAGAGAAAGAGTCCAGTCATATCATCCCATTTGATCATCAAAAAATTCCACATGCAAGCAGAGTGGTTTCTATAACCCTTATTTTACAGTTGAGTTCATAAAGACCAGGGAAGTCCAGCAATTTGTCCGAGGTCACATAGATGGCAAGTGTAGTCCCTGGGGGACTAGTGTCCTGGCCTTTCTGACCCCAGTAGCCCATGTTGAACACAGATCGGTCCCCAGTTTACAAGTGCCTATTTTACAAAGCCTTCTTTAATCTAAAAACAAAACAAAACAAGCAAAATAACAAACACCCACACCATTAAAGAAATGACCTCTCCACAGGACTACCAGACTAGAAGAAAGCCTCATCCCGTTGCACTTCTCATTCCATGTTTTCTGCAGTTGTTGAGGGCACAAAGCATGGATTCTCTCAAACTGCTTTCCATTTGCTGGAGGAAAATCCTACCCCAAAATAGAACTCAAAACAGACTGTATACTTTGTACTTCCCAGATTGCTAAAATGAAAGAAAGAAGCTGAGAAGATTGGCCATGTCCCCCAAATTAAAAGTACTTCTTTTTTTTTTTAACTAAAGAAATTTATTGTGATTTCCATTTTTCTATCTTATTTCTTTTAGTTAGTGCTCTGGCAGAATGAAAGGCTGACTTCTGGAGACAGAATCCAGCCCCATAGTATTTTCATTGCTCTGAAAGGAGTTGTATCACTTACTGTTCCTTTTTTTAATTTTTTTAAAAAGTTATTTTTATTGTTGTTATATTATATCCATCCCCTTTTTTACTCCCCTCTGCCCCCTTTCCCACCCACCCACTTCCCTGAAAGTCAATGCCATTTGTCCATGTCCATGGTTCTTCCATGCTAGTTCCTTGACTAAACTGCTCCCTTCTTTGCCTCCTCCTCCCCTCTCCCCCTCCTCCTTGCCCACTGAAGGTCTATTCATTGTATTCATGTATCTGGTTCTATTTTGCTTGTTTGTTTGTTTTATTCATTTTTGTCCTGTAATGGATGAGATCATATGGTATTTGTCTTTCACTGACTGGCTTATGCTTAATGAAATAAGCCAGTCAGTAAAAGTACTTCTTGAAAGACTACCAGACCAAGATAGATTGAGAAGCAAATTCTCTAAAATCTTTATTCAAGAACTCATTTCTATGGTGGGTTTCTAAAGCATTGAGAAAGACAAATCACTCTTGTAAATGATGAGAATAAGATTCTATATAAATTATTTTAACTTAGAATCAAGCAGTATGCCAAAACACTAATACAAGCATGACCCAGAGAGTTTTATTCTTATTTAACTATGGAAACCATATAGTTTATTTCCCAAAGTAAAATCATTTTTTGAAAGTAAAAGAGGATGCTATTCATGATTATTTTCTCATGTCCAACACTCAATACATAAAAATTGGTATTGGCTTCAAATTCCAAATATCTACAGGATTCAATCACTTCTCCATATATAATCTGATTTCATCTCTGTCTGAATCATATTAATCTCTTCCTTGTTTTTTGCAATAGTCCCTAATTGGTCTCTCTGCCTCTACTTTTGCACCTATAACTTGCTATTGTCTTCTGAATAGGACAACTAGAAGAACCTTTAAAGATGTACATCATACAACAGTTCTTGTGCTCAGTCAGAACTTTCTGATATCTTTATATATCGTTAAAGTAAAAGTCAAAGCTCTTTTGGTAAATATGGTTCAATATGATTTAACTGTCTCTTCCCTGGTTCCTACCTCACCTCTTGGTCTCTAGCCAACTCTATTTCACCAATCTAATATCCTTGATGTTCTTTGAACATACTAGTTAATTTTCTATCTTAGGACCTTACCACTGGCTCTTCTTTCTTCCTGCAATGCTTCTTCCAGAGTTATCAACCTGGCTTATCTCATTCAAGACTTCATTGAATGTCACTTGCTAAATGGTGCCTGGTATCAACCCTATTTAAATTGAAACCACTCACTCCAACCATGCCCTCCCTACTCAAACCATCTTATTTATGTATTTTTCTGTTGTACTACAACAACCAAACATGGTATTTATTCACTTACTATATATTTTTTTTAAGTTTTGCTCTTCATCAACTTACATCTTATGTAAGTGACATAAGAGCCAGATCTCTTTCTCTTGTTCTCTTCCCTTTGTCTTATTTTTTGCTCATATTAGGTAGTTAATAAATATTGTTGAATTGATGAATGAGTTCAACATTTTCTCTTGAAATTTTTCTAGAATTTCCATTTGGCTCTTTTTATATATTCTAGTTCTCTTGAACATAGTGTGCACAGTTTTCTCCCATTCATATTTGGACCTCCTGTGGGTATGTTTCTATTATTATTTACTTTAGACATTTCTCTTCTTCTTCCATATGCCTTATTGCTTTTTTCTGACTACCACTGATTTGTTATGAAAAAATTGCTGAAGTAATTCAAAGCCCTGGATGGTGTTAACTTCTTCCAGAAAGGATTTACTTGTGCCTTTGACCTCCAGTTAGCTGAGAGACAAGTCACTTCAATTCACTCAGGAATAGAACTGATTCAGTCTTTATGAGAGCTGCTCTCTTCTGGACTGCCATTACACAGAGGTATAGCCCTTCAGAGGTGACAATTCAAAAATTGTGGCATTTCAGTGCCTTTCCTCCTTGACAGGTCTTAACCTACAAGATTGCCAGCAGTTCTGGTCAGTTACTCAGCTGCTCAGCCACCTTGCTAGGAAGTTCACATGATGTAACTAGTTGCCACACTGGAAGTAGATGTTCCATATTCAAAGGCTGTTATAGACCCTTGCATATAGACATCTTACATAAGCTCTAAAAAATGCCTGATTAAATGTGGATTCAGATATTTTCCACAAATGTGTTTCTTTCCTTCATAAAGCCAGATTTAAATACCATATTTCCCTAAACACTTAAGTTATCTATTTTACATAAAGCCAACTTACTTAACTATAATGCTAAAGTTGTCTTCCCAGATTGGTAAAGCATATAAGCATCATCACTTATGAAAGAATTTTGGCCCTGGCTGGTGGCTCAGTGGATAAGGCGCCAGTCTGCAAATTCAAAGGTTGCTGGTTCGATTCCCAGCCAGGGCACATAACCAGATTGCAAGCCAGGTCTCCATCCAGGTCCATGGCTGGAGGCTGGTGAAAGGCAACCATACATTGATGTCTGTCTCCCTTGCTGCCTCTCTCCCTTTCCCTCTCCCTAAAAATAATAGATAAAATCTTTTAAAAAGAAAAGAATTTTGTTAGAACCAATATAGGAATCTTTACATCTGGATGTGACATACACTGTGTTCATAATAAAAGATTATGTAAGGTAGAACAGCGTTTCTCAATGTGTTTTCTCCTGAGAGATATATTTCCCTACCCTTTCTCCCCAAAAGTTTATGTTCAAATATGTTTGTGGATTCCTCCATATAGGCCCCCAGCTTGGAAACCTGGGATGTTTTATCCTTTTAAAAGTTCTAACATGTTATATAGTAAAGACTTTTTATTTTAAACCAAGGGTTTTCCTACCTTATTAGACAAGATAACTTCTTTAAAAGCTTTTTGTTCCTATTGACATTCCAAGGAAGTGGTTTTCTATGGGATATACTTTAAATAATTCTGTTGTAGAGGAAACTGAATAATATTACTTAGAGCATCTGCCTTCCAGCAATTGTTTCATCAGTTGGAGAGAAAAATGTGTTCATATTGAGTTTAACCAGAACACACAACTGAAGTCACTGCCCAAGAAGCCAACACAAAACAAGTCACAAAATGTCGCGATTAAGGGTAAAACTGGTGACTCAGTTCTTTGTGGTACTAGAGAACCAAAACCTATGTCATGGTTTAATTTAATTAGCATTTATGAATTTGGGACAATGAATGTCGACTCTGAGGTCAAAAAAAGCCTTGAAAATTCCAGTGCTAAAACAATGTTATTTGCCAACCAAGAAAAGGTCACGGTCCTTTTTACCTATTATCTTTGAGGGCTTAGGGTACTCTATGCAAATCCAGTGCAATAGAAATGAAGGCCATTAAAATAACCTTGCTTCTCTGGGTGACAAACCCTGTCCATTACAGGGTATCCCAAAATAACACACAACAGTTTTATTTTCTTACATATCTCTCATTACCTTTTTAATATTTATTTATTTTTATTTTTTATGGAATGCATCAGGGTGACATGGGTTAATACAATTATCCAGGTCTCATTAACTTTTTAAAGCCTTCTGACTTTTTGAAATCGCGGCAGTCCGTTCCAAATGAAGTATGAAATGGCAAAGAAAATACAGCCTGCCCTTACTTCCTCCTAGGCAATAGGCAGCAGAAGCAATGCATGTGTGTTTATGGGGGGGCGAGCAGGGAAAGGAAGTATTTTTAGCCAAATTACTGTCAGGATTGTCACCTTCTTCTATATAAAACATTTAAAGCAACCCAGCACAGCCACACACGAAAATCAAGACTTCAGAATTCATTCGGAGCACGGCTTATTTCACCTACTCTGACCTGCCACTTTTAGCTTTTATTACCCGTGGTGCTGCAGTCTTCTCCATCTCTCTGGTCTGTTTTCAAACCAACCCTCTGGCCAACGACTAAAACAGGAAGACAAAGAGCTTCCCTGTGGGAATCAATACAGTGGCATCAGGAGTTCTCTCTCATACTACTTATAGTCGAGACAAGTACCCCCACCATGGTGTTCATGATGGTATAAATGTTGCCATTCATCTTCCAGGAAATACAAATTATCTTGCCTTTCCCTGTGAATAGCAGTTAGCCGATGATAGAACTTTGGGAGATTGAAGGTTCATTAGAATATGGTTGGACGCAAGCAACAAAATATCCAACTAAAAGCGGGTATATAAACGTATTGATCATGAGGAGCATATAGACAAGCAGGGGAGGGATGGTTACCAGGCTCTGCAAGCTCAACTGTCAGCTTCTCTGGTCTTGAACTCCTGGTCACACTGGTTGTAGTAGCTCAATATCTTCATGGGAGAAAAGGCACAAGGAAGAGGCAGTGGCTTCCTTTCCAGGAATAGCCTCGGTCAAGGAAAAATCAATATTTCCTAAACGTCTACTAGAACTGCTTTTTTGTCTTGCTGTTCAGCATTGAATGACCTTCCTGTGCTCCAGCTGGAAGGAAGATTAGGAAAATAGGCATCTAGTATTTTTCATTTTTAGCCTCCATAATTCTAGGTGGATTCTGGCAGCAAAGAAAAAGGAAAGTGGGCTGTCAGATATCTAACAGCATTTACCGTAGAAAAGGGACAAAGTAAATGGTTTTATGTTTTTGTTTTAATTGTGTGGACTATTAGTTTTGTTTGGGCAACCATGTACTATTCAATTTTACTTCAATGGATCCATTCTTGTTTCAGTTCCATTATAATAAGAAAAATATTTATTGATTTACAAAGATACATTTTGTTTACATATATATATATGTGTGTGTGTGTGTGTGTGTGTGTGTGTGTGTGTGTGTGTGTGGTGTGTGGTGTGCATGTATATACCTTTAATATTGTTCTTGAATGAGGTTTTGGTTGCTTCTTTGACCCCATCAGAACATAAATGAGTAAAAGTTAAAATACAAATTTCTCTGAAGGTCAAACCAACAAATTGCTTAAAAGTGAGGGAAGAGCCACTATTTGTGGAATCAGAGGTGTGTAGCTTCTAATGAATCATGCCAAAATGTGCAAAAACATCTAAAAGTTCATGTATGTAATTTGTTTTTGTAAAGGAAGCCCAATGCTTTGTCAGAGTCTCAAAATGTCCATCACCGTCTAAAAGTTTAGAAACACTGATCGTAATGATTAGTTATAATAATTCAGGGGTTTTGTATGCAGTTTCAGAACAAGAAAAGCCCTCATCTACATTAGAAACTGCTTTGATGGAATAGTCTCATTAGATTAAGTGACATAATTTCACAAAAGCATTTTCACAGTTAATACCCCATCCTATTTGTTGCTTGTCCATATCATTAAACAAGAGAAATGATCAACCTTCCTTATTCCAGGATCCAGAAAAAGTCAATTGAAAGTGAAAAGCAGAAGGAATTTTCAAAGCAAAATGTAGGTGGAAACCTCATCTTTTATATTCTTTCTGTGTATCTCTTCTTTCAGTTGTTCAATAAGGAGTTATTGAGTTCTTACAATGTGTCATTGGATTATCTCAATTGTTTCAGAAAATGTAGCAGACAGACATAAAACCCTGGAGAGACTGGCCAAAGGGTATACAACTAATAGGTGTTGGAGATTCAAAGACAGGACACATAATACTAAGTCCCACATTCTTTTTACTCTACCACAACTAGGCTTCTTTATGGGGGCTAGAGTGTAACCTGTGTGTCCAAACTATGAGAAAAAGAACCAATTTTGATCATCCCACATTTAATCAGTGTAAACAGGCAATGCACAGAATTCAAAGTAAATGTTTGAAAGTGCCCATTTTCAGTGACAGCATTGCACTTCTTCTGTTCACTACATTAACACTACCTGCATTATACTGGATGGGGCAAAAATAGGTTTACAGCTGTTTCTATAGAAAATAATATATTAATGAATAAGAATGGAAGAATAAACTTTTTCAAATACTCACAACTGTAAACCTACCTTTGCCTCACCCTGTAAATGTTGATAGTACATATAGCCCTTGAAAAATAGGCACGGGAATCCAGAAAATAAGGTAGATCCTCTTTGATTTGTGATTTTAATTATATGAGTACATCATATAATATACGTATATACTGGCAAATAATTAAAATAGTAAACTTGCCTTTTGACCTGTTGGAATGAAATTAATAGCCAATCCTTTTCAAGTTTCTACATTAATCAGTGTAATATGTGTAATTACATATAATTGTTTTCCTCAATGTTGTGCTAGGATAATTTAAATATTCACTTATACGATACCATTAGGGAAAATCCTTTAGATGGTAATTCAGTTTTATTCTGCCTTAATTTAATAAAATCCAGGATATTTGTTTTGTTCTAAAGAATGATGAAATGTAACTATTATGAGGTAAAAATGAATATACATTTCTGCAGTCATCTCCAAACAATTTTGCATAGTGATTCCAAACAGAGTCAAATATTCTGTTTTCATGTTAGTTTCAGCCAATGGAGCTTGAAATGCAGAGATAGTGACAGTCAAGCTGCAAAGCTCTGTCTTCATTCAAAAGAGGAAATGATTACCTTCTGGTCTTTTCATTAGTTATCAGCAAGTCACCACAATTAGATTAGGAAATGGATGAAGACCTTTTCCATTTTGGTCTGTTACATTATCTATGCAGCACATATTGTGTATTTAATAGAGGGTTCGGGAACAAAAAGTTAAATAGATTTTTAATTTTGATGGGCTCAGTAAGAAACAGTACCACAGTTGCCTGGTCAGGATGAAAAGCAACTTACGAGGATTAAAAGGCAACCTGTGTTCATTGTCAAGCAGAACTACTGCGGGGCCTTTCTTAGAGAGGCCCTGGGCTCATCTTTCCACAGATGCCACCAGGATGTCCCAGGGAAAACAAACAAACAAACAAAACACATGTTATTCCTAGCATAGGCACAATTCTAAAAAGCTCCTGTTGAGTCAAGTGGTTCCTTCTACAGTAGTAAAGAGAACTATTGCGCCAAAGAGGCCCAGATTCAAACTATTTGCTGAAGGCTAGTCATTATTATTCATTTCAATTATTATCACATGAACTATGTATAGTGTATCATTTGCATTTGACACTTGCAACCTTTCGGGTACCCATGCCCTTTGTCATGTGACTTTGCACTTTCTCCCACCAATAAGTGGCATATTTCCTTGTCCCTTGATTGTAGTGGGCCACGTGACTAGTATTGATAAAAAAGATGTTAACAGATGATACAAGCTGTGATTTTTCAGAAGTCCTCACGTACTTACACTGCTCTTTGCACCTTTATCACAGTCATGAGAATATAGCCAGGATGGCCAACTGGATGACGACAAATGCAAGACCCAGTGACTCCTGTTGCCCCAGCCATCAGAAACCAAATCTCAGACATGTGGGTGAGCCCAGGTGAGACCAGAAGCACTGCCCAGGCAAGCTCAGATTTGATCATTGGCCTCCCAACTTGCGAGGTAAATAAATCATCTTGTCTTAAACCGTTAGTTTTGGGATGGTTGGGTACGCAGTACTACCACCACGATAGGGAACATACATGCTATAATAAGCACCATTTCATACAAGGAGAAAATAAAACCATATCCTTAATGCCTTCTTGGCTGGTGGGGGAGGAGAAAGGGAGAAAGGGAAAAACAGGGAAATTTCTTATGCCATATAACAAAAGTACTAGTATTTCTTCTTCTATTTTGGAGACATGTAGAATGAGAGTGGCTTTATTGGGCCTTCTCTTTGCAACATAAGACAATAGTCACTGTAAGTTGTTTGGGCTAAGACTGGATGAGTGGAGGCAGATCCAGAGTTTAGGGAATGGCTAAAAATTGAAGGGAGAATAAAAGAAAGACATGTTATACCTAACACAGCAACCTTACACATACATTTGGTTATTTCCTACTAAATGAGAAAGTTTGGCCAAACATAGGGTTTCTCCAGTAGGGTTGCCAAATTTAGTAAATAAAAATACAGGGTGCCCAATTAAGTTAGAATTTCAGATGAACAATAAATAACATTTCATTACAAGTACGTCCTTATGCCAGATACGCAGTGTATCCTTCAAGTGTTGAGATTAAGGATGAAAGAATTTAGGAAATTGAGATATTATTTAGTTTTGGGGTTTTTTTAAAGATATTATTTATTATTTTTAGAGAGAGGGGAAAGGAGAGGCAGAGAGGGAGAGAGACATCAATGTATGGTTGTCTTTCACCTGCCTCTAGCTATGGACCTGGATGGAGACCTGGCTGGAGACCTGGCTTGAAACCTGGTTATGTGCCCTGGCTGGGAATCAAACCAGCGACCTTTGGGTTTGCAGGCTGGCGCCTTGTCTGTCCATCATGCTACCAGCCAGGGCCTAGTTTTAAATAGAATTTTACCTATTTCTTATTATTTTATGCAAAGTGGTCTAAGGAATAAGGTCCAAAATTTCCTTCTTGGGCAGGTTCTTTAGAATAAGTAACCTGCTGTTACAATATGTGAAGGTAGAAGTCAATGCCAAATGTGGATATAGTAGAAAAACCTATGTTTTTATAACCCCTCATCTATTTATGGCTCTGACAAATTTACCCATAACCTCTATGACATATCAACCACCTGAAAATTCTCTCTCCCCTTATCTTTTAGCTCCTCACTAACAACTAATTTGATCTCACACATAGTCTATCCCCAAATAACCATAGTATTTTTTCAAAATGATATTGTCTTTCTGTTTTTATAATTATAAAATATGATCATTGAAAAAATGTGAAAGAAAACATTAAGTTGAAAAGAAAAAAATTATGCAAACACCTACCCCCTTAGAAACAATTTTTAATATTCAGGTAAAATCCCTTAACTTGTCTATTTATACAGATAAATATTTAGAGATATGTGTGATGTACCCTTTCTACTATTTCAATATATGTATCAGGATATATCTCCTTGATTTTAATGGATGCAGTGAGTGAGTCAACAATATTTGAAGAGTTACTGCTAAATCCAAGACATTCTGTATTTCATTGCATGTATATCCCATGATGTAGTTAAACTATTCACTGTCATCAGGCATTTTATATTGTTAATGTAATTATTTACTATTATAGTTGAGCTTACAATGAACACCCTTGTAAGAGACACAGGAGAGCCAGCATCTTTGGAAATACTCTAATTGCATGCACAGTTCCCATTTTTTTGCATATTGTTAGATATTCAATTGATAGTCTATAAAAAGACCAGTCAATCAGTAAGTCATTCAGTTCTCTCCTTTTCATTATTCCTGACACCTTTTTCTGCCTCTAGTGTATTTATAGGTACAATTATACTCCCATGAGAAAGCAAACAAGAGGGAGAAAAAGTCAATAAAACCAGTCTCAGAGGTTGTATCCATGCCAGCATTTAGGCATACATAGAATAGATGTATTATTCACTAAATATTTACTGCCAAGAAGCACTCCACTGTGTCTGTTAGTTTGAGATTGGCTGGAGTAAGAGCTTCAACCTGGGACATGACACCTCATCCTGGATGTCAGAGGCTCAAGAGGGCTCCCAGAAATTGGCCAACCCTCATAAAGCCTTGGCCAGGAATTGACATGTTGTCACTCCTATCCACAGTCTACTGACTAAAATAAGTCACATGGGAAGCCCCATGGCAGGAGGGTGAGGAAACACATTCTTCTACAGAGGAAAGGAAGGGTGGGTGAGAAGTTGTTGAACTTAATACAATCAGTCACACTCATTATCAGCCAAGCAAATTAAAAACTAACATCAAAAATAGGCCAGCTAATCACATATACTGCAAATTAGTCCAGACATCAAAGTGGTGCTTCAAACAGGCTAAGCAAAACTTGTGTGTTATTAAACATGGTAGAAAGTATGATTTTGACTTCTACCAAGACAGGAAGCTTTTTCTCTTTTTTCAGGCACATGATTGGATTTTTCTTGTTTAAACCATTCCTATGAGCCTTGTTCTATGATTTCCACTTTCTATTATAAAGTGGAGGGAATATCTAAGGTACTTTGAATGCACAGGCCTTCTAGATTATTACTTCTCCCTTTCTCTTACAGTTATCTGACCTTCATCTAACTCAATAATAGTCTTTTCCCAATTCACGTAAAAATGTTTTAAAATATTTTTATTTATTAATTTTAGAGAGAGAGAGAAACATTGATTTGTTGTTCCATGTATGTATGCATTCATTGCTTGTTTCTTGTATGTGCCCGGACTGGAGATCAAACCCACACTTTGGCATATTGGGATGATGCTCTAACCAACAGAACTACTGGACCAGGACCATAATTCATATTCAGTGACTTTCTGAAGCACTCAGCTTTCCTAGAAGCAACACTTTGTGCTATAATTGTATGTAATTAACTTACCCAGTCACATTGTGACTATAATGACAAGTATTGCTACTATAAAATGGTTTGAGGACAAACATAAATGGAGCACAGTAAGTATGGTGCTCAACTGGATGGAGCAGAAGTGCACATCACATGCCATAGTGTTTAGCTCTCTCCCCCATTAATTAATCACCCAACTTTACAAGGGAAATGAAATGGCGGGGTTTAATCTGGTGAATCAGTTAAGTGGAGAATGTCTCCTGTTGATTTAATTTTAATGTCTTTGATTACTAAAGGAGTCAAATATTTTTAAATTATGAATTAGCCATATGCATTTCCCAAGGGTTTTGTTGTTCTGTTTATAAATATAAAATCATATTCTTCATAATTAAGTAATTCAGAACAAAATTACAGATCTAAGGGAATGAATTTAATGAGCTTCAAAGGAAATAAATGTATTAAAAAGGTTACATTCATAACTCAATCATTAACAACATACTGTTAACAAAGATAATGTTTTCTGTCTAAATACATACTCAAATTGAATGGTATTTCCATGTAGTAGATATCCTATTTATATATACTTGGGATTTAATAAAGTTTTTATGTCAATAAGCTTCTGCTCATTTCAATGAACAACATTAATGCATAGTAGGCATTTGATAAAGAAAAGAATGCTATTCATCAGCTGGAAAGTTCCCTAGAGAAATCCCCAACTCTTTCTGTTGTTTGGCTCTTTCTACCCACCTTAATAAGTTATTCTTTCCTTTTCTTGAAAGATCAATTATTAGAATCAAGGTTTCTTCATTTTTGCTGGAGCTATGTCAAAAGTAAAGGTCACGAGGTTTGGAAATCTGCTTGAATCAAGAATCCATATGCAAGGCTGTTCTGAAAAGCAGAATCTATTCCTCCTCAAAGAAAGTCAAGGGACAGATGTAGAACTCCTGCCAAGCCAGGTTACTTTATCCAAGCTCTATCTACTTTTCTTAATGGTAGGTAGCAAAACTGAGCATCCAGTTCCAAAGAAATTTCTCTTGAGTAGAAACTGGAAAAGACAAGCAGTAGTGTCAAGCTACTTAGGATGATCAGATTTGATAGGTTCAGGTCAGCCAGAATTCATTTCCATTTCACCTCTTCTAGATTACCATGCTCACTGCATTACTAAAAACTGAGACACTCACAAGCCCAGGTAGGTATTAAACTAGAAACAACTAGATCCAGGCAGAGGGGAGCAAAAAGGGGATGGATGTAATACAACAACAATAAAATTTAAATAAAAAAGAAGAAGAAAACAAAAGGTCTGCAGTTGCAACAAAGGATTGCACTTCTTTACATAGAGCAGAAAAGGTGGTTAATAACAGGCCTAATGGAGAAATACAATTTTTGTTCCTGTAGAACTTAGGAAGACAGACCGTCTTTCTTCCTTGTATTTATCACAGGTAATTGAACCTGGTGAGTGAAAGGAAATTAAGTTAAGGGGGAAAAATATTGCATCCAAGTAAAGCTTAGGAAGCAATTTCTACCCATGAAGTAATTAAGGAGTGAAATGAGTTCCTACATTAGTTCTTGACACAGAGTCATGTTAATGAGAATTCCTTTTGGGAAAATTATTATAAGTAATCTTCCCAATGGTCAAGCAGTAGCTGATTTCTGAAGCAATGGAAATATAATCCCTTCCAGTCAAGGTATCTTCTTGTTCAACAAAGTATTAAACAAGGCAATTTCTTCCATTTTAATGACTGCTACCATTCCAGAAAAAAAAAGCAGAGAATGGATATCAAGGATTTTAAAATTACTTTGGTGATCTTTTTATGTTTTTTCTTTAATTACAAAGTACTTCAAGTTCTTAAAGGAAAGCATATGTGTTATATTAAACAATAATTAAACAAAGAGACATGGAAAAGAAAAAGATGAGCTCTGGTCAGTGTGGCTCAGTTGCTTGGAACAATGTCTCATGACCCATCGGGTTTCAGGTTCAATTCCTGGTCAGGGTACATAACCAGGTTGAAGACTGTGTATGATTCCCAGTGCAGCCACATATGAAAAGGCAGCCAATTGATCTCTCTCTCACCATTCCTCTCTCTCTCTGTCTCTCTCTCTCTCTCTCTCTCTCTCTCTCTCTCTCTCTCTCTCTCTCACACACACACACACACGCACACACAGCAATGAAAAATCCTAGGGTGATGGTAAAAAAATGTAAGATAAAAGTTTTTACACATATTTAAAGTACATACTGGATTTTGAAGAGTCAATACAAAAAAATTTTAAATATGCCAATAGCTTACATAATTATTACATGTTAAATGACAGTATTTTAGATATAGTGTAGCAAGATTAAGCAGTTTTTTCTTCTTTAATACTTATTCTACTCTGGACTGCTTTTTTTGTGAAACAGATCACAGAAATAGTGTATTTTTTGTGAAAGTTGTCCTAGAGATAGTGCCAAACCTGTATTAAAAAACGAATTTGGTTTTTGTATCAGATGTGTGTAAAAATATGTATGGGTGTAAATGTATTTTTGCATGTGTTTGGTAATATTGCAATTCATATTACTTAAAAGAGTAATTCTTTAAACAAATGAAGTAACAGGCATTTTGGAATAATGAAAAGAAAACTTTGTATTAATATGGTTTGAGAAGCTGACAGAAGACAGTAATTAAATGGTGAATTGTCTGGATGTGAAAGGGGGAAAAAAGTACACATTGGTGGTTATAGAATAGACAAGGGGATGTAAAGAAGAGCAAAGGAAATAGAGAAGCCGAAGAACTTATATGCATGACTCATGGACATGAACTGAGGGAGGCATTGCTGGAGGGAATGGGGTACTAGGAGGAAGGGGGAAAGGAGGGTAAATTGGGACAACTGTAAAAGCTGTAAAAAATAAATAAAATATATTAATTAAAAAATTTTAAGATAAAAGAATGAAAAGGATTAAAAAGTATGCCCACACATGGGTATACCCCACTCATCCTTCTGAGGAATAACCACTGTTTTCTCTCTGAGCCCAGTTCTGTGAATTTCTTGAAACTGAATGTGTGTCACTGTTAGAGAAGTCACACTCCTTCTCTGACCCTCCTTCCTGTACACATCTTGAGAAACCACTCTGGATGCTTCAGGAGAGCCAGCCATTGGGACCAAGGAATCTCTTGACCCAGACTACAGACCAATGTTTAAGTAACAGCAACTAAAAGAGAGAGGCTTTTCCTCTTGATGTCTTCTGTGGAGACATAATGACATGTGACTTTGTTATCGCTGCAGTGCAATAAAAATCAAATCAGTGTCCAGTGTTGTTTAGCAGTAAAGAAATTGCAAGCAATAATCCTCTGCCAAAAGAAATTCTTTTCTTTCTCTTTGTCTTCTTCCATTTGTGTTAATTACATCCTCCTTGATTGACTGGTTGATATCTACTTGCATTCCAGAATAAATCTTTTTAGGTCCAATATATTTTGAGTTTTTCTGCAACTTAACTGCCAACCATCCTCTCTTCAGAGTTGGTTCAGAGCTGTAGGTGAGTTATTTAGCTCCCTATTTTTACCATTTGTACTCTCTCTCCCACCTGTCTCCAGCACAATGTTTCTCAAACTGTGCCCTTTAGACTCTTAAGTGTCCAAATACATATTCTGTAGGTTAGAATAATATAAGAATTAACTATACATTCACTTTGATGATTACATTTTAAAATATTAAATATAAGCATAGTCTTGATTGTTTAGGTAAAAATATTATAATTAAGTATAGATCTATTAATTATATCTCCATGTTTTCTTTTATATGCATGGTCAACCTAAGGGAGAAGGGTCTCGCTTGGCCTAGACTGAGTTAGCAAGCATGTGGTTGATGTTAAAAAGGCTTATAAGTTAGTTAAAATGGCAATAATCAACCTACATCTATCTTTGTTCTTATGTTGAGTTTATAAGCAGTAATAGGCAAAAAAAATCTTTTACAAAAATAATTATAATTAAAAGTCATTTAGATACTAGAACTAGTTTTTTAAGAAATTGAGACTGATTTGCTGTCATGAAAATGATATTAGGAAATGATGATACAATTTGATTTGCAATATAATGGATAGAGGAGGGATATCTTATCAACCAGGGGAGCCCACTGGAGTTTTGGCATGATGAGCCATTAGGAGTTAACACATGTTGCAGTGTTGGAGTGAAGCCTGTGCAAAGAAAACATCCCTGCAAAGACGTGGATATAGAAGAGCATGATATGTGCATAATAGGTTATGAATTTTTAAAAAATTAAATGATATTAATTGGTACATTATCCAACAATCATGTGATAGAGGAAGTAAGTTTATTGCTATTATCCTGTTTATATATGGAAAACTACTATTCAAAGAAGTGACTTGACTTTGGTCACACTCTAGGAAGAGGCAGGCAGGGACCTAAAACCATGAGGTTGCTATTATGTTGAACATTTTTACTAAACCACAATTTCCTACTCCAGGACTCAGGGTAGCTTTAAGAATACTCTATGTCTCCCTAGTTTATCCCTGTCCTGATTACCACCCAACCATGTAATGGGCACTATTAGGTAAGCAATTACACAAACCCAGATGCTTTGTGAATTAAAAACCTGTTGAAAAGTTAATGATGAGTAAAATCCAAAAGGCCAATATATATCTTAAGTCTGTTCTGTTCCAGTAACTTTGGGAAAACTGAGTTGGCCAGGGCAGTTGTACTGAGTCCTCTTTCCAGAATAAACTTGGTTTACCACCCATTTCACCTGTTCCAATGTGCTTGGTGATTTGAACACTCTGTTTCTGTGCTTATCTCTTGGTCTTTCCTCCTATGCCTCTGAGTTAGAGGATCCATTGTATATTCATTTCACATCTTGCACTTGATGTTCTTCCTCACATTTTGGGACCAGTATTCTGGCTTCTTGCACATTGACTATTCTTTGAGATTTCTGGGTAACTGAATGGCTACATATACTTCCTACAAGGGGTGTGTACTCAAATATGTTATTTTATCATCGAATTTAAAAAATAAGTAAATAAGCCAACTACTGAATTTTTTTAGAAGACACAAGTATCTGCTTGGTTAGTTAGTTTTGAGTCTTGCCTGGAAGACTGCTTCTTCCATTTTTATTATTCCTGTTGTCACCCATTTTAGTGGATCTTGTACAAATCTGCTTGAGTTCTCAATTTTTATCCACCCTGAGGCCAACATACTCAGCATTTTGTAAACCATCACCTCAAAAACTAAAAAGGCAATGAATCAAACAAAATTTCATGTCTCCAAAACTTGGTCAGTGTTGTAGGTAATTCTGTAAAATGTATGAAGACAAGTAAAAGAAGTTTCCAATGAATAAAAAGAAAAAAATAATTTCAAATGTCTGATTACATACACTTACTCATTCCCCAAAGTTCTTCTTCAGTGTTCAGTCATCAATTCAATGTCTCTTTTTTCCCGTTTCCCTTCTTCCCACAGTCCAGTCTTTCAAGACCCTTTCAGTGCCCAGACATTTCTTAGAAAGAAGTTTCATGTTTCTGGAATTACTATACTGGGCACTTGGTGTTTCTGGAGGCTTGTCTGCAAACTAAATTATTGAATTACACAACAAATCTTTTGGGGTATGTGGAATTTTAGCAATGGCAACAGCAATGGCATTGGCCTTCTAAGAATGAGAAACATGTTTCACTTTCTTACACTGAAATAAAAAGCACAGCAAACTGTGTCTTCAAATTTTATGCCTGCCTTTTGATAATGTACAAACAACCTTCTTGATATTTTAATTAACTCATACTAGAATTTTATACAAGAATGTTTTGATTTAATAATAATAAATCATTCATTGCCTAGCCAACACATAAGAATGTACATGGAAATAAAGTCATGGATCAGGAAATAAAGATGTTGCTGGTGAGACTCCTTTACCTTTTCAGAGGGCTTTTATGCCCACTGGGGCATTTGGTTCTCAAAATAACCCAAGGAGGTATGTAAGGCAGGTGGTATTACATCTATTTTACTGTAGAGAAAGTCAAGGTATACTATGTCAAGTAGGAAATCTCCAACCTACAATGTGAGTGGGGTAGTCTTAGGTAGTTGTGAATGAGAATTACCAAGTATTTCTGGCTTTCTTCCTTTGAGATTTGGTAGGCTTGAATTCACCCATTCTGTTTGAAGATAGGCTGTATGGCATGGTTCGGTCAAGGCCACATGGTGAGAATGATGTATCACTTCTGGGAAGAAATTTTGACAGCACCTTATGGGTTCCCTTCATTTCTTACCACCTTCCATGGTCATGGAGGAAGCTTGTGTCTAAATGGAGCCCTTCTTAGTGTTTTCCCTGAGTATCTATATGAGAAGGACAATAATATCAACTTACATTCAACACGTAATTTAGAATTTTTAGGACATTTTGTGAGGTTAAGTCACTGTAATTCAAGAGTGGCTTGTTGCCACAGATTAACCAAGACTGTCTTGAGTTACATATTTTTGACTTGCACTCTTTCCCCTTTTCATGAAAAACTCTATACACAGTATAATGAAATAGGTGAATGTTAGTTGGACACCAGAGCTAAATCACTGAGTCAAGTGTCCTGATGCTGTTATACCACCTATTACTGATAGCTCTAGCTAATAAAAAGAACTATAGTCCTCTTTATTTATAGTAATTAATTCTTCTCTAACATGAAAGAGCAAGAACATATACTGTCTGTTGCCTGCCAATGGGAAACACAACGTAACACCAAGTAACTGAAGGTCATCCATGAATCACCATTATGGAGACTTGCATAAAAATCTTTGCTAAAGCATGCACAGGATGTTTCCCAGGTGGTGGGGGTAGCAAGGGGCAAGGGAAGTGTGGAAAAGGTAGTGTTAATGGAGGGACATAAAAAAGAGGGAAAAAGATCCATAGGGGTGGTTGAAGAAATAGGAAGGCATTTCACTAGTAGTCCAAACTATGCTGGGAATGCAATGGCAATGGCTGAGAGAGTGATAGATCCCCATAGAAACTCCAGCAGACTCTACTTCTTGGCTCTTCTCCTAACCAGAGAAAAACAGAGCAGTTATAAATCTAATAAAAATTGATAGTTTGTGAAATGTCTAAGCTTATTATATTTGCATGCAGGTTCAATGCTGGTTATAAACTATTTTTCCCGTGAATTCTGTTAAGAATAGTGAAGATTCCAAGATAAAGTAGGTGGCAGTAACTCCAAATAAAGTAAAAAGCCTCAAAAACTGTGACTTCAGGCTTTCCGATGGAATTTTGCCCTCACCGTGTTTTTCAAATCTAACTCAGAGCACAGATGCATTGAGTGGCTGCTTAGTTGTCATATAATTTGAGGAAATAATGAAAGGCCTGCCTGCCTTCCCAAATATAAAGTGATTTGTCCTGTTCTCCATTATTTCTATCTTTCACAAATAAGCTTCTTTAAAAAACTTCTCTACACTGACAATTGCCATATCAAGGAGTTTTTCTCTGTTGACATTCTTCAGGAATAGATATTTTTACCCATGGGTAAAGTTAAATACCCAGAAGGGTTTTTTCCTCTAGATCATTGCTTCTCAAACCCTGACATGCACACAATCACACAAGGAACTTATTAAAATGCAGATTCTCATTCTGCATGTCTGGGATGGGGCTTGAGATTCTGCATTTGGGACAGTCTCCCACAAACGCTAAGGCTGCTGGTTAAGGATAATCTCTTGAGTATCAAGGCTCAAAAAAATGAGGACCTCAAGTTTCAGACTGGTTAAGTGATGTGCATAGGACCATGCCTTATAAGTGGTGAAACCATAATTGGAAGGCAAGTCTGTCTGACTCCACATCCGGTATTCTTGGCAGATAATTGGGTCCCCTCTCATAGAGGTAGGCACGGACAGGATATTCTCTGAGAAGAAAGATGTGCACATGAAGACATTGGGTTGCAAAGCTAGGAAAACAGGCATATCCGCTATCACTCATTGGGAGAAGTTTATATCTTAAGCTCAGAAACCTTAACATATGAGAGCATTGGACTTACAGAACACACGCTGTTTTTCAGGGCTTCACTCATAAAATCTCACTGTCACCTCACTAATGACAGACTATAAAAGAGAGAGTTTGTCACACATGGGATCACCGCTTGGTGCCAACACAGCACACTCTTTATGACATAAACTCACAGCACAGGAAAACCGAAGTATTTAATGAGGCTCTTCACCTGGGGACTGAAATCCTTAGTGTCAGGTACTACTTTGGGCATCTCTTAGAGGAAATGGCTTCTGCAGGGTATTAATATCGTGAAACTTGAGGTGAAAGCCCACTTTTGAATACACCTTGACTCATTTTTGTTGAATCACTGCAACTCTGCAGCAGTGGATACTTGAGGTAGAAAACAGAAGCAACCATTAAAACCACTCCAACAGCAACAGGAAAATCATCACAGCTAACCCCAAGTCTGTCAAGGGAAACAACACTCCAGGGTGGGACACTTCCTAATATAGGCAGTGA
This sequence comes from Noctilio leporinus, assembly GCA_004026585.1. NCBI lineage: Eukaryota > Metazoa > Chordata > Mammalia > Chiroptera > Noctilionidae > Noctilio > Noctilio leporinus. Next base: position 304,071 of record PVIW01000162.1, read on the forward strand.
GAGAAAGACTGAAAGATAAAGACCTCCCAAATAGGAAGGCCGGGAAGAACCAACAATACTATTGCTATTTAACAATTTATCTAAGGCATTTCAACCTTGGCTGCACATGAGAATCTCCTGTAGAGCTTTTGCAAAAATACAAGGTCTGGGACCCACACCAGGCCAATTGCATAGGATGTACCACTCACCTGGAGACCCCAGTGGGCCCAAGTTCATCAGTCTCCATCCTACATGGTCTGGCCTGTGCCATCTCTGGGTTCATAGCCCGTGTTCCTCCTAATCTTTGCCTTGCTCTTTCTACAGCCTCGTTTAGTGTTACCCCAAACATTACCTCCTCAGAAGGCCCTTCCCAGACCTCCTGTTACAAAATTCAATTCTCTGCTTGAATTTACCTCACTACCTTATGCTGTCACCTGCACTGTCCTGTCTGAAAATCAGCTCCAATGACCCAGCAACCTTGTGTCTCATTCACTGTGCCTGGTCCAGTGCAGACAATGCATTCAGTAAACCTCTCTGATTGATCTGAAGTGAATTCCCCAGGCAGAATGAATCACTTCCTCCTCTGTAGACTCCAAGCACTTTAGAGCTTTCTTCATTTACCCAGTTGTATCTCTGCATTTCCTTCTAGAGTGTGAGCTAGTTGAATATAGGATCTGTCTTACGTATCTTTCCATTTCTGTTCCCTAGGATTGTACTAAATATTGAATAGGTGTTTAGTAAAATTAAGATTTTACCTTTCACTATTAAAATCAGTAATGTTATGAGCTGTGGGATGCCAAGGATGGTACCGCCCATCCTGGCTCGTTAGCACCCTCAGCAGTTATTTAAAAATTAGGCCCAACAGTTCTGGAGGTGAATATTAACATAGGTGTTATTTAGAATTGCTGGCATATGATGTTAATAAAAAGCAGATGACTCTTAGAGATGACTCTTAGTCAAGTTTATTATTGACTTTCAATTGTCTATAGAAAATGGAGCTCTTTGGCACCTGCACTCCAGGCTGAGGGCTAACTCTGTTTTGCCTTAGGTACACCACTATTTGTGAAAAGTGTGAACATTTCAATGAATGACTATCATTCTCTTCTATCTAAGCCACAGATAATTAAGAGCTAAGGCCCAAGGTAGAGGAATCCTCTTGGCTACGCTTTAGCAAACAATTACATGTCCATGTGAACCTGAGACTCTGGTAATCCACAATGAAGCCAATTACCTATTTGCTATAAGCCTGCAGACATTGTTATCATGAAGAGGAGAAGAAGCCCAACTGTACAAGGATAGAACACATTATTTGGTATATTGCGTTTAAAGAAATAGCCCAGAGTTATTTTATGTATATATGTGATTTCATTTATTTCATTGGGTTTTATTATTAGGAAAGTAATACAATGCTTCTTGTCATAAGGCAAACAACATGAAGGTATTAAAAAAAAATCAATCTCTTGACCTTCTGGTCTAACTTCAGTATCTCAAGACAACCTATGTTAATTTGCAATTTGGCATATGTACTCTGTATTTTTTCCTATGCTTTTAGAAATTAGACAGTTTAGATAAATAATTAGATCGGATATGGACACACACAGATAACATTTATAATGGTTTTTGGTTTTTTTTTATTGGAACATCCTATTTACTTTTCTATAAAAATTGCTTTCTGTCAACAGTATATTCTATTCTTCCCTCTGGGTCATGATTTAGATATAACTCATCCTTAAAGTTTATATATTCATTCATTCATTCATCAAACATTTATTATGACTCTCTACAAATATCTGCTTTAGACACTCAGATCAACAAAACAGACTGAATTCCTGCTTTTATGGAATTTGCATTCTAATGTGAGACAGACAATAAATGCTATGCAAATACAAGAACAGCATGTCACATGGTATTCCATGTTATGGGGAACAAAAAGCTGGGGAATCCAGGGAGGAGAGTCCTGGGCCAGGGCTGCTGCTTTTCCCAGGTGGTCAGGGAATTCCTGCCAGCCAAGAACTGGGGGAAGTGGGTGAGCGAAACATGCACCTGCCGGGGGCAAGACCCTTGCAGGCAGGGAGGACAGAAAGTACAACAGCACTACCAAAAATGGCCTAATGCAAATTATCTTTTGTACTAAGGCTCTTGAATTATTGATCAAAAGACATACACGCATAAAATTCAGCACACCCCAGATCACTTTTAGAGCTTCTCACATTTCTATCAGGCATGTACAAGGGTGCCAAAAATTGATCAGCATTGGATATGATTTTTTTTTGCCAAATTGGTGTTTAATTCCCATTTCTCTGATTACTGGTGGTATTAGGCAATTTTTCTTTTCTTTTTTTATTATTTCCAGAAAGAGGGGAAGGGAGAGAGGCAGAGACAGAGAGAAACACCAATGTATGGTTGCTTTTCACCTGCCTCCAGCTACAGAGCTGGCTGGAGACCTGCTTGCAACCTGTAGACAACTTTTCATGTGTCTTGGGACAATAAAAATTATCAGTGTGAGGCTTTTAAAACATGTGTGTTAACATTAAAATGACCTAACCCTGGTTCTCTGGTACAGAGCAAAGCAGGAAAGCATCACCCATGTTGCAAATAATCCCCACAATAAGTCTAGGTAATATTTGTCATGATAGTAGTTACAAAATATTTTTCTTGTAATAAGGACTTTTTAAATTAAGTTGATTGGAGTTACATTGGTTAACAATATTACATAGGTTTCAAATGTACAATTCTATGAAACGTCCACTGTATGTTACATCGTGTGCCCACCACCCAAAGTCAAGTCTCCTTCCAACACCACCTATTTGACCACCTTTACCTTTACTACCCTCCATTCCCCTCCCCTGTGGTGACCTCTATGCTGTTATCTCTGTGTATGCATTATTATTGAAAATAGTATGGCAGCTTCTCAAAAAATAGAGTTACCATATGACATAGCAACTGCTCTTGCGGGTATCTACCCAAAAAATCTGAGAATGTTCTTTTGCAAGGTTATGCACCCCTATGTCCTTTGCAGCATTATTCCTGGTGGCCAAGACATGGAGACAACCAAAGTGCCCTTTGATAGATGAATGGATAAGGGAAGATGTGGTACATATACCCAATGGAATAATACTCAGTCATAAGAAAAAGTGAAGTGCTACCATTTGTGACAACATGAATGAACCTTGAGAATATCATGCTAAGAAAAATAAGTCAGACAGCAAAAATTAAGAACCATATTGCTACTGAACAGCAAGTGGGGTCCTGCTTCCTGCTGCTACCTTCTAAGCAAAATTCTAGAAGCAAAGGTTTGGTGATCAAGGAAAGGAGTCTTCATTCTAAAGCTTCACAATTTTGGAACAACAGCTTTCCATATGTATTAGCCACTTAAGCCTATCAATTCAAGCTAAAGATTTTAACTCTTCAGTTACAGTTTTAATTACGTAAACTTGTCAGTAAGGCTAAACTCTTTAACACTTAAGTTTTCCTATCATTCCCTTTCCTCCCTGCTGTCTCCTTAGTCTTTAATTATCTTATTTCTATAGGGTTTGCTTACTATTTAAAACAACAGATACAAAAGCTACACCATAGAAGAATGGCAGGCTTCTGTCTCAGAGGTTGTCCCCTCTAGAACACCCAAAGAATAATCCTGCCTCCCTCTGCCAGGCCAGCCTGACCTTAGGTTACACCCAGAGTTTCTTCCCATCCAAAATATTGTCCATTGGAAAATGAAGGCAGCTGCTGCACGATCACCTCAAGGAAGAGAGAGACCAAGAGCCGGGTCCAGGCAGCCCTGAGCTTGAGAACTCTTCTTATATTTCAAATCTTCTAGCTCATAATTCCATGCACTCTAGAGGCATTCAGCTTCTCAGTGAATCCCATCCTAGACTGTCCATCGTTCCTGGGCAAACTCCCCTACTTCTCCCCAGTGGTCTGATTGGATCTCTCTGTATCAATATGACTTCACTCATATGTAGGATGTAAAACTGAAAACAATCAATGAACCAACAAGAAAAATAAACAGAAATTGATGAGGACTTTGAAGATCTACTCTTTGAGCAACTACTTTCAAATATACAATATACTATTTTTAACTATAGTCATCATGGTGTGCATTACATCTCTAGGACTTACTTTATAACTAAAAGTTTATACCTTTTGGCTTCTTCCAACCATTTCTCCCACCTTCCACACTCTGCCTCTGGCAACCACCAAGCTGGTCTTCATATCTATGAGCTTATTTTTTGTTTGTTTTGTTTTTAATTCCACACATAAATGAGATCATATGGTACTTGCCTTTCTCTATTGACTTATTTTACTTAATAACATAGTGCCTATGTGGTCCAATCATGCTGTTACCAATGGCAGAATTTTCTTCTTTATTTATGGCTGAACAGTATTCCATTGAATATATATACCATATCTTGATTCAATCATCCTTTGATAACACTTAGATTGCTTGCATATCTTGGTTACCATAAATAAATGCTGCTATGCACATGGGTTGCAGATATATTTTTCAATTTGTGCTTTTGTTTTCTTTGGATTAATACCCAGAAGTAGAATCACTGGATCATCACAGTAGTTATACAGTGCATGTTTCTGACTTAATGTTTTTGCTTTAAAATTAGTTTAAGAAGTATTACCAAAGAGTGTATGGGTTCTGGAACATGGCAGGATTTTGCAAGTCACATTGTCACAGAGGTCCTAATAAGCTAAATTCAAGAACAATTGTGTTTCTTTATTAATAAATATCATGTTCAGCCCTGGTTGGTAGCACAGTGGATAAGGCACCGGCCTGCAAACCCAAAAATACCTGGTTCGATTCCCTAATCAGGGCACACAACCAGATTGCAAGCCAGGTCTCCAGCCAGGTCCATAGTTGGAGGTAGGTGAAAGGCAACCATACATTGATGTTTCTTTCCCTCTCTGTCTCTCTCCCTGCCCTTCTCTCTGAAAATAATGAATAAAATATTTTTAAAAATAAATAAAATAAAATGTAGCTCTGAGTATGAAATAAATAAATAAATAAATATCATGCTGATGTTTAAATGTGCATGTAAAAAATATGATCAATACTATTCAAATTTTAAACTTATTTGGGCTCAAGGATTCAATGGGTCTGATCTTAAAATAATACCAGTGCTTTCCATTGAAAGGGTTCTCTATGATCCTATATTGTGCTAATGCAATTTATCTGATTTAACACTTATGATAACTTCATGACATAGGTCCTAGTATTTAAGTTTTACAGATGTTGAAGTTGAGGTTTTGAGAAATGAATCACATTGCCCAGGTTTCCAGAGCTAATATGTTTAGGCTCAGAAGTTTGAACACCAGTGGTCCAACCAGATAGTTTTAAATACTATCTTGCTAGGTACTAAGCTTGAATAGCGTACTTTAACAATTGAGGTGGATAGGAAATAGTTAGGACTATAGCTCTCATTGGCACTAGAGTGCTTTGAAAAAAATATTTTTTAAAGATGCATGTGGAACATGGATATTGGGAATCTAAAAACTTGGAACATTCAGGAACTGGGTCAGTAGAAAGATCAGAATTAAGCATCAGGGAAATAAAAAATAAGAGAATGTGATATCAAAATAAAGGTCCATCTTTTAAATTTAATAACATTAGCCTTAGCAAAAAAATTACCAATCATGGTTCTTTTTCCAACAAACAGTGGAAAGATCATTCTGGTTTAGGACAGCAAATTTGGCATAAAAAAAAGCAGTCAAGTACTAAGTGACTAGAACTAGGATATAGGTGACACTTGGTCCCCAAAATTAAAGAAACCCAATCACTGAAAGTAAAGCTGCAGATGAGAAACTTGACACTGACTGTTAAACACTTACTTAGTCTCTAAGTTTCACTCTACCTCCCAATTCCCACCCCATGACAATAATACACACACATACACAACCCAGAGGAATTAATCTCAGTGTGGAGGTCAATTCAAATAGCATGAATTATTATTTTTTAAAGATAGAAAGATTAAATGTATTTTTTCCTCTGCCTTATGCCTCCTAGTTCACCTGAATCTCTTTTAGAATGTCTCCAAGCCCCTGGGAAATATCTTGTGTTTTCTTAACTTCCAATACAGATCTTTTTTAGGGTTACCTAACAGATATAATTGAGGCAGAATAGTAAGAAGCTGGGGAAATTTTTTGGCAAGTGGAATGGGAAAACTGAGACAGATGACTGATCCAAACTGGCCCCATCCACCAGCACCCTGACTCTTGGGCCTCCTACTCCCTTGTAGGACCACTCCCTTGAGCGTTAAGACAGTGAGGTTCTGGTCAACACCAAATAATCTTAGGAACAAAGCCGCAGGTCTGTTACCACAAGCACAGGGTTTTGGTAGGTTGTGTTTCAGCTCTAGGCACAGAAAAGCAGCAAAACCAGAAAAGGGGATGTCGTGGCTGACATCAGGACTAGATGCAATGGCCAATGATTCTACCCCGACCCCATGCTGGCCAACAGTAAAGATCATGACCCTGAAAGGACACATATGGAAAGCTGATGAATAATCTGTTGAGATCCTCTTTTGAGGCCTCTTCTAAAATTCCCACCTTTAGAAAACAGATAAAACCCCCTAAGACAAAGGCAAAGGACCTGGTATGATGTGTTCTCTCTCGTTCTCCCCCCCCCCCCCCCACAACACACACACACACCTCCTCCCTTCTTTCCTAAGGCACATACCTTTGCCTTCTTTCTTCTAGGGCCCTTCCTTTATCTTGGTAACTTGTTTCCTGAGACCACACAGCTTAGCCAGTTCACTTCTTCTGCCTCTGTGCCTTTCTTTCCAAAGTACCAAGGCAGCTCTGCCTAGGTTCACTCCTATTGCTATGAATTTGCCTCTTCTATCTTAAGCTCTTTCTTTGTTTCACCTTCCCCAGCTTTAATAAACACATTCTCAAAATCACCTGAACTTGAGTTGTGAAATCTTTTCTGCATAGTCAAGAACTGAGAGCCCACATTGCCACCAACATAAACGCCACACTCTTTTCCTTAGAGACAAATGTCTGACTCAAAGGTGGCTTCTTGGTCAGCCTTGGGTCAGAGAGTCAGCCATTTTCTAAAAAGTTAAAATTAACTTTTCCATGTTGAACTAGCAGATGTTCCTTGTCACCTCCTACTGCCTACAAAACTTAATAGTTCTATGGTCCTAAGAACATTGTTTACCTTTTCTGTGCTTCAATTTTTCATTTATAAAGTGGGCAAACATAACAATCATCTCTTAGGCTACTTCTTAGAATTATGTGAAATAATCCACTTAAGGCATTTAACACAGTGTCTGGCAAATAATAAGTCCTCAGTAAAAGTTAGCCTTCATTATTATTATTGTTGTTATTATTGTTATGTTTGTTGTATATTGTTGCAATTTTGGCAAAGATGAGTTAAGCCTGGAATTTCTGCCCATCCTGTGCATTGAGTTACACAGACAGGGCTTAATTTTGTTCATCAGGTTGGTGATTGATGCTTATTTGCTAACACTGAAAATGTTGGCAAAGGCGGGAAGGAGGGCTGGCAGAGGAGCGGTACTAATTAGGGAAGGTGCAAATTCAACATGTAACACACTTATAAGACATAATGAGCCTTGCTGAGGTGAAACAGGAGGTTTGTTACTTATGTTGGAATTAGATGCTATAATTGCTTCACATCCCAAATATGAATTTCTTGAGAAATGAAGAAAGCAATCCACCCACCTCTGCATGACAGCAAACGTATCCCCTTCCACTGGCTGGGAAGCAAGGAACTAGGACATAAGGGCAATTTGGCCAAAGCAAACAGTTGACTAGATATATGCCGCTATCTGTTCTCAAATGCCCAGGGAGCAATGGCAGAGTGTGATGGAGGGACAATGGCCTTCATCAGGGAGAATCTCTAGCATAGCGTATCTTCACTGGATAATGAGGGGATTGGCAGAGGGTCCCTTGTGCCTCTATTTGTTGAAAGCATGGCGGGAGGGGGATGGAGGTGGTGGTTACACCAGCCAAGCCAGCAACAACCGTGATAGGAATTAGAACAATATTCCGTGCTTACCATTAAGGAATACTGTGCATTATCCTGAACAGGTTCAACAGTTAAGGGTTTTAGAATCTAAGACAAATCAAGTGATACTGAACAAACAGGCATCCTTTAATTTAGCAATTAAGTCATTGAACAAATTGTTCCACAGTGCCACCTATAGGCAGACATGCGCCTTTAATGGCGTGATGGAGGGGGAGCGGGAGGGTCACTACTGCTCCCTAAAAGGTTTATTTTAGCAAGGGCTTTCAGATAAGATGAACGTCGAAAATTTTAATCCTAACTCTGACTTGATTAACTACATGCATTCAGGCAAGTTTCTCAGTCTTTCTGAGTTATGCAAGAATTGATTTTGTAGCTCCAGTGACAGGAAGCCCATTCTCAATGGAAAGGGGCTACCCCGACTTTAGATGCTGATGGGCTAAGATGTTCTTTATAGAGCCATCTTGACATGATTTTATTCAATAGTTAATTTTTCCCCCTCTCAGGGATATTCAAAATAAGCTCAGCCTTTTATCCATATCTGTTCTTAAAATACTGGAAGACAGATACTAGGTTTCTTTTTAATCTTCCTGTCTCCAGGCGAGCTATTATTATTTAATTGTCCTTAGAACTTTTACAAAGTAAAAATAAACACAAGTTACTAACATCAGTGGTGGGCTCAAGTCTTACAAGCATTCTTTCAGAATTTTGTGAGGCGTTTCTATTATTCCATTTGTTTGTTAAAAACCAGCTCAGGCAAGTGGATTGCTTAAGATTGCACAATTACTGTTGTCTTTTTCAACAAAATTAGAGTGTACTCATATGCCCCGAGGCAAGATCCTATGGCAATTTGATTAAATCAGCATCTTTCCAAGTTCAAGGAAGTACATAACCCTAAATGCAGAGTAGAACACCCCTCATGAGCCATCCTTCCATCTTTGCTCTCAGGTCCTCAGTTAATTGATCTGGACATCAACTTTAAACTTATCTTGTAAGAGGAATTAAAGAGATGGGGTCCAAATTGTGTTCTCTTTCTCCAAGTCTCAAGTTCAGTCTTCCTTGGAAAACATCCTAACTCCACCAACTCCAATAAAAGAAATAAGCCTCTTGTTTTGCTTGATAAAGCGAACAATGCTGCTATTGTGTTTTCACACTAGCAAATGGAATTTGCTGCTAAAAAGTCAGGAAGCTACTCTGTCTTGGTCAGTTTGCTGAGTTCTTCAGCCTGGCCCACTTCGGGGACTTACAACCCAGCCACAGGTGAGCAAGAAGCAGTGACTGCCCTGGGCCTAGCTTCCAGGAAAAATTTGCACTTTCCACAAAAAAAGAAGAAGAAGAAGAAGAAGAAGAAAACATCCCAGTCAGGTAAGAAGACAGAAAGCTCCGGGTCTAGACAGCAGATGTGTGAATCTAAAGTTTTCAGAGGAGAGGAGGAAAGATTGCCTTTCTCGCTATAATTTTCAGCTCTGTGAAGGTCCTGAAACTGCACATCATCACAATGCAGCTATTGTATTGCAGGCATTGATTTTTGCAATGAGGTACAGGGAACAGGCAAACACTGAATTTTCATTCATCCCTTAGGGGGAGGGAGCATCCTCCCCAAACTAAACTGTCCTGAACATATTAAGAGATAATTTATACCAGCTGGCCTGATGGAACATAAACAACTGCAGCAACAGCAATAAAGCATTTCTAGATGAGTTGCTGATTTGAACTAGATCGTATGGGTATAAAAGAGCTACCAATTCAAAGCACTTGTCTTTTCTTTACTCAAAGCTTTAGTGGGAAAACAGTCTGTTGTTTTTCTTTGTTTCTTTTTTTTTCTTCTTCTTTTGTGTATGTTTTCAACAAAAGGGTACCATGAAAAGTTGAGTGTTACTGAGATAATGAAGAATTGACATACTTGTGAGAAGAAGAGATGACTATGTTAGAAATCCTAATCCTAGTCATTGATACCTTCTTATGCACGTAGACAGCAAAGTAAGTGCTGGGAAGTCTATTGAGCAATGGAGAACCATCTCTGTGGCCCCTCGTTCTCCTTATAAAACTACCTGCTTCCTGAGGCCAGAAATGCTCTCTTACTCACTATAGCATCATATGTTTTTTTCTTTATTTATTTGTTTTATTTTGCTTTGTTTTTGACCTGGGGACACTAAAGCATATCTATGTAAATTTTATGTAAACCCTGATAATTATACCTTTTCCCAAACTGAGATTTTGTCGATAGCACAAAATAAGACAATGCTTTATAGAAAGACATTATGCTGTGAAACTTGTTAAAATTCAATGACATGGGTGATTCTGAAATTCCTAATATAATTTAATTCAAATGTGGAGAATGTAAAGATAGAATGAGCAAATTATCATATAGATCTTACCTTCCATATTTCATATGCCTGAAGCAATAAAAATGATATCAAATTCAAAATGTTTCTAGTTTCTAGGTATGAACTCTTAGAGATACTGAAAAACTACAAATAATATCCTGGGTATTTTGGCATATAACATCTCAGCATTTCATTTTTTTAGTAGGATCTTGGCATAGGAGTTAGGCTTGAACCAACCGTGTAACTCAACACTGCATGAACACTGAAAGATCTTAGGAAGTTTCATTGATGCTAATGATAAACAAATTTGGATGGATGAAACTAGAAAGACTTTAGAGCAATGACTGTTTTTTTTTGTGGGTTTTTTTTCATCTTTAAATCTTCTATACCTAGCATAGAAACTGGCCCATAGCCGGGCCCTGATGTGTATATATTGTGTTGGCTGTTAACTCCTGACTGAAAGAATGAGGCATGAATCAGCAATGGTCTAACTTAGGTAACAACTGGTAGTAAAGTTTTCTTAAAGGGGCAGATGGTAAAATTTAGGTTTTCAGGACCTAGAGTCACTGTGGTAACTACTGAACTCTACCCTGATGCCAAAGCAGCTCTTGACAACAGGAAATAAATAAGTGCATCTGTATTAATATCACTTTCTTCACCAAAACAGGCAGAGAGCTGGACTTGGCCTGTGACCCACAACATGCCTACCTATGCTATGGAATGTCAACATATCAAAGAGGTGGGAATAAGAAACATTCAACCAATCCAAGCAATACCGGTCTCAGAAGTGATATGATTTGTTGCCTACATTCATAATGAATGTTAAATGTCAAAGGCCAGTGAGGATGCAAGTGGACACAAGGTGAAGAATCCTGCCCAGGAGGAATGGATCTGTCCTCGATCGTCATTCTCCACAAGAACATCATTCATTGATGGATGGCGTACCATGGGCCAAACACGTAACATATATCACCTTGTTTAGTCTTCAAAGAACACTGTAAAGTGGACATCATTGTTTCTATTTTATACCTAAAGAAACAGTGATGTAAGTTATTAAAATGTCTTGTTTGAGAGCCTAAGTCTTGTGCAGGGACAAGGTCAAGTCCAGGTCTGCCCAGCTACAAAGGTTGTGTGCTCTTCAGACTCTGTGGAGGGGGAAGGAGAAGCCAATGTCATGAGAAAAGAGTCATATGCATTTTTGCTTCTTCCCCTTTAAAAAAATTAAATAGGTGTACAGTTCTATGATACATGATTTTATATTGCATAGTGGGCCTGCCACTCAAAGTCTGGCACAGCCACTGTGGAAAACAATATGGAGGCTCCTCAGAAAAGTAAATGCCTTAAGCATGCCTACAAACCAGAGTGTCAGCCACATTTCCATGCGATTTTCATGATGGCTCACCATTGCCCCTGCCCGTCAGGTTACCCCTCCCTAAGTTCTGAATAGAGGCAGGGAGATGGCTTTTCTACCTTTTCCTTGAAACCTGAAGTAGCTCCATCCATGTCTCCAGTCTCACTCACAAAGACTCTCATTTAATATTTTGTCAGCTTCCATCAGCATCTCTTTGCACAGATCTCATCTTTATTTCTAAAATATGGTAATCAAATATTAAAAGTTCAGTACCTGAGAAATGTAATACATGTCTTCACACCAATAAAAAGAGTAATATTAAAAACTATAACTGAATTCTGGCCTGTGTGCTAGGACCTACTTGACAGGGTTAGGGAGAAATACTTCAGAATTCAGAGCTTGATCTCTGAAGCTAGATTTTAAAAATCTTTTCTATTGTATTTTTTTCCATTACCAATGAGTCCCTTTTCTTCCCTACCTCCTGCAATCACCACACTGGTGTCCATGTCCATGGGTCCTTTTTCCTTTTCAATTAATCCCTCTACCCCCTAACCCACTGCCCTTCACAGTAGTTGTCATCCATTGCTTGGGTTAATACTCTTACTTTGAAGTAAGTCACTTAATCTCTTTGTACTTCAGTTTCCCATTTGAAAAAAAGAAAAAAAAAGTAGGGAGAAAGATAACCACTTTATAGTATGTTATAAGGGTTTGAGTTAAGATACTCAAAGCACTCAAAACTGTGCCTGGTACTTACTGATCACTCAATAAATAATAGCTATTACTGTCAGAACAATCCTTTGGGACAGATGTTCTATTTTTTTTTTTCCTATTTTATAAATTAGAAAACTGGGACAATAAAAGTTGAAATTACATGTCCGAGTTCACTTAGCTTTGAAGAAATAAAACTAGAGTTTTGAGTCAGGCATTTTGGCTCTGGAGACCACATATTTACCCATTTTCTTGTTTTAAATGCAGTCCAACTAGCTGATTAGAAAGTAAGCATTGCGTTGTTTTCTTGGATCTCCTCCTCCCAGCCACAGAGTTCAAATTTTATTAACTGATACCAACAGATCCTGGAAAAGTCAGGGTGAGCTGGAGATTTTATCTGGCTCTTGCTCAGCCAATAAAAATTATCTTGTGACTCTTATGATTAATTGTACTAAAAATCTTCTGTATCTTTAAAAGATATAAGGTTTGTTCTAACTCTTCAGCTTTTTGGGTTTTCATTTGCTTGTTTGTAGCTCAGAAAAGACATTAGAGTTGAATCACACAAATAAGTAGATAAATACTGCCTGTGTATCTTGCAATGCAATATTATATTGTTTTCATAATAGCATTGCTCAGGTACTGAACTCTATTAATATTTGATTACCATAATTTAGAAATATATCTCACTCCAGTTATATGTCACATATGAGCACAATATTAAATTTATCTACAACTTTAAGTATGAGTAAAAATAGAAATTCATGTGATTCATTTTGTGCCCACAAAATTTATTCTTTTATTAAAATAGTCAAGCTTCTGTTCTATGATAGAATAATAACAATGTATAATAGTGAAGGATATAGGTTTCTAATTTTGTCTCCCATCAAATTTTGCATAGAAATCCTTTCTGTAATGTCATAGGCATATGACCATCCTGCCATTATTTTAGATTAGTCTATAGTTAGAAAGCATTGCTTTTTAAACATTTCTTTCTATATTGAGCTAAAAGTTCCCTTCTATAACTGTCACTCATTAACCATAAGTCTTGCCACAAGAAAACATAAAAAACGAGTCTCCCTTTCACATTACAGCTATTTAAATATTTAAAAACAATTATCCTTTCTATCTAAACCTCCTTGGACTAATATCCTAAATATGATGTTATTTCCAGACCTTTCTTAACACATAGTAACTCTCTTACCTATTTAACCTTTTTAAAAGGTTGTGATTAGAACTTAACACAATACAATGCACATAAATGGACAAGTGCAGAATTCACTGGATCAAACACCTCTGTGGCTCTGAAAATTCTACTTGAATTAATGCAGTTACTGCTTGCTTTTTAATTTTTTTACTTTGACCACTAATCTTTTGGCTCACAGAATATTATAATATTAAAGTTCCCTTATTGTTTTGCGTGTTATTTAAATATTACATCAATTTTTACAAATAGACTAGTGTCTTTTAGAAGCAAACCTATACTTAAAGCAATATACACTTATGTTGCACATATACTTATGAATATGTGAGTCACAGGAATTTATGCTACCAACAACACTGAATAACAGATACCTAGTCTGAGTTTAGTTTTGCCATCATTGTTTGCCATACTACAATTTTTATGGTACTTTTATAGGTGGCCCTGCCAATAGTCTAAATGTCAGTGTCTCAGATCCATGTGCCTTTTGTCCTAAAGAGAATATTCTTTTTTTTAATAAAGATTTTATTTATTATTTTTAGAAAGAGGGGAAGAGAGAGAGGCAGAGAGGGAGACAGATACCAATGTGTGGTTGCTTTTCACCTGCCTCTAGCCACAGACCTGACTGGAGACCTGATTTGCAACCTTATTATGTGCCCTGGCTGGGGAATTGAACCTGCGACCTTTGGGTTTGCAGGCCGGCGCCTTATCCGCTGTGCTACCAGTCAGGGCCTTAAAGAGAATATTCTAACATAGGTGAGGAACAAGTCATGTTTGTCCCCTCATCAATCATCTACCACAACAGCTCTATGACAGAAACTGATCATGTTCCTTCTACACAACTTAGCACCAAGCTCATGAACTGAATTACACCAAATTAACTTTTAGCTAGGTTATTGTCCTGAACTACTGGCAGTCAGGGTATGGGTTGAGCTTATGAGGTCTGTCCCAAAAGTACCGACTGCACAAACTGTTTAAATGACAGTATACTGACATTGGCTTGATACTTTAAGGACAGGACTCATCTTCTCAGAACCTTAGATGGGGTGGAATAGGAAAGTTGAGGTATCAGTGTACTGGGCCCATATTACCTCAGTGGAAAGTTTATTCATTTTTTCCCGGCCTTTGAGAATAGCTACCTCTCTCTCCACTCCACATACTTCACTTTACCTTCCATTATTCCCAAAAGTGAACTTGATGCCCTTGGTTGAGATTCTTGAATTGTGACCTTCCTCCTGCTACCTTCCCCTCCCCACCACACACACCTACCCATACTCATATACTTCCCAACACAGAATCACAGTCTGGCCCATGACTTTTCTCTTGTTATATGCTTTATCGAAAATGCCTCACTATCTCATCTATTTATTCCCCCAGCCTCGTTCATCAGGTCCCACCCCTTTTGGCAAGAATCTTATAAAAACTGCAAGCAGAGTTTTTTATAACTGTGGGAGTTCGTTCTCTAGAAGAAAGGCATCTGAAAGAAGTTCTTATTAGGAGTAGTGCAAATAAAGGGCTCCGTGGTCTTGCTCCTCATCCTCTTGCTTATAAGGAAGGGCAAGTGAAGTTCGCCCAGTGGAATGAAGGGGTGAGGCACCTTAATTGTCCTGTCACTGTCATTGATACCAAATCAGAGACACCATAGTGTTGGGTATGTCACATTCAACATTGGAAACCATATTGTTAGGAAAATGGTAAAATGGAAGTTGGAGAAATGCACCCCCTAATTGCACTTGCCAATCTGACTTGGAACAGGGCACTTAGAAGCAAATTAACTAGCAGTTGAACAACTAGTCCATTTACTAATTACCTTGCATCCCAAATGATCATGCAGGTCTGGAGTGACCCCAACAAGTCCCTACTAAATTATTTCTCATTTCTTAAAAAATTGATATATAGTAAAAACTCTGAATGCTTTACAACTAGAAATGCTTTGTACAGAGGATGGAAGTATCAAAAGTGCTTGGAAGACTATCTTCTAACACGTGAAAGAGGAACTGAACTTTTTACACACGGTCCTAAAAGCAGAAAACCAGGGACCAGAAGATGCAGGGAGAAAAATTTTGATTCAATGTAAGGGGTTACTTTGTAAAACAGAACAGCTTTCCAATGGGGATGTGCTAGACAAATTTTAAAAAGAGATGACAATTGGCTTAATACTCTCTAGGTCCATCCATGCTGTTGCAAATGGTGAAATTTCATCCTTTTTTATGGCCAAGTAATATTCCATTGTGGAACTGTACCACAGATTTTTTTATCCACTTGTTTACTGCTGGGCACTTGGGTTATTTTCATATTATGGCCATTGTAAGCAATGCAGCAAGAAACATAAAAATGCATTTTTTCAAATTAGTATTTTGGGTGTCTTCAAATATATACCCAGAAGTAGAAGTGCTAGACATAGAAAAATAAATACCATATGGTTGCATTTATACTTAGAATCTAAACAACAAAATAAATGAACAAACGAAATAGAAGCAGACTCATAGTTACAGAGGATAGACTAAGGGTTGCCAGAAGAGGGGTGGTCGTTGAGGGGTTGGTTGAAAAAGCAAAGGGATTAAGAAGTACATATCGATAGTTACAAAATAGTCATGAGGATGTAAAGTAAACATAGAGAATATAGTCAATAATATTGTAATAACAATGCATGATGTCAGGTGGGTAGTTTCTAGAGTATATAATTGCCTAACCCCTATGCTGTACACTTGAAACTAATATAAAATAATATCAAATGCCAGCTATAGTTGAAAAATAAAATTTAACAAAGAGAAAGATGGTCATTGGACTTGTGAGAGAATTCATAAGGTGACTTAAATTGTAAGATTCTGTTATTGGTGACTCTATAAAACTTCATAGTGGAAAGAAAGAATTAGAGGTCCCTCTGCTGTTGGCTGTGGTGTGGGTTGGACCACTAACATCAGAGTCCCCTTAAGCCATTATTTAAAAACTCAAATTTCTGAGTTCAATCCAAAGGATGCTAATCAGGCTCTCTTGAGGAGCCTTAGAATCAGCATTTAAACGAGTTCTAGGCAATTTAATGTCCATTAAAGTTTCAGAACTTTCTTTTCAGTGTTTGCCAATGTAAGCATCAGGAGCCATGGGCTGGTTGTAGCAAGCCATTATCTATCCTTCGTTACGGATGCCACTTTTCATACTTCAAAGTCTTATACTTAAGAGGAAGAGAAAATAAGTACAAAAGCCTCCGTGTTTCCCAGGTAAGATGGTTTCTGTTTGATGCCATTCATTTTCTTATGTTTTCCATAAATAAAGAAAAATAAGAAAATCTGCAAATAATAGTGCCACACAGAAAATAATCCTTTTTGCTAGAATGTCATATTATGTAAGCACCCCAAATGCTATTAATATCTGTGGCTATCTTATGAAATATTCACAGTGTCTATTGCTCTGAATAGCAAGTGCATGGAAACATCAAAAGGGCCTTCACAGTCATACCCAAGCAAAAATATACTTAGCAGCCTAACTATATTTTAACAAGAAGCCTGGGGCTGCCTACAAAAAAAAAAAAAAAAAAAAAAAAATCATTCAATGTGTGCTCAAGGATTATAAAATTTAAAACTCCCTGAAATTTTTATATGAAACCCTGCTACCTCTCTTCCTCACTCCCTGTTGAAATTGAGTCCCAGTGTTGAGTGCTATCTACCCATAAATAAGGACCACCTGTATTTAGACTTCCATCTGCACTTAGGAATAATCCATGGAGGCCCGATCAACTTTGGATCAAAAACTTTATAGTGTTCCTGCTCCCTTAAAGCCATCATCAGATAAGTTGTCACAAGAGGAAGTGAATCCAAGCTATCAAATGCCTAAAGGTCATTTACCCTTCCCTCTTACTTATAGGAAAAAATATCCAAACGCTACCTTCCCAGAAACTTTTGCATCTGAAAATGAGATTCTTGCACACTCCGCAAGTTAAAGGAATGAATCTCAATTAATGAATGTTCTGCTACCTTGACAAATCAGTGGAATCTCAAATTGTACCAAATCAAGGACCATGAACTCCATCTACAGAGAAAGCCCATTCTTCTAGCAAATTATCTTCTTAGTCATGCAATCCAGGCATGTCACTGATGAATGCTAGAGAAAAGCAGTGGATCCATAGAAAGAACGGTAAATGCTTCCCACATATTAGGAAGCTGCTAGGTGTTGAAAGGGCTGGAGTACAAAAGGAACAAGGGCATGTTGCCCGGTGATCAGAAGTCTGCTGGATCTTTTGGGCAGGAGCCCATGAACCTTGCTTGAGCCCTGTGCTGCTGGAGTGTTTTCAGTACAGCTAAGCACAAGCACCCCTGTTGCTGTTGCTACCAACTTGGCTAGAATCGCTTTTTCTGAGTCTGTTGGAACCATGGCCACTGGCACCCTCGATGCCACTTTGGAATCTGCAATATTGCTGGAGCTCAGGGATAACTGCACTCACTGCAGCCTGCCACTACCAGAATCATCTAAAAAAAACTCCTCCTGTCTTCCCCCAACCTCCTGATTTGCAGCCCCCATCCCCAGAAGACTGTATCTAGAAAACAGCCGCAAAGGAAGTGTGTGAAAGGTAGTGGCCCAGCTTTGAGCCCCTGTGATGAAGAGGACAACAGAACATCTGATGCCATTTCCTAGACACAATGTTGAGTGAAAACACCAAGGTAGGCCCTCTCTACTGTTTTCCATAGTATCTATTCTCCTTTATGTGGCCAGTGACACTGCACAGGGGCCTCCTTTTCTCCATGTGATTGCCAGCACTTCTTATCTCGTGTTTTTGAAAGTAGCCAATCAAATAGACAGAGAACTGTGAGAGTGAAGGTGAGACAGGAGGGTGGGGGATGGAAGAAGGTGAAGGGATTAGCCAAAGAACATAGATGCATTACCCATAGACATAGACAACAGCATGGTGATGGCCAGAGGGACAGACCTTGTAAATGTGCATCAGATCAACACATTCTACACCTTAACTTATACAATGTTATATGCCAATGATATCTCAAAAAACCTGGAGAAAAAGACTATTCCCAAAAGATCAAGGTGGAAAACAATATAGATATAGTATGATCCTTTTTCAAAACTCAGTGTTTGGGAAGAGGGGCGAGTACCTGTTCTATGTGGAGGTAACAAAGCATAAACATGAGAATCTCATTAAAGGTGTTGTGTGCAAATTGGAATTGGAACTGAGAAACCAGAGGTCAGAAGTGACTTTTCAATCACTGTTATACTCTTTTGTACTGTGTGCATGAGCTGCTTAATAAAAGAAAACTCAATGTCCAAAGAAAGCAAAGATTGTCATGATAAATAATCAAGCACACGCTCTCCCCACAGCAATTTTTTCACTTGAAAATACAGCCATTTTATTTGGAGCTCCTTAAAAAGCTTGAAGCAGAGCTTTCTCCTTTGCCAAAGAGGTTGTGGCATAAAACGCATCAATGTATGTGATTGCCTTTCCTAATTTCCATATGTGTTATCTTCCTTGATCTTTGCAATGTGTATAGAAACCGGTTGTTTTGTTTTTTATAGTTGACACTGAGAGTAAAGGAGGTTAAAGGACTCGTTGCAAGTGACTCAGCCAATATTTGGCAGAGCTAATGTTTGAACATGGGTCTTCTTACGTCTCAGTCTTTACTATTTCCAGTTGATTAAGCTGCCTCTTTTATTCTGTCCCAATTCTTTCACTACCTTGGGGTTTTATAATATCAAATGCTATCCAAAAAAAAAAAAAAGAAGGAGAAAAGGAAGAAAGAAAGAAAGAAAGAAAGAGAATCACTCCTTGGAAATTAATAACATGGTGGTGTAAAAACACTTTTACCTTAGATTGGTATTTACATGGCTAAATAAATGCCAATAATTATTAATAATAATTACTCTCAAATCAAAAGTAACTCTTACCCTGGCTGGTGTGGCTCAGTGGATTGGCACCAGTCTGTGAATACAAAGGTCACTGGTTCGATTCCCAGCCAGGGCACATACCCAGGCTGCAAGCCAACTCTCCAGCCAGGTCCTTAGCTGGAGGCAGGTGAAAGGCAATACATTGATGCTTCTTCCCCTTTCCTCCCTCCCAGCCCTTCTCTCTGAAAGTAATGAATTTTAAAAATTAAAAAAAAAGAACAAAAAAAAAACCACAGCAACTCTCATCACCAGCAATGGTTGAGGTCTAAGCATGTGCTGGGTTACACTGAGCATTTTGCGCCACTGTTTCCTTCACGTGGACCCTTGGGGTATTTTCACTGTCCATGGTATTACAGCCTGAATTGTGTCCCCAAAATTTATACACTGAGATCCTAACCCTCAATACCACAGAATGTGACTATATTTGGAGACAGGTCTACTTTAAAGACGTAACTGAGGTTAACTGGAATCACATGAATGAACCCTAATGCAACGTAATTGGTGTCCTTAAAAGAAGAGGCAAAGATGCCTGAGATGCACGCTCACCTGAATAGGCCCAGCGAGGACACAAGCTAGAAGGTAGCCACCTGCGCACAAAGGAGTGAGGCCTTGGGAGAAATCAAACTTGATCTCAGACTAATGGCCTCCAGAACTGTGAGAAACTTAATTTCCTGTTTAAGCCACCCAGTCTGGTATTTTGTTACAGCAGTCCCCGCAAACTAATACTCATGTAAGACGTGATAAATTTTAGTGTGATTGCCTTGCACCTCCGAAACTGATTCAAAGCAAGGAAAACGAAGGCAATTGGAAAGAAATCAGTCATGCCCCCTAGTGCTACAGATCCTCCTGCTTTTGGGCAATAGCTGTGGGAGTCAGAGGCTTTCTTTATCCGCCCCTCTCCCCCAGGACATATACAGGAAATAATTGTGCTTAAATCCATGGCAATCGCTTCATACAGCCTATATCCATTGCCAATCAAGATCCATATTTTATCAGCAAGGTCCTACATAGAAACTGGATGAAAGTCTTAACATATGATAATTAAAATGTAAAGAAACTGTTCATAGTGTATGAATGAGAAATAGGCAAAAGTCATGCAGGTACTCATAACATTTTTATAGAAAAGCCTGTTTTTCACTTGAGAATGGTGAAACGAACCTTCCAAGGAGCCGAACAAAAGACAACTCTTACATTAAGTGTTCTAAATAAAGAAACCTCTTCAAAACAATGATTAAAGGCCTAATAAAAAACATATGGTTAGGAGAGCAGGCAGGCCTTACCTGAGATCACAGCCCGGGGTGTCTCAGAGAGAGAGTCTGAAAAACAGCCTCTCAGAGCACCATCCTGGAGATATCTTCAGAATCAAGCACAGGGGTTACTTCCAAAGATAAACTGCTGCAGGAACCAGAGAGACTGTAAATAAAGGAAGTATGTTTTAGATCAACCTGACAGCTGAAACAGCCAGTTCTCTAGTTACAGCTTACAACATGTTTGTATTCAGATGTCTTAGAAACTTAAGTTGAGAATCCTATTCATCAAGCCTAGCAATGTAAAATCGAAACTCTGTCTGATAGAATTTTTAAGAGAGGAAAAGGTGTATGCTGGAGAGGAACATTGGAAGTTATCACCATATTCATTTCACAATATATTCTTTCAAATTAAATTTTTCACACCTAGCAAAAAATACATACGTTGATTTATTTTGCTTGAATATTCTTTCACTTGTACAAATGCATGGATCTATTTACCAATCACCGAGATAGCGTGATTGCTAAAGATATCCAATGTAAACTGCCGCAACTTCTAAAGAGTTTCTCTTGTTCCTGGAACCCAGTCATTGCGTGTCGTATTTTCAACTTCAAAGTAAGTGCTGGAGCACTCAGATTCTTCTTAAGGATCTAGAGGGTGCAAATGTGATTGATGTGTTGATGGGAGATGGAAAAGCTTAGTGTCATCAAGCTCTCTTAGAATCCCATCCTCCCCTGCATTTCTTTTTCTAACCTTGCCTCTCCTTTTTCTACCTTTACTCTCAATATCTATTGTTTTATCCTTCCAGAGGGATGGTCTTCACATGTTGTCCGCACATAGAGAGAGGAGGGCTCCCCAACCCAAAGCTAGAGTGGGGCCCAACAGGAGATGGTAAGTGGTAACTTAAGTTTGATACCATAGGCTTTTTATTTTCATTTTTATTTGCCCTGGAGATGTTTTTTCTTTGCTTTACTGTATAAAGGTCAGGAACAGAGGGAATGGACCCTGAATAAACATTTCCAAGAGGCCAATATGCCTGCTTTCACTATAGGCAACTTGAGTTTGTCCCTATTATTAAAAAATAATAATAATAAAATCTAACAATGAATGAAAAAATCAAACTTGTGGTTTAACATACGCCATTATAAGATGGGGTGGCAATACAGGGTTTAAGGCCCAAGTCAAAGCACACAAAAAGAAAGGAGAAAATGCAAGTAAAAGGATGAGAATATTATCATAAGCTGCAAGAGTAGAAAAAAAATGTTACAAACGTCCAAAAGAAATCCAGAAGCTGTGACAAAATGTATTTTCATGAACACTCACTTGGTAAGACGCAATTACTATTAGGGTCACCAAATTACATATTTAGGCCTCAGGCCCATAAGTTTATGCTAATTTGAACAGCTGTTCCAAAGAGGTTTTGTGCTATTTGTTTGACAGATGAAGAAAATGGTGCTCACTAATGGTCTAAGTTGCTCTGACACAGACTGATTTCCCTATTGTTAAAACTTGCAATATCAATTGCAAGTATCTTTGACAATTTTGAACCTATTCTTCAGTGTTGACATCCTAAGGAAGTACTTTTATTCAAAATCTGAAATCCTCATTTGAAAGAATATTACCATTATTATAGCCAACTTCCCTCCGTTCTCTTCCCAAGCCGAATTGAGAAATGGGGAGCTGTGGGTCATATATATATTTCCATCATTTGAAGAAGATTGTTAGTCATCTTTGTTTGGGATTGTCGTTATTTGGAGCTAATCTCCCCTACCTTTGGAAATAAAGGGGATGATTACATTTTATTCACAAGGAGGAGTTTATAAGACTCAATGTTGGAAGAACAGCTGCCTCTCTTTACTACAGCATTTGCTTTCTTTCATTGCATAGGAAGTCAGCTGGTAAATGCTACTAAATGTTGAAACACAGACTTAGTGTTTGTTACTATTTGGTTATAATTTCTGCCTAATTGTTTTTATAGAAGAGAGTAAAACAGCTTTAAAATAATGTCTCATTGGGACAAAGAAGATAGAAGACACAATCAAAATGAGAGCCACTCAACTGGAAAATGCACATAAAATGTGTGAGAATTAATAATGCAACTGAAAACAGTGCGTTTCTATAGAAGCTTTTAGGGAAGCTCACAAACAGAAACCTGGGGAGTAAATCTCTTTTACTTTCTTACAACATTACAGTTTAGGATATTTAGAATTCACAGTCTTCTCAGATAACATTTTTAAATGATCAGAATTATTCGGATTCATAGGTTTTGAGGATAGAGATTTGTTTTTGCAACAGGCTGGTAAATGGAGTTCAAGGATAGGAGTATTTTGTTTCTGTTGCTATTGCTGCATTTAAAAAACTGTAATTTCTCTTTCTCACTTTCTTTAGTTCAGCAATAGTGTCTAGTTGAACTCAGAGTCTTTCCATTTTGTTTTTATCAGTCCAGGGTATTTGGCCTCTGAGGCCACAATCTTTTGCAATTCTTTGAAGATCTTCCCTCATTTTCTCTTTGTATAATATTTAGTTGTTTAAAAACCCATGTTGTATTATATATCTGCTAAGGGGAACAATGTTAATTCTTCCTGCATTTTTAGCATTATAATGGCCCTCCATATTCACAATTAATTAGCATACTTAAAGAAAAAAACCTGACAATTATGATTATCCACTTAGTGACAAACACTTTCTCATAAATCTATTAAATACCAAGATACTCAACAAGAAATAATTTCTCAAGAAAATGAGTCATTCAGATTAAAAATAATAATAATCACTGAGCACACAAAGAAACAAAATACTGTGTGCAAGAATAAGAATAATAAATTCTGAACCATATACACTGAGAATTTAGATACTAGAATTCACAGTTAAAGACTAATAAATAGCCTTGTTTTATATGGTCAAAGCAAATTAAAAACAAGCTTGAAAAAGCTGCAGGGAGCAGTAAATTACAAATGGTTACCAAGCAGATTTAGAAAAGAACCAAGTAGGATTTCTAGAATTTAAATCTATAATTATTTGATGAATAGGCTTCCAGTTATGATGAAGTAATTTGTGATAGAACAATGCTCCCATTAAAAAAGAATAGATATCGCCAGATAAAATTTGAACACCTGTAGAAAGGAGTTGCTGGTGTTATCAGAATGAAAGGAGACAAGATTCGAGAGAGGAGGAAATTTTGCAGGAAAGAAATTTTCCAGCTGTTTTCTTTTGCAGCCATTTGCTGATGTCGGTTGAAATACGGAAGAAAGGCTATTATCAGAAAAAGAAAAACAACAAGACTATTTTGGCAATCTCGCTATGTTGAAGAAACAAAGTATGAATTTGAAGAATCAAGATCCCCTCAAATGAGGAGAGACAGACCTGAACCTTCTTTTTTTTCTTAAGATATCTGTAGAATCCTGAATCTATACAAAATGGTAGACTATATCAATTTTGTTTGGGTCTCCCTCCCTCAAACCAGACCCTGGTACAGATTTGAGTGTAAAGGTAGATTGGGAGATGATCTCCGGACATATGGCAGAGGAGAGGAGAAAAGGAAAAGGATGGGATTAGGCAATATAGAATGGTGCATTTTTCAAGCAATTCACCACTATGGATAAAGGAGCTCTGTCCAACTGGTGAACTCTGGGGAATGGTAAAAAGCATGCACCTCAGAGTCACCCCACCAAAGAGATAAGGGAATTGGAATGTTTCTGCACCAATTCCGGCCAATCCATGCTAAGGATTCTCCCAGAGGTTGTAAATTTCGTGTTGTGTGTGTCAATAAAGCCGAACCTGGTGGCCAGAGAAAGCCCTCAGGAAAAGACGTGCAGGTACTGGCATTGGGAGTGAACTAATATCTCTATTTCACACAAGCTCTCCAGCTGACTGTTATGCCCAATACAGTGGGAGAATTGTACAGAATAATATTTTCTAGGAACTCATGATTTATCTTCTCAATCTTATGTTTTATTATTTAATGCCTTGGGTGACAAAGCAGCACATTGTACTTCAGAGATTATATTTAATGTAAGATTCTTAAGCAAAGAGAGAAAATTTCATCTTATGCAACCTTACAACTGAGTTTTCCCTTTCTAAATCCCCAGCACTCTAGCTGCATAGAAGCATAACTTGTCATAGTCACAGGAATAATCAGGAAATCAGTTCATCCATCTTCATCATAGAAAACTGAAATCCAAAGATGGGGACACACGAAGAGTGTTTGGGCTCCTGTCAGGCTCAGTTGCCTTGATTTTCCTTTCAAAGTATGAGTGTGTACAAAAGCTGGAAGATGGCATGCAATGGTGAAAAGAGGATTTGGGAGAGGAGGGAGTTGTGGAAAGTCTGATTTGATTTTAAAGGTATTTAACTTTGACTCATTAATTCTGCTACATGACCTTTTCAGTATAAAGTTGAATATTTTACTTGATCAATGTACTGTAATGCAATGTATTTTCAGTTTTATTTCCACCTCTATTCATTCTAAAAAGAAGTTGTCTCTTTACAGAAGAACATATATACGGTATGTCCTTGGTGTATGTGTGTGCATGTGTGTGTATATGTAGGTGTGTGTGTATGTGTGTGTGTGTGAGAGAGAGAGAGAGATTTTTTTGATTTGCTACATCATCAGCAGAAGCAGTTTAGAATTACCTGAACAATCTCCACACTTTCCACTTTAGTATGTATAGTCTAACGAAGATATTCTGGAAATGGAGAGGAAGAGGGGATGAAAGGTATTAAAAAGTGACATTAGCTTTCATTATTTCTCAAAGATGGAGAGAAAAAGGAAAATGTCTAAGTGTATCCTTTCTTCTCAACGCATCCCAAGGTGGGCTTCTAAGCTACCACTTGGATACTGCTCTTGTCCAGGATAATTATAACCCCATAGACAGACACCAAACCCAACTGGTGAGCTCTCTTCTCCTACTACAACTCTTAGCAGTAGTCAATATAATATTTGGCCACTCTCTCCTTCTTCAAATGTAGCCTTCTCTGGGTTTCCATGGTAACACTTTATGATGATTAGTTTTATAATATCAAGCAATGGTGCCCTGATATTTATTTGGTCAGACAATTCTTGATGTTGCTGTAGAGGTAGTTTTTAGATGTGACTACCATTTAAATCGGTAGGTTTTGAGGAAGGCAGATGGCCCTCTATCATGTGTGTAGGCCTCATCTCTTTGGAGACTTTCAGAGAAGAAAGACTAAGGTCTTCCCAAGGAAGAAGGCATTTTTTAAAAATAAATTTTATTCATTATTTTTAGAGAGAAGGGTAGGGAGGGAGGAAAAAAGGAAGAGAAACATCCATGTATGGTTGCCTTTCACCTGCCTCCAGCTACGGAACTGGCTGGAGACCTGGCTTACAACCTGGTTATGTGCCCTGGCTGGGGAATCGAACCAGCGGTATTTGGGTTCACAGGCCGGTGCCTATCCACTGAGCTGCCAGTCAGGGCGGAAAAGGGCATTTTGCCAGGAGACTGCCATTGGACTCCAGCTGCAACACCAGCTCTTTTCTATGTCTCCAGCCTGGAACTCCAGCAGGTTAGGGCTGGAACACCACATTGATATCATATTTGCACATGTGCATTCAATAATGCATATACTATCAGCTCTGTTTCTCTAGAGTGCCCTGAATAATGCACATACCTTCCTAAGTTTCTGGCCACAATTGTTCTGTCTTTGTTGGTTCCTCTTTCTGTCTGGCTTCCAACATGTTAGCTTGCCTAGGGCTTAGTCCTGGGACCCACTTCTCTCCAGGAGACCTCTGCCAAAATGCCATGTAAATGAGAAAAATGTTCAGATCTCCAACATTGACCTCTTTCTAGACTTGTAGGGGACAAATCCATCCACCTATAGATTCAAAAGTGATTAGAAAGTCACCATGGTCAAAATCAGACTTGATTTCCTCCTCTAGACCTGCTTCTTGCCCAGCATTTTCTCTTTCAGGAACTGTCCCCACCAATCACCTGTAGCCTTCCCTCACTCCAAAGTTCCAATTCATGAACTTGTTCTGCCAATTCTACAGGCAAACACATTGCAAACCTGTGCACTTTTCTGCAAACCACTGTCATGTTTCCTGGATCATTCCACAGCCTCCTAACTTATCTGTCTTGGCTTTAATCCTTCATTTCACACACAGAGGAAGCCCAGTAATCATGTTCAATGATAAATCAAATGATACTATATTCTTATTTAAAAGTCTCCAATGCTTTCCAACTTCATTGAAAATAAAGACCAAGCTCTTCACCATTGATTGAGTCACTGGCCCCCTTCCAGCTCATTGACCTGCTTTTCTACAAGTCTCTGCATTGTCTGCTAAACTCCAGCCTCCCAGGTCTCCTCTCTATGGTAAATACACCAGGTTTGCTCCCCATCAAGGCCTTTCTTAGGCCTGTCCCCTGAGCTCAGGACACCTTCCCCCCTCCCATTTCTTTCACATTCTTGAACTTCCATACAGACAATAACTTAAATGTTACCACTGTACAGAGGACTCCTTCATCACCCAATATTTAATAATCGCCCAGATTATCTCTGCCATGTCATTGCTTGAATTCTCTGCACAGCACTGAACACTGACATTTCCTCTTTGTTTTCTAATGTTTTGTTTTGTTTTTTTAATTTCTATTTTCCCTACTTAAATGCAACTCTGTGAGTGAAGACCTTGTTTCCCTTCTTCACAGCAATATCCCAGGTACCTGGGACTGAACTTGGCATGGATTACATACTCAGTAAAAATAAATAGAGGAAAAAGACTAAACACGTATGTGGTGCAGTGTTAACAGTTTCATTACTGGGATGATGGAAGTACAGATACTTGTTATAGTATCCTATTAACTTTTCTGGATTTTTAGAATATTTTAAAACAGTATTATCAATAGATACATAATTGGAAGGATCATTTGAAAGTGGCAGCTTGTTTTAGATCTGGAACTTGTCAGCCTGAACTGAAATGTGAACTCACTGGAAGAAAGAGCTGCTTTCCAATGCTAGTGATGCTGCAGGGTCTGAGACTGAAAAAGAGGAGTTAGGGCTGGAAGTGGCTGTTCAAAAACAGATGGTGGAATTCCAAAAGTCCTCACAGACTGAGAGAGTCCCCCACCCTGCCTTCTCAGTTCTGCGGAAAGTTGAGTAATGTTGGGTCCATGGTAGAGTGTTCAGATTCTGTATTCTGATTGGGGGGAATCAGTCCAACCAGTGAAGAAAGCAGTGTCCTCAGGCCAGGACATCTGTCCTCTGCCATCAGCTTATCAGGGTGGGGGAAGCTTCAGGAAAGGCACCTCAACCTTTGGTGTGTGTGTCTAGTTTCCTCTTTCATGGAAATGAGGGAATTAAGATCTTTTCTCCAGAATGATTTCAGTTTCACTTTCCAATCCAACCTTTTTTAGAATTTCATTCAAGAGTACCTGGAAGTTCAGCCAAAATTTTCAAACCCCCAATTTGTATTAATAGTGGAAATTTTTTGTAATCCAGATCCTTGCTATTCAAAATGTGATCTGCGGACCACCAACATGAGTGTACCCTAGGAGCTTTTTAGAGATGAGACATTTTTTACTGTGTTTTTTCCCATTACCATTTAACTCTCTTGGAAACCCTTCCCCCTTGTAATCACCACACTGTTGTCCATGTCCATGAGTCTTTTATCCTTTTTGTTCAATTGCTCCACCTCCTAGTCTCCCCTGCACAATAGCTGTTAGCCTGCTCTCTATTTTTCATATTAGTTCAGTTTGTTCATTAGATTCCACATATGAGTGAAATCATATGGTATTTGTCTTTCTCTGATGGACTTATTTCATTTAGCATAGTATTCTCCAGGTTTATCCATGCTGTCACAGAGAATACTTTTTTTTTTTTTTTTTTTTGGCTGAGAATACTTCTTTTTTATGACTGAGTAGTATCCCATTGTGTAAATGTCCCATAATTGTTTTATCCACTCATCTACTAATGGACACTTTGGCTGCTCCCATATCTTGGTGACTATAAATAATGCTGTATTATTTGCATAATGCTGCAACATATGAGTGCTTATGCTCTTTCAAATTAGTGTTTTGGGGCTTTTTTTCAGATATAATCCCAGAAGTGTGATCTCTGGGTCAAAAGGCTGATCCATTTTTAATTTTTTGAGGTATCTCCATGCTGCTTTTCACAGTGGTTTTACCAGTCTGTATTCCCATCAACAGATTCCCCTTTCTCCACATCCTCACTAGCACTGTTTTTTTTTGTTTTTTTTTTTTTTTGTTTTTTTTTTTATTGATGATAGCCATTCTGACAGGCATAAGGTGATATCTCATTTTGGTTTTAATTTGCATTTCTCTGATGATTAGAGACTTTGAACATCTTTTCATATGTCTATTGGTCATCTCTATGTCTTCTTTGGAGAAATATTTATTCAGGTCTTTGCCCATTTTTTAATTGGACCATTTTCTTGGTGTTGAGTTTTCTAAGTTTTATATACCAAATTTTGGATAGTAACCCTTTATCAGATGTATTGATGAATATCCTCTCTCATTTTCTGGGTTGTTTTTTTATTTTATTGATGGTATCCTTTGCTGTGTAAGAACTTTTTAGTTTGATGTAGTCCTCTCTGTTTATTTTTTCTTTTGTTTCCTTTGCCTGGGGAGATATATCAGATAAAATACTGCTGCAAGCAATGTCTGAGATTTTACTGCCTATGTTTTCTTCTGGGATTTTTATGGTTCTGGGTCTAATATTTAAGTCTTTAACCCATTTTGAATTTATTCTTGTGTGTGTTGTAAGGAGGTAGAAATGGGGACTTTTAAGAGCCACCCTTAGATTTATTGAATATCAATCTGTATTTTAACAAGGTCCTTGGATGAATCTTGGGTACATTGAGTTACAAGTGCTAACCTATAGCACCAAGTACAAGTTTCTGCATGACTGACTTCAGTAGTCACACTTGTTTAGCAAACACCTGGTGACTTTTAGAGCAATGATATTTACATTTGAGCCACCTTTCTAAAATGCCTTTTTTACATGTTATTTTCCTTAATCCTCACAACAATCTCATTGAGTTGTTAAGCAGTTCTTACTGTCACCAATTTACAGATGGGAAAAGTGATATGAAGGTGACATGATAGGCCCAACTCCTACAGCTAATAGCAATAGAACCTATGCATCTCCTGAGGAGTGCATGTCATCACCAATAACCCTGTTAGGGTAGGCAATACCTTAGCAATGTTGTCTCTCTGCCACAACCCATGTAGTTTATACCATGTCGGAGAGACCTACCGGGGCTGTGGCTCAGTGTGGCATATTAAAATTCCTGTAGGTACTGAAAAATAAATCACATTCCCTAAGTCATTCAGAGTTGAGCTAAAAATCCAATTATCACTTTACTGGCTGACATCATAAATCTCTACCAATTCTCAGCAATGCAGAGATAACCTTAAAAGCACTAGCTACACCAAGCTTATGACCTCTTTGCAAAGTTTCTTGGAACATCTCCTCAGAGTGCTGCCATGGGTTAGAATGTCAAGCAGACACCTGGATTCAAAACCTGACCCTGTCTCTTCCTTGCTGGCTGTTAACCAAGTGAATTATTTCATCTCTTTGAGGCTTAGATTCCCTTCTATAAGAAAAGGACTATTTTTCTATTTGTAAAGATGCCAGAATTATAGAAGATAATGAATGTTTAGTGCTTAATACAATTTTCAGTTCCCAATAAGTAGACCCTAATGGTGGTTATTATCATTCACCTCCCTAAGAAAGTTTTTCTCCTCTGTCAGATTGAATGAACTGAATAGAATGGTCTCAACACTTTCTGACATTTGAAAGCTTAACCCATGTTTACACTTATGCTCTAACCCTTCATCCAGAATTCAGAGCTTGCCCGTCTTAAGTACAGTTGTGTCACTAAATTGTAAAACTGTTTCCTAATTCAATGAGATTTTCAAGAACATATAGTGAATAAGATACATATTGCAGAAGTTATTACAGTTTGATTTGAATCCTATGAATACAATGAGAGGAGTCATGCAAATACACACACACACACACACACACACACACACACACACATCTTTTAAATCACTGGAGTTTTAAAATTACTTTTCCTAATTAGTGAAATCAGTATCCATAGTCATTGGTCTTACCCTAAAAGATCACAAAAATTAAAAAAGCTAGAGGAGCCACGGTATGTATATATATTCTACAGCATCAAAAGATAAGAATAGGGCAGAAACAAGACATTTGAAGGAAGATAGTTCTCATCTGGCATCATCGTGCTACTTCTACAAGGAAAAGGTAGCCACTTGTTTACCTTTTTAGTTATTCAGCTATGTGCCTGCCCTTGAGGATATATAAATACCCTACCCTTAACAGAAAAGAAAGAGAAAAACCTACCATGTGTGTGCTTAGTCACCCTGCACTCCTTTGGTTGCAATAGTGAGAAGAATTTGCTTCTTCACCTGCACCTCCACGCCCTGTAAACACATGTCCATGGAGCTCTCAAAGACCCTACACTTTCTCTTTTTAGATTAGAGTTATTGTTCTGACTATGACCCAGCTGACACTAAAGGAGGAATCAAAACTGTACAGAGATCACTTTTTATTCTTCAGATTTTGAAGTAGAATTGCAGATTCTTCCCTTTAAATGTCTGATGTGTTGTTTGGTAAAAATAAATGTTTTATTCTTATGGATTGCTGACAATCTTTCCCCAGAAATATGCTGTGCCTTGATCCTCTGTTGTCTGATTAACTTGCAGGGAAGTTTCAAAATGTGATAAAGAAAAATAATAACTCAAAATATAATATTAGTTGACATACTGTTTGTATTGTTGGTGTTCATGTATAGGAAAATAGATGCCATTGTGATTACATGGTCACATTAAGTTCTCCTTTAAGAAGCCAAGAAATCTACTGTATAAAATGAATCAGAAAAAGATTTCAGAGTTCAACTTTGATTTTGTCATTCAATCATTCCTTCACCATTTATTAAATGCCTATCCTGTCAGATTTTGAGTTTGCAAAGAGAAAAAGTAAAACAAACAAAATATTTCCTGGTTTCAAGGAACTTAAATGTATGTGGCAGAAAGAAACACTATGAATCAAAGCAAAAATTATTCAAATAAAAA
The DNA here is from genome assembly GCA_004026585.1 of Noctilio leporinus. Taxonomy (NCBI): domain Eukaryota; kingdom Metazoa; phylum Chordata; class Mammalia; order Chiroptera; family Noctilionidae; genus Noctilio; species Noctilio leporinus. The sequence goes on from PVIW01000162.1 coordinate 335,836, forward strand.
AACATATAAAATACTTCAGAAATACCAAAAAATAATTAAACTTTGCTGTAGAAAGAAGCACTCAAGAAAGCCTTCATATAAGGAAGCTCTGTATTTTATCTCAGCCTTAAGAATGTTGGGCCCCATTGTTCTATGGTTGTCTATACAGGTATATGGCTCTTTCTGTCCTTACTCTCATTAATACAACCAGTTTGATAAAAATTTATTGAGCATTGCTTACATGAACCCAGAGTTATTGTATCCCATAGAGTGGGAGCAATGAAAGGTATTTACATATTTAAAATAAGTAGTCAAGTAAAATTTGATTCTAAAAAAAAATCTCACTTAAAGATTCCCAGATTCTAACCATTATTCTATATTTGAACTTCCAGTATAGCACAGAATAGTTCCCCTATCAAGGTCTTTCTCAAATGGTGGCCTGCAGACCTCTGGAGTTTCTTAAAATCCAGTCTAAGAGACCATGAAGTAAAAGCTCTTTTCCTGACAATAATAAGATGTGTTTGCCATTTTCATTGTGTGGCTATCGATACAAATAATAGATAAACTACCAGCACTTGTGCACAAATTAAAGCAAAGAGACAAAACTGTAGTAGAAGTTGTATTTGCACTGCCATAATTCACAGGAAGAAAAAGTTTTACTTACAATATCCTTGGTGCAGCAGAATATATTATCAATGTTATTAAGTCTTGATGTTTGAGTATATATGTTTAATATTCTGTACAACAGAAAAGGAAATATACCAAGAGCATTGTGTATACTGTGGAGCAGAACTTACAAGATTGTTTGAGTTGAAGTAGCCAGGATTTTACTTGAAAGAGTGACCAACAGGCCAACTCTGACTATTCAGATGTGGGCTATTTGTCAAAAATAAATGAAATAACCCTTTCACATCAAGAAAAAATAATTGCCATTATTTGTTGATAGTGATAAACTTTGAGCTTCCAAGTGAAACTTAAGCTTTTGAAAAACTTGCATCTGCCACCATGAGCTTAAGAGTTTCCCAGGAGTTGAGACTTTATAACAATATCCTTGGTGATATTGACTAATATAATTTTTGACAGTGTCTAATAAAATAGCTCAACATTTAGAATATCTGCATACCTCATCAAATCAATATTTTCTAAACAACCAGTGCAAGATGTTACAAAATCATGATATACAGTTTAAGATCCATTCCAAGTTAGAGACAGACCAATGGATGTTAAACATAAGACATTAATTGACATGGTTTCAGATTCCACATTACAAATAACCTTTAAGAAACTTAGTTTTTCAAAGTTGGGAATAGGCTCAATAAGAATCTCTATAATTAACTGAAAAGGGTATTGAAATATTCCTTTTTTTCCAACTACATATAATTATGAGGAGAAATATATCTTTATGTAGGTCAAACAAAACAACATATTACAACCAATTTAAAGTAATGCAGATAATACAAGTGTTTTCTATTAATTTAGACATTTGAAATATTTTAAATGATTTAAAACATTAAACATTTCTCATTAAAATTTTCGGAAAATACATTTTCCAAAATATATTCTGTTTACATATAATAGACTTACTGTGATTTTATGTGAATTACTATATATCTTTAAACATCTCCAATTTAATTCTAATACATGAAATCTTATCAGACTTGTTTTTAATAAAAAAAAAATCTCTGAACTCAATAATTTTTAAGAATGCAAGGGCACCCTGAGTCCAAAAACTTTAACCACTGCCCTATCAGATATAAAACTCCACTATAATGCTAGATTAATTAAAACAATGTGTTATTGGTGCAAGAACATTTAAGCACATTGATTCAGAGAATAGAATTCAGAAATAGGCTCATATATATGGTAATTAAATAGTATGATCAAGTTTGCATTTTAAATGAGAAGTTATATCAAGCAGGGTCTTGACAGGAAACAGATGGCACTATGAAATGAGGTAATTGAAGAAATTTTAATAAAGGGACTATTTTCAAGGTTATGAGCTGAATTAAGGGGAAGTAATAACAGGGATAGGGAGGCACCATTTTGCTAAAAGGTGTGATCCTTTACCATCTTGGGTCTGAAGGTCAAAGGGAAGGGAGTATGGCGGGTGGAGATTGAACTATCCCTTTAGTAGCTATAGGAGGAAGTGTTGTTTCCAGAAAAGAAACAGGCCAGCAGGAAGGGAGCCAGAGGAGAAACCAGCCCTTAGTCTCTTCCCATCTTCTAAATCTGGCTAATGCCTCCCATGGGCCAAACCCCACTGAGAGCCAGGCCACCCCAGGAATAGAAGTTGATCATGGTGAAAGACTATTTTCAGGAACAAGTCTACCCTTTTTGCTCCTCCAAATTTCATCTTTGTCTTTGCCTAGACATGTTCAGGCTTCTGCACCATTTCTATTCAGTAAAGGAATGCTGCTATGCATGTCTATGGCATGGTTCTGGGGGCTAGGCATCACCCCATTCACAATGGGCAGTTTGGAGAGCAAATCACTTAGCAAATCACTTAGATTTCCCTTCTTCAGAAGTCCTTGAGGCAGAAAAGCAGTATATATCTGTGACCTGTAGTAAAGGAACTAAACAAATCACTGAAATAGGTATCTTCATTTGACAAGGATACCAGCTTCCTTGGGAAAAAGACCTTCAACATGGATAAGAGGCCATTCATATTCTCCACAGTGACTTTAACCAGATTTCTGCCTACTAGAGCTAAAATTATTTTGCATAATCTGTCCAACAGCATCACACCAACAGATGCATCTATTTTATTCTTAGGGATCTGTGATCAATCAGCCATTGCTAAGACCTCTGCAGCTTGAAACACTTAGATTACAACTGCATTCCCAGGGTTTATTGCAGTTAACTACCGCGCCCAACCTGTCTGTGATGGGTGCACTGTATTCAGCCTCTATCATTTAAGGACTCTGTTGTTTCCCTTTGAATAGAGAGAATCCGAGTCTATTGCAGCATCTCCAATTGTTACCTCAATTACATTGGAGATTTTCAACAGGTTATACGTCCTCTGTCCTTCTCCCATCTGGGCAAGTTAAGTTCTAGATTGGGGCATAGCTAATGAACACACATGCACTGTCACATGCAGAAAAATGCATGACAAGGACAGAAGAATAAACTTTCCTACGGACATTGTCCCTCAGCTTATATGGTCAGGGCTACCATTGATCTGCATCTAGAAAGTTTCCTCCTTGATCTGTGGAAAATAAATGAAGATGACCTTCTGGAGGCTGAAGAAAATAAATTATTAACCCCTGAGGCCACAGAAAATAAATAGGGAGGCTCTGTTCAAGCTAAAGAAAATAAATTAAACATAAAAGATGCTATTTCAGGGTCAGAGATTTATCATTTTTAAAGCTGGTCGAGGGCTAGACTAAGATTGCAAAGTTGCAGAAAGAGGCTCTCCACCGCTTCCCTAAAAAACTCATAAACCTCTGAATTGCAAAACGCCCTGGTATGTCTGGTCATTTGTCCCCCTGCCCATTTTTCTTTCAGGGAAAGTATGCGCCCTTCTGTTCCTTTCCTAAGTTGCTTTGCATGCAAGCAGGAAATTGCCCTATTTCAGCTCAGAGCCAACTTGTCAAAGTGCATATTCAAACTCATCTTTCCAGCTTCCCAGACAGTCTCCTCAGAGTGTCAGGTGACCTCACCGTTTCATCTACATATGGTCTATGATGATTTCAGTGGCTGACTAGTGCTTCAATGAGCCAAACTTGAAATTACAATTGAATGTGGCAGTATTCCTTGTGGCACCTCTAAAAGCAATAAAATAACCAAGTCTGAGGACAAGAATGCAACACACAAGAATTTGAAAAAGGGTGCACTTAACTTTAAGCCCTATTAAAGATTTCTCATTTAGTCTCAATAGAATCCCTAAAATAAATGTTTTTTAAAAATGAAGTAACTTGTTCTATTTTCTTCTAAATATAAAGAAAAATTTTAAATATTATTATCCAGTTTCTGTGGTGAAGAGTAGCTTAATCCCAAAGCCTGCATTGAGCATGCCTGGGATGACAACTATACAAGTTGCTAGAGAAGTCTTTCTCATCTTTGTCTGTATATCAGAATAAATTGGGTAATAATCTGTAAAGTTGGAGGTGCCTGAGACTTCAGAGAATCACCTTCAGCTTGTCTGGGGTGGGACCAAGATGCTTGTATATCATAAACACTCTGTGATATGCATCCAGGGTACTGCACTGCTACACTAGTGATTTTTACCATCCAGGAGCTGGTCATCTGAAAAGGAAGATGGCTGAGTCATCATAGAGTATATATACGTATATCCTATGGTATTTAGACATAGGAGGTTGGTTGTATCAGAGTCCCAATATTGGGTATAATATTCTAAATACTACTACTTTTAAAACCACCTTTAAAATGTTAAAACATACCTCCATATATTATTATCACGAAACCATATGTTGTCATATCTCTCATTGGAAGTTTACATTATTGAACAACCTGATCTAATCAGCACGTAACCAAGAACCAAATATTAGGTATATGCACACATGTATTTGGGTACATGCACTCACACACACATACACACAAGCTGCAGTGAGGTTGCTAAGGGTCATATATTTAACTCCACAAAGTTCACTGCACAGAACTCTGTACAATTACTCTCCCATAGCATTCCAACAGCAGATAACAGGGGTGGAGGCTGTTAGTGTGAGTGAGATAAATGGTCAGCAGTAGGTGATATTAATAGTTTGTGTAGGAATAAGGAATGAGGCAGGAGAATGTCCAAAATCAAGCATAATTACATGAAAAGTGTAGCAGTTGGAATCATTTCACCAACAGGTGTAGAGATGTACACAGTCCCTGAGGGACTGAGTTTGTTAGTGCACCATAAAGTACGCAATGACTAATGTCTACTGTGCATCATCCTGGGTGTTTAGATTATATTCAGGGTTTTATATTCAGTACGGCAAGGAGGTTTATCATACTTGGAAACATAATTCATTCTTTAAATCTAAGAAAATTAACTTCTAATTGGCAGAGTTCAGATACCTTCCGTCATCTGAAATCGTAAGTCAAGTAAAAGAGATAATTATTTTTATAAATCAAGGCAAATACAATGTCTACATCTAAGCAATAATGCCAGCAGTGTGTGCATTATGCTTTGGTATGTGTTGCATAAGCATATTTAATTCCTGAGCTTCATGAAGCGTATATGTAATATGATAATTTAGTTCTGATTCTGAAGCCTCCCCTTGTTTTCTGATATGCTATAAACTTGTAAGGAAATTCAACAAGCCTTTGATATAGGTTACTGAAATTTCCCTGGAAAGATAAGTAAACTCCTATTTGCCAAATGAGCATGACACTTTTATGTAAGTTTTTTAACCTAAAAGCTTAAACATTACACAACTATCAGCAATTTCCTGAAAGGATCCCCAAATATGTTTCTTCCTATATTAACAAGAACTGTAATCTTTTCTCCGCAAACACATGGAGCAACTCTTTGAAAAATGGTCAGAGAAATCAGTCAAGAGTGTAAATGAAGATTTGAATCATGCAGTCAGAAACTAAGTCCCATGCATTTCCATGTGACCTAATTTTAGTTTTCTTAAAAAACTGGCATTGGTATGTTTTATAAAAGCCTTAAAGGCTATTAAAACCTACTGACTTAGCTAGAGATCAATAAAATTATTCAGGCGTTTCCTACGTAACCAGGCCTTGATAAGAGACTGTCATCCCAATCTAATGTTTAAGACCTCATTAGAATTTCAAATGGACAATCTTCTTCTATAAAATAGTTTTCTCTGCTGGTTATAAAGTTATAACCAGTTTGATATTCATACTGAACAAGAGAAAGCATAGTTAATCACTATAATCCTACCACCCGGAATCAATAACTTCTAACATGACAGTGTAATTTAAATTAGTTCAGATTACATAACATATGTAATTTTAAATCCTGGGGGTTTGTTTTCACTGAAAGTCTTTAAATATCACCTCCCATATGACAACAAGGCTTTTGTTAACATTATTTTAAATGCCATATTCCATTCTATGTAATATCCCACTTATTGAACTGATGTTTTCCAATGTGCCACAAATTTCAAAGCTCCACAAGAAACATAAATCATGTTAGATGAGGTATCCGCACCAGCCTTTCAGTGATATGGAGGCATTAGTTGATCAATCAATCAACATGTGTTTATTCAGCTTCTTGAATGTGTCATAAGCTAATTAGGAGCTATTAAGAACGGCCCAGTTTAGAAGCTGAGACTGGGTGTGAGTGGGAATGAGAGGTAGTGCTGTGCTCCTAAGAAAGCCCACCCCACATCCCAGGGTCCCATCCCAGCTACATCACTCAGTGCCCTGTAACCAGCACTGGGCAAAGTCTCAAACTGCTTTGGGGTCCATCTCCTCAATTCCAAAATGACAGTTAAACAGAGTCATCCACATAAACCTCACTATAAGGTCCCTGACTCAGAAAATGTTCCCTAATCGCAAGTGCTAATTTTACAGTCACGAGCTAAGTGATTTGGAGCAAACCCTGACATTCACAGAGTATGGGTATCCTTCAAGCTCCCTTAGGGACCACCAGAAAACGCCCTAAGGGAGGAAGATATATGCAACCCAGTGCCTACTAGGAAGCAACATAGGCGTACTTACACACTGTTTGACTGCCATTGTGCCATACAGACATACATCCACACCTGGGTTGTCTTATATGACCTCCTATAGACTCTATGGAGCAGATCACTTAAGCCAGTGAGAAAACTAAGGCTAGAAGGCTTAAGTTACCTTCCCATGCTCACTAAACTGGTGAGAAGCCCAGCCAGGGCTCAAATCCAGCAGACTTACTTCAGAGCAAGCCCTGGTAGGCTGTACTTCCTAACAAGACAAAAGAAATTCTGCAGCATATAATCCCTGCCACCCATGGCTGAAGGATGTGAAAGATTTTGTGCTGCAGGTGATTGATAACAATCACAGGGGAAATTGCAGCAGGCCTTCTGTTTTTATGTTCCTTTCCAAAAGTATTGCCTGCATTGTTTAAAATGCATGCCCTCCCATCCGAAACACGGCTAGGCTATCGCTGGCCAACTGCAAAGGGAATAAAATTGTTTGGTTGGACACATGGCACTTTCCAAAGCTCAAGGAGTTTATCATCAGAATAAAAACCCATTGCTCAGGGAGAGGTGAATTGCAAGAACATCAAGAGTCCTGGAGAAGTTGATTCATTTGCAGTCCTCTTTGGCAGGATGTCAAAGCTGTGCGCTCTCCACGTGCCCTGAAATGCTGAAGTCACAAATGTTTGTTCTGATCAATTTCCGCCTCCTTGGCCTCTCCTCACCTGTCGGGCCAATTTACCGCACCAGGCAGGCCTCTCGGCCCTGCGTGCATTTTTAATAAGCGTATTGCCTCCTCCCCTCCTTGCCTCTGAAATATCTTCCCGATGCTTGAGTGGATTCAAGACAGCGTAGAAGTAATGGAATTAGGCTGTCAGCGCAACTCTGCTTAACATGTTTTTAGTCCGCTTTTGTTTGAGGGATCCATCTTTCTTAGATTCTCAGTGCTCTTCAGTACTGCCAAACAGAATAACATTAATGTGCACTTGTCATTATATCACTAGTTAGACACCCCCTTCTTGCACAGGAGAAAACTCAGAGCAATAGCACTCATTAGCTACTTATATGAAAGCCTTGACAAAAGCCAGGTTGGAGCATGAAAACTCATTTGCACCTGCTGGAAGGGGATCATTAGCCAGCTGAATGATTAGAGAGAGTGTGTGCCCAGGTGCTGGGAAGGACAAGAGGGTCCCCAAGTTCAAGCATCGAAAATATTAATGCCAATGGGGTTGAACACTTAAGGATTCTGATCCCAGAATCAGAATTAGCTCCATGACAAGCCTGAAGTGACACAGTCTTGAAACACTCCAGGGGATTTCCTTCACACTAAGGAGGGCAAGGTCAAAAGCATGCTGTTGATCAGAAAGTGCAAAGAAGAAGGTGATTAGCCAGTCCTTCTTAAATTTGAGTTTGCTCTGCTTCAAGAGTCCTCATAGCATAGGGTGATTTTCTTCCTCTTCTCTATTTCTCCTGTTCTGTGTGAGGAGTGGAGTTGGAAGATAATGTGATCAAGTTGTTTTGTTTTGTTTTGTTTTGAATGGAACTAAGAGATGTAACATTAAGGGCCAAGAAAACTCAACACACAAAATTATGGACCACCTAGTCCAATGCTCTACATAGGTAGCAAGCACCCTGCAAGCAACCCACGCATTCTTGCAATGGAAACAATAGGCAGAGCTCTTGGGGTAGAAGCACGGTGACCAACCTTACTTCTTTCATTTTGGTGAAAGGGAAATTAAAAATTGAGGACTGAAGACAATTTAGTTTATCACAAAAATTTCCCTAATAGAGTTTTAGCAAGATGCTGGTTCTGCCTTAGGCTGATAGGAAGAACTGGTTCATTATAGACAAAGGAAGGGAAGCAGGGGTCTTGGTGAACTTCATTTCAGTTAGGGAATTTGAGATTCAAGAGAGAAGGATGTGGGACACTTGCCTTGGGAGGGACAAAAATATATTAAGTCAGCCTTGGAAAGAGAGATTCCTGCATTGCTTTTCCATAATCAGTTGCCTCGCCAGAGATCAAAAAAGATATCAGCTGAATCCAAATGTAATAACTTTTATTTTTTTTTCCCCCAAACATTTTTATGGTTCAGAGAAAGCAGGCCTCAGAAACAGCACATGTGACAAACTGTAGAACAGATCCCCAAGTCAGGAATTCTGATATTCTTTCTGTTGGCTTGGAATGTGGATAACTGATAATACCAACTGACTTTAAATCACTACATAAAAGCCCCTACTACCTTCTAGAATTTCTATAACTTTCACAGTTTATAGAGTCCTTTTCTTCCTCTGACCTCATTTAGACCTTCAACCACCCAGTAAAATTGCTATTTGCTATCTCCAGTTTTATAGATTAGGAAGCAAACACTTAAACTGTAAGAGGTTTGTCAATGTCTTGCAGATGGCCAATGGCAAAGTGGGATCTGGAAACAAGGTGTCATGAATCCATCGCCCCGTGCCATATTTTCTCATGGAAGTATCCAATATCCTTCTTATCTATTCAATTTTTTTAGTTTTATACAGACACAACACTTACCTCAGGGTACTAACTTCACTATGCCTTCAACAGCAGCCAACACAATATTAGAGATTAAATGCTGATCTGATCAATGGCCCTGGCCAATGCAGCTCAGTTGGTTGAAGCTGAGGTTATGGGTTCAATTCCTGGTAAGGGCACATACCTGGTTTTATGTTCAATTCTCGGTCTGGGAACATGTGGAAGGCAACCAATTGATGCTTCTCTCTTGCATTGACATTTACCTCTCTCCCTTCCTCTCCCTGAAAGCAATGGAAAAATGTCCTTAGCTAAGATTTTAAAAATTAATAATAAATGCTAATCTGATAAATGAATGAATGTATATATCATTTATATATAAGAATATATTTCAAGTGCCTTACTAGGTATTTTTATATAAACAATCCTGCATGATTCTTACAACATTTTTATAAGGTATCATCCCCATTTTATAGATGGGGAAGCTAAGGCCTAGAAAGAGGACATAGTGACCTTTCTTTCAAAGAAGTCTTTGTGGTGACATATTGACAATGAAAAGAATCACATTATCTTCCTAGTTGACTCCTAATTTATAGTTCATGTTGAAAATGATATGAAAATGCGATAAAATTATAGTTAAAATTTTTTTGTTAAAAAGCCAAAAAAGCTCATCTTGCCTGTGAGCTGCAGAAAGCAAGTAGAGTAAGCCAACAAAAGGGGAATAGGATGGGCCATCTGGTTCCCCTCAACTGTTCTTAAGAGCTGACAAATATGTTATGAGCCATTAAAACTCTTCAGCTAGCCACACATAAATTATGGTCCTAATTAGTTGGTTTCATTTTGAGATGGGTGGTTTACGAGGCACCGGATGAAAAAGACCAGCTTATGCCTGACTTTAGAATGAGTTCACATTAGAATATTGACAACAGGGCAAATATATCTCAATTACACATTTCAGCAATATCAGAAGAACATGGCATGAATTTCATATGGTGAACAAATAGGCCAAGGAGTTCTGGGTGACAGTAGAGCACATGGAAACCTAGAGGAATGTGATAGTCCTACTGGAGTCCTGCTACTTTCACTAAGTGCTCAATAACAATAGGGACAATTTAAAAAAATAACAATAACAGATGGGATATACAATTTTATACATGGATTATTTCTTAATGATATCCATGAGATATAATGAGTACATTTTAAATATAATGAACTGTGGCCAAGGATTGAAAACATAAAATGAGAAATATTGTAATTATTTATTCAAACAAGTTCAGAGAGTATACAGTGCATACATTTTTAGCAACTTAAAATTTGGGGTGGACGCTAACATAATTCTAGGAATTTGGAATTCCTGGAAGAGTAAAATGGGAAAAAAAAATTATTTCCAAAAGAAAACAACACTTGTTAAACTCTGGGACGTGAGCTGAAAGAATAAACTTCCTTATGTAAGGATCTCACAGTTGATGGCAGAGATATAATTAAACATGTCAAATGTTGTGGCAAAAATTAGTCTACCATATATATAGGGCAGCACTGAAGCACAAAAAATAGATAGTGGTCAGCTGGGAGAGACTTGTCAAAGAAGTGGGTGCTGTTGAGATCCCACCAAAACCCACTTTAACAACCAGCTGATATACCCAACCCCTGGCTGCTAAATGCTGACTGATGATCATTTGTAGCTCCCTCTTCTCTGAAGAATTACCTTGTCCTAAAAGGAACTGCCTCCTTGATCCACTCTGCATATCTCCCAGATCTTAGCCAATAACTGACTGGGACTAGCAAAAGTCTATTCCTACTGGCTCAAAATAGGACACATGCTGGGGTAAAACCTCAGCTCCAGACTCTCCTCGAGAGATTAGATGGAAGTTAGTTTCCTGCTAATATTACACTCTTGTTTTGATTTTTTTGCTCCCACCTTCTCCTACTTCATTTACTTCTGTTATTCTGTGAGTATCCCTTCAATAACTCCCTTGTACAGGAATTCTTACCTCAAGTGCTATTTCTTGAAAACCTCATCGTAAGACAACAGCTTTTTGTGTGGATCAATAGGCCAAGCTAAGTGCCAAGGTATATGCATCGTTTTAATCCAACAATAAATTCAATTACACGGATGAAGTATTTCTCTCATCAACATTTCCCCCTTCATCTTGTATAAAGATAAATAATGCCTAGACTACAATGTATTAAAAACCATTTACTTCTTTGATATACACTTGGCCTTTTTTTCCCTCACAGTAATTCAGGATGGAAAGCCTACTTAGTTCTTTGTACTTAATTTTCCTTTTTGGCCCAGCTTCTAAATCCAATCTCAAGTCATTTCTTAAGATGATGTCTCTTTGATGTTCAGAAGATCAAGCCTACTCTTATTAAAAAGGCTTTCTTCTAACCTAGGAGCTCTGGACTTTGATGACATTAAGTACTTGAATAGCATCACCAAATTATACTTTTGGTGTAGCCTAAAGCTCTAAATAATGAATAGGTGTTCTGTTGACACTCCCAGAGGCTGCTCGGAATAGCATGGTAAAGTAGTTTTTTGCTTTTTCCTAGTACTCCAGCTCTCCACCTCTCCATTAAAGGAAGGAAGAGATTGTTTTCTAAGATTTTATTTATTTATTTATTTATTTTTAGAGAGAGGAGAAGGGAAGAAGAAAGAGAAACACCAATGTGTGGTTGCCTCTTGTGTGCCCCTAACCGGAGATCTGGCCTGCAACCCAGGCATGTACCCTGACTGGGAATCAAGCCAGCAACCCTTTGGTTTGCAGGCTAACACTCAATCCACTGAGCCACACCAGCCAGGGCAGGAAGAAAGAGGCTTTTTAAAATCCCCACCACATGCTTGAATCCCCAGCTGAACATCTTGACCTGGTTATTCAAACTATGCATGAACATTCAGGGTCAGAAAACTCACCCAATGTAATCATTTCATCCTAAAATTATAGAATACTTTTATTTTTAATTTACTGACTTTAGAGAAAGAGGGAGAGGAAGAGAGAGAGAAAGGGATTTGTTGTTCTACTTATTTGTGCATTCACTGGTTGATTCATGTATGTGTGCTGACCAGCATCAAACATGGCCTCTTGGGATGATGTTCTAACCAACTGAACTACTCAGCCAAGACCTATAGAATACTTTTAAACAGTGAATGCTAGAGACTGACAAATCCAGGTTTTTCATTTCATTGAATGAGAAAGTTAAGATCAGAAATGAGAAATTCCTTTAGTGATACACAGGTACTGTTATGATTTTTCACTTGGTACCACTAGATCACCTTTTCCTGGATTCCCAGTTTTCTGTCCTTGCTCTGTATTGTTCCAAGAAAGAAAGAAACAAGCAAACAAACAAACACATCAACTGACAAATTTATTGTAGCAGATGACAAATGCATTGTAGGAAAGCCCACTAATGCTCCAGCTCAAACACTGGCACTGAAGATGGAGAAGATGTGCCAAGTTTATTAGGCAACTTGCCCGTGTTGTGAAGCTTCACTTCTGTTTGACTACAAAAGGCTTCATTGTTGACTTGTCTCACCTGATCCTTCATAAGGCAGCCAAATAAAATGATCTCAGAGCTTAAATTCCAATGTGCATCTCATTCTGTTTCTTAAGAATAGCTATTTGAAGTTGTAAATCTGACAGTTTTAAGGTTAACCATGAAATTTCTGCTCTTCTAGAATGCAGCTAACTAAGGAAACACAGCATCCCAAGGACATTTCACATCTTTAATGCACAGCCCTTAAAATATACTTTTTCAATCATTCAACAAATTTTAATAAGCTATTAGTTGCCCAGCACTGTCCTGAGTTCTGGGATTCAGGAATAAAATGTTCCCAATGTAGGAGGAGAATTGATGAATAGTTTCAATACTTGATACGCACACAGGCTTTTATGGGGGCATGTCCAGGGGTTCCAGGCATTCCTGTTTCAAGATGAGCCATTCCTGGCACTGCACAGGGCATGTATGTATGTGAGGGGCAGTTTCAAAAAAATAATTGAGCCCTGGTGGTTCAGTGGATTGGCACTGGCCTGTGAACCCAAAGGTCGCTGGTACAATTCCCCAGTCAGGGCACATAACCAGGTTACAAGCCAGGTCTCCAGCCAGGTTTGTGGCTGGAGGCAGCTGAAACACAATCATACATTGATGCTTCTCTCCCTTTCTTCCTCCCTCCCTGCCCTTCTCTCTGAAAATAATGAATAAAATCTTTTTAAAAAATTGAATTGACAATGTGCTAAGTGAAAAAAGTAAATAAATCATTAAGGCTACTTGAGTAGGTTTCACAGAAGAGAAACACTCAAACCAAGACTCAGAAAAACACAGGAACATGACAAGTGCAATTTGAAAAATCAAGCATTCAAGGCATGGGGATGGCCTGCAGAGGTACTTGGAGTTATCAAACAGCAAGACAAGTTCAATCTCTATAGATTCTGCTGAAGTGTAAGATATAGGTATAAACGACCAGAGATCAAGAGGATAGGCAAGAAGGACACAAATTATGGGAGAATTTGTCTCCACTATTGAGAAATTTTAATTTTATCTTTTAAATAAGAAGGGAGCACCCCTGGGTAGTGGCACAGTGGATAAGGTGCTGGCCTTCAAACCCAAAGGTTGCTGGTTTGATTCCCAGCCAGGGCACATAACCAGGTTGCAAGCCAGGTCTCCAGCCAGATCTGTAGCTGGGGCAGGTGAAAGGCAACCATACATTGATGTCTCGCTCCCTCTCTACCTCTTTCACTATCCCTCTCTCTAAAAATAATAAATAAAATCTTTAAAAGAATACAACAAGAAGGGAGCCAGTGAAGGGTTTTAAACAGCCAGGTAAGACAGTTAAGTTTGCTGTACACAACAGTACCCCTTTATTTGAAGAGGTACAGATTGAGACCCCAGTAGATGCCTGAAAACACAGATAATACTATGCTCTTTCCTACATGTAAATGCCCATGATAAAAGCTTACTTTATAAGTTAGGCACAGTAAGAGATTAACAATAATAACTAATAAATAGAACAATTATAACAATATTCTGTAATAAAAGTGATGTGAATGTGGTCTCTCCCTCTCTTTCTCTCTGCAAATTAACACAAATTTCTTTTTCCTTTTTCAAAATTCCGTAGATAGAAGATCATTCATGCTTTGTAGATCTAGCAACCTCAGTAATGATTTTTTTCTTAAGTAATGAATTTCCACCTTTCCATTTATAGAAAGCACTTTATAGCTTCTCTCTGGCACATCCAAATCACCAGCATCACTACTCTGTGCTTTGAGACCACTAATAACTAAAATAGGTGTTTCTTACTCACAAACACTGCATAGGAATATATGATACATTCATGTGTATATATATTTTAAATATATTTAAATATATTTCACAGCATCATCATTGTTATAGTTATGCTTATTCAGAAAGTGTAAACTTTTTAAATAAATGGTGTTTGAACAATTGGTTAATCAAGTATGAAAAGAATGGGATTAGATTTCCATTAATGTTTAAACAAAAATAAATTTCAGGTAGATTAAAGACCTCAGTATAAAAAGTAAAATTTTAATCCCAAAGACTGTACAGGAAACACATTTAAGACCTATGAGAAGGGCATAAAAGGAATAGATATTTTATTATGCAGAACTATCAAATTTTCTGTTCAAATAACAACACTAAAAATAAAGGTAAAAGAGGCCAAGTCTGTGAAAGATATTTGAGATACACCTAAATGACAAAGGACTAGGTCCAGAATTATATCCTATGAATCAGTAAGAAGACAAACCTAGAGACAAATAGAGGATTAGAATAGGCAAGTCTCAAACAATGAAACCAAAATGGCCAATAAACATTTCAAAAGACTCTCACCTTCACTCATAATTAAGCAAAAGCAAATTAAAACCACAACAAAATACATTCCATATCTATTCTCATGGACAAAGCTTTAAAGTCTAACAACTAATCCCACCTATTTCTGGGAACACAGAAATTCTCACATATTAACAGAGGGAGTACATGTTGGATCAAGCATAGTTTAGTTGTACTAGTGAGAGGTGAAGGTGTACAAATATGTATCTTCTTACCCTGCGCTTCTACTTGTGAGTACAATCCCTGACAAAACTCCAATACATGGCATAAAGGCTTCACAACGAATGCTCTTCTTTGTAGCCTCACCTTATTTACATCAGCAAAAATAAATTAGAAATAGCCCTGATGTTTCTGCTGATGCAAATTGACAGCACAGCAGATAAGTTGTGGTACACTTACATAAAGTCTTACGCACCATCAAGCAGTTAAAACAAAGGAACTGAAAATGTGTTTAACAACGTAGGTAAATCTCAAAACTCTAATGTTGAACAAAACAAGTACACTGCAGTGATACGAACATGTGAAACCAATTATGTCAACTTTTAAAGCGTGCCTATTTTGATTATGTAGAATATATAAACATGTAACTATTTGCAACGACATGCATGGGAATGACAAATGCCAAAAATTTCATACTTCCACCGCATCAGCTACCAGTAAGTAGCTGTAACATTGTTTGAAAGTGGAATCAATGCCATGTGCTGCTGCAAATGATTTACAGATATTTAATCCTATCAGTTAACCAGCACAACAACCTTAGAAGATGGACAACATTATTATTTCAAGTTTACAGATAAGAAAACTAAAACACGGAAAGAGTAAGTAATTTATCTTTGTTATATCTAACAAATATATTTGTTACAAATATTTGTTACAAATATTTGTATATTACAATATATATTGTAATATATATTGTATATATATATATTACAATATATTTGTTACAAATATATTTGTTAGATATAACAAATATATTGATATATTTGTTATATATATCTTTTGTTATATAACTAGTAAATGATGATGCTGGACTTTTAAACAGGATATGATAGTAGTTACCTCTAAGGAGAGAAAAGAGAATGGGACTCTGGAAAAGTATACAGAAAGCTTCAAGTGAAATGTTTTATTTCATTACAATTCTGTAGAAAGTATGGTAAAAATGTTAAAGTTGATAAAACTAAGTAGAGGACACAATGGATCATTATATTACTATGTTAAACTCTCTCTGTTTTTATATTAGAGGAAGGGGAAGGAGGAGGAAATGGCACAGAAGGACGAGAAAGAGGAGGAAGAAGAGGGGGAAAAGGAAGACACCCCCTGGGAACAGAGTAAGGAATGAATTGGAATGAGGCAAACTAGAAGCAAGGGAGTAAATAAAGGGTTCTTTTCCAGCCAAAATAATCAATACATTTACTGCCACTTGGTGACAATGCACCTAAAATGATTCAAACTATTTCATTCACAAAAAATCTGAATAACATGCCTTACAGTGTGAAAAGTACTTTCTATATACATTCCCTATAACCCTATAAAGCAGGTAATGTTATCATCTCCTCAGATACCAGGGGCTTAAGGAAGCCAAACTCGTCCAAAATCCCTGAAGCTAAGAGGTGTTGATGTCATGACTTGGACTCATCCACTGACTTGAAACCTCTTCTGACCCTCAAACACAAGTAGTTCCAAGAGTTTCAGAGTAGCCATGTCTCCACTAAATCAATCAACGGACTTTAGAAATGAATTTACATGGTCCTTAGCAGCAGTCATGTTCTTCAAACCTAAAATCTTCATCTCAGAAATCATTTACGGTAATCCATATTCTCAGTGTTTGTGCTTGCAGAAACAGCAATATTAATTCCATTTTAAAGTGGGAGCTGATAGGAGCCTTCATTTCATACTCATTTGCCGTAACTTTTTGACTTTGAAGTTGACGTAATTACCAAGCACTTATTCAGGCCCTCTTTTGCTACCTGCTGTGTCATTCCTGGCAAGTAGAAGTTACAAGCAATATTATTCTGCCCTGAAATACAGAGCTGAAAGAAGTGGGAGGGGGGAACGTCTAAGTAATAATGTTTACCTCACCCTGGGTCACAAAAAGGTTTGCGCAATGACTATAGTGATTTACTATAACCTTGCCAGTTGTGGGGGGAAACCTGCTCAGGATCTAGTACATTTTCTTTTATGAAGTTGCCAAGTTTCCAACTTGATATCATTCTGGAAAAAAAAAAAAAAAACAGATTCTTGAATGACAGTAACTTTCTCACAGCAGAGTCAATGAACAGATAGAAAATCCACCTTTGCACATAGAAAGTTCTGCACAAAGGCTGTACTTTATGGAAAGACTGCCCTCGAAGAGAGATTATATTCAAGCCCTGGCCATTGTGGCTCAGTTGGTTGGAGTGTCTCCTTGTAAACTAGAAGGTCCCAGTTCAATGCCTGGTTAGGGCACCTGCCTAGGTTACAGATTTGGTCCTTGATGAGGGTGCATATGGGAAGCAACCCGCCAATGTTTCTCTCTTGCATAGATGTTTCTTTTCCTCCCTCTCTTTGTCCTTCCCTTCCCCTCTACAATCAATAAGCATGTCCTCTAGTGAGGATTTTAGAAAGATTATATTTGAAACTTTCAATAGCTTAAG
This sequence comes from Noctilio leporinus, assembly GCA_004026585.1. Taxonomy (NCBI): domain Eukaryota; kingdom Metazoa; phylum Chordata; class Mammalia; order Chiroptera; family Noctilionidae; genus Noctilio; species Noctilio leporinus. The sequence goes on from PVIW01000162.1 coordinate 353,376, forward strand.
TTTTGCAAGAAAATTCAATACATGGTTAGATTGATAAAAAAATTGGTTATTTCCAAATTGGTCACAACGTGTATTATCAAAACAAGCTGCACCTATGCAGATCCAGCTGTGTTTTTCTTTTAAACTAAAATATCCTGCATTTGCCTTAAACACTCTGGACAGAGCTAATAGTTTTAGGAGCCACTGCTTTATGCTTCCTCTGCCAGGACATGGCCAGGAGCTCCCCAACCTTCTCACCATTCAGACCACAGCAAACCAGAAGTAATATTCATTCATTTCATGGGGAGCAATGCTAATCTTAATTTGTAAAAATTTAAAATACAGTTGCATTGCTTTATTTTCTTGTATAATCTACCCCATGTTTTTCTATATGTTTACTTTATAATTAAAGATTGAGGTGGGTCAAGAATACAGCTTGGAGTGCTATCTGGCCTTTCTCCTCTCTTCCATGACAGCCTTGTGTAAATGGCTTTATAGCGAAGGGGATCTGTAGATCCTGCTGTGAAAAAAACATAACCCACTTATTTACTAGATATTAAAACCTAATGAATGCCCTGGCTGGTGGCACAGTGGATAAGGTACCAGCCTGTGAACCCAGAAGTCGCTGGTTTGATTCCCAGCCAGGGCTCATAACCAGGTTGCAAGCCAGGTCTCCAGCCAGGTCTGTAGCTGGAGGTAGGTGAAAGGCAACCATACATTGATGTCTCTCTCCCTCTCTGCCTCTCTCCCTTCCCCTCACTCAAAAAATAATTTTAAAAAATAAAAATAAGAAAAGAAAATTCTGCTTACATTTTAAAAAGAAACTAATGAACACCTTTGTTGATTTAGTTTTCTCGGTGGCTTTTCTTCTAAAATTTGAGACCATAGTCAAAATTTCCCAAATCCCCAAAAACATAAAGGATTTTTAATTAGAAAATGAGAGAAAAGCACTCATTTTTATCTCTAATGTTATGTATACACTATTGTTTCTAGGATGCAGAAAACAGGGCCCAAGGTATTAGGTAGAAATAACGGAAGCACATTTATGATTTTTTTTGTTAATATATATTTTTAAGATTTTATTCATTATTTTAGAGAGAAGGGCAGGGAGGGAGGAAGAAAGGGAGAGAAGCATCAATGAACAGTTGCCTTTCACCTGCCTCCAGCTAAGCACCTGGCTCAAGACCTGGCTTGCAACCTGGTTATGTGCCCTGGTGGGGGAATCGAATCAGCAACTTTAGGGTTCTCAGGCTGGTGCCAATCCACTGAGTCACACCAGAGAGGGTTCTTTGAGGGAGCCAATAGACAGTAAGGTTGGCAAAATAACTGAGGACCAAACTATAAGAATCACAGTGCTAGAATTTGGAGTCTGTATTGTCTAGAATGGAGAGCCATTAAGATAGTTCATATTTTATTGATGATGAGGATAGTGACTGAAAGGAATAAATGCCTAAGAAAGAAAATTTAAAGGCATATATTCAATAGAACTTAGCAACTAACTAGATACCTGAATTGTAGGATGTGAAGGGAACATAAGTGGTTATGTTCCAAGACCCTTTTGTTCCAAATACATTTTTAAAAATCAGGACCTGGCTGGTAGCACAGTGGATAAGGCGCCGGCCTGCGAACCCAAAGGTCGCAGGTTCGATTCCCCAGCCAGGGCACATAACAAGGTTGCAAACCAGGTCTCCAGTCAGGTCTGTGGCTGGAGGCAGGTGAAACGCAACCATACATTGATGTCTCTCTCCCTCTCTGCCTCTCTCCCTTCCCCTCTTTCTAAAAATAATGAAATAAAATCTTAAAAAAAAAAAAAAAAAAAAAAAATCAGGAGATTCAATTCTGATTTTAAAGATCTTCATAAAGTTGGAATAATCATTTGTGGTTAATGGATAACAAACCTGAAGTTTACATAGGTTAACTAACTTGCCTGAAGTTACACAGCATAAAAATTATGGAGATTGATTTTAACACAAGTTGAACTAGAAAGTACCCACATGGTCTCTCCAATTCACCAAGGTGACTTCTGGTTTTGAGAGTTCTTGTATGACAATTGTTAACCGCAAGCATGTGTCTGAAATAAGACTGACTAAGCTTCTATTTCAGCTCCATCACTTAATACCCATTTTATTTGGGGTTTAGCACTTTAATTGAAATGTCATTTGTAAAGTCAGGATAAAATGAGTGCTTACCTCAAAGGGTTATGGTGAGAATTAAGCTAATAGAACAGTGCCTGGAAAAGAGCATGCATTCATGAAGTGCTCAGTGCTCTCATTAGTATTCACTACTTTGTTTGAACAAAGAATGTTGGTGTTAGACCCAAGGACTTTCTCTCTGGCATGCTAGACAAAACTCAAATCCTTTTAGGTGCACTGAGAAAAAAATTCAGATTTTAATCTTTTAAGTTGACATGCTTTTTTTATTTCCTGTTAAATGCAATGTGAATATATATATATATATATATATAGTCCCTTACTAAATAAATTAAAAACTGTCCTTTGCATTACTTTGACCTTCTAACTGAAATTGAGAACATCTATAGTACTGGACTACCAGAGGCCCAAACAGCAAACTAACAATTTCTGCATCTGAGACTGCAGAAGTTTCCAGGCCATCAACTTCAAAGGCTGTCATAATCCTCTTTTAACCTTTTCAGGGGCAAAACAAAACAAATCTTTAGATAAAGTCTGGTTCTAGTAAACTTTAAATAAGCCAATGTATAAATAGCAAAGTCTTTAAGCAATTTCAACCAACTAATCTATGAATTACATTTATCTCCAGCAGTGCAAACAGGCAAACATCATACAGTAAAAGGGCCGCATTTATGTTTTTACTATTTTAGGAACAATGGACATAATTTCAATATCCATGGTTCCTGTAAAGAAAGAAGGGGGCCCTGGCTGGTGTGACTCAATAGAACTCTGGCAGGAAAACCAAAGGGTGTGCATGAAAGGCAACCACACACTGATGTTTCTCTCCCTCTCTTCCTCTCTCCTTTCTCTTCTCTCTAAAAATAAATAAAATCTTTAAAAAGAAGAAGAAGAAGAAGAAGAAAAAGAAGAAGAGGAAGAGGAGGAGGAGGAGGAGGAGGAAATGTCATATAACTGGCCTCTGGCCTCTGGCACAATGTCCTCTGTAACAACAATAATGGAAAATTTCAGGAAGTAGAAATAAAAGAATATAGTCTGTGCAAGAAAATAATATTGTCAGTACAGAGAGTTTGAAGTCTTTGATTTTACCAAGAATAAGCATAGGAAAGAATCAAGACCAGCAGCCAAAGATAAATCCTTGAAGAATGCTTAGCAAGATTGTAGGAGGAAGAATAGAGTCAACAAAAGGAGATGCTGAAATGAACAGAATAACAGCACCATGTTGGTTGGAAGAGGTGAAGGTGGCAAAATTGTCAAGGACCCAGCAGAGAAGTCCAGGAAAGTAAGAAGTCCAGGAAACAAGGTTAATAAGTGTGTAAATAAGAATTGTAGAAAACGGCCTTCTTGAGTAGCATTTCAATAGAATTAGGGGTACAAAAAGTGCTTTTCAGGAGACTACAAAGGAAATTAGTAAAGATATTAAGGCAGCAAAAAAAAAAAAAAAAAGTACCTCCTGCTTAAGAACACTGGCAATGCGACCAAAGAAATGCCACGAACTTGCCAATGAAATTAAAGAGTAGTATATCTACGCATTGCAAGTGCCCAAGCATTTCCTGCCAAATCGCTTTCACACATAGCCAAATATTGATTTCATCCCACCTGTTCTCAAAATTTTCAAAAGAGTAAATTAGTAAAGTATTAATTAATGAGTTTTTAAATTTTTACATTTTGATGTTCACCGTCTATTTTATTTAGGCAAGTGTTAAATAATCCTATAATCTTTTACAGAATCAGAGAACATTAATGTGGGGGTGATCAGGATGATTGGCACAAGTTTGATCTTTAAGTTTCTAGTTATAGTATTTTCAGACAATAATTGGTATTTCTCGGAGTCCTAAATTTTGCTGCTAAAATAGGCTTTGCAAACTGAAGTTTCATAAATCTAATTATCAGGTACCTGTGCCAAGAAAGTTTGCCACTTAAAGCAAATATTTTTCTAGCTATACCAAAATTTAACGTTCATTTTAAACAAATCTATATTTTCTCATGTATATGTAGAACGAACCAGCTGCCAATATGTATGCAACATTTATAAATGCATCTTGAAGATTCTTCAAAAGACTGATTTTACATGTCAGCATCATGTACAGTCAAACTAACCCACTTTGACCTCTATGTTTCCCTTTCTTATGTTGTGTTTTGTAGAAGTCCAACAATAAATTTGTTTTTTGAACTTTTCTGATATGTTTTGTTAGTTTTACCTCACAGCCTTGTTCTCCTCAGAATCCTATGAAGCCAGATGAGAGCTGGTTCATTCATAACAATGGTTGCAAATGACAACTGTTTTAGTCACATTACAAAACTCAGAAGTCACAAACCAGGCCTGTTTTTGTAAATAAAGCTTTATTGGAACACAGCCAGACATTCACCTTTGCATTATCCATTTCCATTTTCCAGCTACAACAGCAGAGTGGAGTAGTTGAGGCAATGACCATATGTCTCCCAAAGCCAAAAATATGTACCTATGTGACCCCTGAAATAAATGAATTGGCTAGGCATAAACAATAGCAGATGGCAGGCATTGTGGTGAACCCATAAGTATGCACTATGTCTGAAGCACCTCACAATTATTACCAAATAGAAAACACTTAAAGAAGCCTGAAAGTAAGATTTCATATGAATCTTTATGTTTAAATGTTAGCTACTAATCCTTTTTTTATTTCTATTTTTTTTTTTAATGAATGAGTTAGCACTGTAAGCCAAACAAAATTAATCTACTGCCTGGATCTACCCTTTACAACTTCTGAAATAGCCCTTAATAGCTATGTGGTATTTGGCAAGTTTCTGTGTATGTGTGTGTGTGTGTTCTCATTTGCAAGCTGTTGACTTCCAGCTCTAAAAAAATACCAAGAAAATAAGCTGCTGATTAAGCAGAGATGGATTTTTGCTTGCCTTCAGTAAAGAAAGCAAAGAGAGAGTAATAGTCTTATCTTGGAAAGAGGAGGGAAAAGGCAAGCCACTTACAAGATTTAGGGGAGACGGTTGTGCTAAGGTGGAACTTCCAAGGTAGGAGACTGATGGGGATGGAGCAAATCTGTGACAACAGTTGAGGATTGGTGGACAGAGCAAGAAGAAGCTTTGGAAATAAGTCTTCAAGAGTCAACACTTGTTTGATAAGCCTAGTTGAAAGATCTGCTGTCCTCAAGTGTGGGTATTTATTCAGATGCGGGCTGGTTGAGTAGTCTGGTATTTGGATAAATGGATTAGCAATTAAGTTCTTGAAACAAGTAATAAAGTTATTTCCAACTTCATCTTCCTGGGCAAGATTTTTCTGGATGCTAAAGTCATATTAGTACAGCTGGCTCAGTCATTGTAGATGGTGTCAGGTCTTAGAACCCCTTGTGGTTACTCTTTGGGCTAAACTGAAACTTACATCATTAAATACGGGTACAGGAGCAATTCAAATTGTCACTGCTAGGTAGGTCTTCATGATTGCACACAAAGTTCTAGTAGATGGCCATTTCAACTTCTGGAAAAATGTCAGGTTCCTCTGTATGCATCTGTGGGATCACTTGGTGGCTATAGTGGCCAGGTGACAGCAGATGCGCATGAGCCTTTAAGACTGTGACAATCAGAGAGGTGAGCATAGCCAACGAACACAAAAAGAAGGATTATGATAGAGTTTGTACATAGTGCATTTCTCAACCAGGAGCCAAGAATGCTCAAAGGAAGCTAAGAGGATATATATCCCAGCCCCAACCTGACACTGGACTTTTCTGTGTCTGGAATAAGGTAGTTCTTGCCTGTTGTTGCTGAACAGCCATCAGTCCCACCATGGCCCTCCAGGCAAATTCCAGAGGCAAAGTAAAGCAGTCTTGAGTCAAAAGCAATCACTTAAGCCTATCAACTCACAGATTTAATCGCTAAAACCTCTCAATCAAAACAAAACTCTAACACTTGGGTTCTCCTGTCATCTCCCCTGTTAGTTTTTAGTTATCGTATTTCTATAGGGTTAGTTTATAAATTAAAACAACCTAAGATACAAAAGCTACACAATTTTGGAAGAAGGGCAGGCTTCTGCCTCAGAGCCTGCTCCCTCTAGAACACCCAAAGAATAAACCTGCCACCCTCTGCCAGGCCAGCCTGAACTTAGGCTGTGTCCAGAGTTTCTTCCCATTCAAAATACTTTCTGCTGGGAAATGTAGGCAGCTGCAGGTCCATCATCCAGGTATCCTCTAGGGAGAGGAAGAGAGGAACAGAGAGAGGGAGAGAGAGAAGGGGAATGGGGAAGACAAAGAGAGGGGAGAAAAGAGCTCAAGAGCACTTTTTTCATTTAAAATCTTCTCGCCCATAATTTCGTGAGCTCTGGAGGCATTTAGCTTCTCAGCCAATCCCACCCCAAGTTTGTTTGCAATTGCCTTGGGCAAACTTCTCCTTTGGCCCTTCCCTGCTTCTCCCCAGTGACCTGATCAAATTTTTCTATGTCCATTTCTGCAGAGAAAAGGCTGGAGTGTTCTTTTCCTTTATACACAGACATCTGCCCTTCATTCCTTCAACTTTCATTAAAATTTAACTTTAAGGTAGTCTGACCAAATTAGATTGTAGAGCACACACCTCCCAAAGGGCATTCACACAACTTTAACTGTTTATTTGTGTCTTTCTCATCTTTTAAGCTCTACAAAGTTGAGAAGAAATCCTGTCCTGGATGTAATGATGTTCCCAGCACCTGTCATAATTCCTGGGATATAGTGAATCTCAATCAATACTTATTAACTACAGGAGAATGCAGTGAAGTGTCTGAGATGATTAGAGAGATGATACACACATCTCATTTATTGCTTTTTGCTGTTGTGTTTCTCTTTTTATTTTAAAAAATGATAAAAGGGTTATATACCCCAATACACACCAAACCCACTTGATCACTTCATGAAAACAACCTCCTCTTCTCTAACTTAGACAACTGTCTTAAGCAACTGTTCTAAATTTCCTTTCCTCTTGGCTCTTGCTTTTCTCGGAAACCATCTGATAGACTCCTAGAACACAACCACATAATTCTGTCACATTGTCTAACATGATTTGGGTCTTCTTAAAGAGACCTGCACCCTTTACAGGTGGTGTTTGGCAGCTACATACAATTAGCCACCTGTATTTTCAAACAGACAACTTAGTGAAAATGGACAATAGCTTTTCCTAAGAAATAGTTGTCTCTGAAACTATTTTCATAAGTGTAGAAACTCAATAGCAATATGTCCACCCTGTTTTTATCTAAAAGCAAAAACGGAATTAACTGAAATTTAGAGAAGGCAAAGAAAACGGAGGATAGACTTTTTTTTATTCTTAATGGGTGAAGGAAGTGCATAGAAACATGAGATAAGCTTCTTTATCAAAATGTCAAAAATATGTTTCAACACATGGTGAAAACCCCTTTTCTTAGCAGCTGCCTTATACTGTGGTTTGACACTTTCCCCTAAAGCTTTCTCTAGTTTGGATGTAAACAGAGTAGAATAGAATTAGATCTTCTTTTTAAAAATAGATGTGGTGCTATATAGAGTTTTTGCCATGTCCATGGACTTCATTGAAAGGCTTAAAACTCTGAGGTAGTTTCCAAGCCTCCCAGAATCCTGGGAGAGTGAATTGAGAACTTCCACATAAAATAATATTACCACACTCCAGTACCCATCTCAGCTAGAAAGGCCATGCAAAGTCATTACATAACAAAAACTACGGGTTATTTTAAAGCAGAAGCATTTTAATGTATGTTAGGTTTAAGAATTCTAAAAGTCTAAGCTGTCATGTTCATCTAGTTAGAACTCTTTTACAGCCCTGGCTGGTGACTCGGTGGATAAAGCACCAGCCTAAGAACCCAAAGGTCGGTCACTGGTTCGATTCCCCAGCCAGGGCACATAACCAGGTTGCAAACCAGGTCTCCAGTCAGGTCTGTGGCTGGAGGCAGGTGAAAGGCAACCACACATTGATGTTTCTCTCCCTCTTTGCCTCCCTCCCTTCCCCTCTCTCCAAAAATAATAAATTTTTAAAAATCTTTAAAACTCCTTTACAGATTATAGTTGGCTTTCAAATGGCGATTCTCTAAAGTCCTAGAATTCTACAGGTGTGCTCAGCAGGTAGGGCTTCAACACATGACTTTCAGGGGACACATTCAGGTTCAGTCTCTCTACCTTCATAGGGGGAGTTAGATGTGCACATCTGATGTCTGGAGGGCTGCCCCCAGGCCTAGGGTTGGTTTTTACCCCACGCTACTTCACTCTTGTGAACCCCAAACAACCTGTCCACCCATACCTTTGCTTAAAAAAAAAAAAAGTCCTTTTGTTAAACATTTTCTGGAATCATTCTGACCTGAGTGTGCTATCTGTCTTCTGCTAGGACCACAACTGGCATAAACATTTAGCCTATAGAGACACAAAGATTTAGTAATGGACCATGTGGCATGTGAGAGAAAGAGAAGTCAAGCAATATCTCCCCTGCAAGTGGCTGTACATTGAGCTTCCCAAGAAGTAAGCTTACTCTCATATCATTATCAAGTCACTTGATAGAATTACCAAATTTTCCATAGCTATACATATATAATCTTTCCCATTTTAATTACTAGAATCTCAGGTACTAGTACAGCAATCAGTGACTAAAGTTCATAGGCTAAAAGCTAGTAAATGTACGGTCTCCCAAAATGCTACAAAAGTGTCTTTGAAACAACGCTGTTGTGAATATCAGCCCATCTAGCTGGAGAATTAAAGCACAGATATAAATTCAGCTCTCCAAAAGTTCTTATTCCACTGGAGCTATTAATAACACTTGCAAAGGATGGCATGATGCTAAATGCAAACATGTTAATAAATGGAAAGGATGGTCAGGTTAGCCATAAGCAGAGATGAGACTCAAATTGGAAAAACTTTAGAATGTAATATGATCCAATTTTTGTAAACAGTGAATAGTATAAAATGGCAGGAATGAAAGAGAGGAAGCAATGTTTCTATGATTATAAAAATGAATGGTGATTCCTAGAAGGTTCCCTTAACCTTAAAAGTAAAACCAAATAAAGGTAAAGAGAGGAAATCTATGAACATATAACATAATGCCTTCAGGATGCCTGAGTTCGGTTCCCCCTCCAACTAGAATCCTATAACATTTCCAATTTACTACTTAATATCACCAACTTTTCATTGCCTCTTGCATTATTTTTATAACAGGTTGCTGCTATTTAATTCAGAACTATTTTGAAGATTAGAGAATGGAATTCCTTTCAAGTACTAAGAAATTTAAAACTGTCAGAATGTGCCTTACATGTGTTATAATTATTACTAACATAATTTCTATCTCGTTTGCATTGATGTCTTTTGTGTATAATAATTACACAGCACCCACCATCTCTGTTGAGCACCCTATATCAACAGCTTAGTAGAATCACTTAGAACTATTCAAAACCTTAACACCTGCATTCTCAGCAGCATAGATTTGCTCTCTTACATTTCTCTAGTACATCCGCCCCATGGATCACAGACGATGAAAATGAGTATGTCTGAGGAAGCATAAAAGGGGTTATTGGAAGGGTGGTGGGTGGCTCACAGGTTTTTGGGAAGGATGGAAACCCCAATTGCTAGCTAAGCTGCCAAAAATGATGGCTGAAACCTTGTTGCAGAATTGGCATTGCCTCCACCAAAATCCAGATGCCACCACTGGCATGGCCGATAGGAACGAAAACTTAGCGCAAACACAACAGCAGACAGCATCACTGCTACTTTTGTGCCAAGAATTTGACCTACAGCCCACAGTGCCTCTGAACACTGTGTTCCTTGCCCACTCCAGCTAAACAGAGTCTATGTGAGATGAAAACGCTCATCTCTAAGTAGGAGAACCAGGCAGTGTGTCAGTCTGCTTGCTCTCCCACAGCAAAATACCAACTCTGTGGTTCAAACAATAGCATCTTTTATTTTCTCATAGATCTGGAGGCTGGAAAGATCAAGATCTCCCCAGGGTTCTGCTACTGGTGAAAACTCTCTTCTTGGCTTCTGACATATGGCTTCTTTTCTTTCTGTGTGCACATGGCCTTACCTTAGGTGCTTACAGAGAGCCAGGGGGAGAATGAACCACTACCACTTCTATCAGATAGGGCTCTACCCTATGACCTCATTTAACCTTAATTACGTTCTAAAGGCTTTATCTCCAAATATGGTCTCATTGGAGGCTGGGGCTTCAACCCAATGGATTTGCAGAGGACATAATTCAATCTACAACAGGCAAGTATCTAGCAGCTGAAGCCTAGGACATATGCCTGGGAATGGAATACAAAGGCCCCTGATGGAACTAGGAAGATTGAATAATGGCAGGAAATGCCCAAATACAGTCATCTTGTTCAAAGAATGCTAGGAAAAGTGGTTGTGTATCAAGTGCCATTGCAGCTGGTAAACAGAATTCCAGAAAATTAGACATGGAATCATCATCCTAATCGAACTAAGCTCTATGTCGGCAAAACAAAACTACATGACCCCTGCTTAAAAGATGCAAAAATGAGATTTAGGAATATATCAACACAATAAAGATGCTTCATTTTTATAAACAACAGAGTCATGTAAAAAAAATACAAAAAAGAAAGGATGGAGGGAGAGGGTATTAACAGAGAAGAGGGGGGAAGAGAGGAAAAAGAACACTTAGTTTAGTGAGAAATGTGTGTATGTTTTCTCTTATAATAAATGTTTTTGTCCAAAAATTTAGAATTTTGAAAACAGTATTAATTGGCCTGAGGGAATGGGGCCCTTTCATATTCCATATAAACCTTCATGCAAGGGATTTTTTCCTGATCAGAAAATATGTGAAATCAGGCATAAAAACATATACAATGTTCCAAAAACTAGGTTCTTTTTTTTTTTTTAATCTGAAATAGGGGCTCAACGCTCATAGTTTTGGTATGTTCATTTTCAAAATTCCACATGAAATAAATTGATCAGTATAACTGGGGACAGGGGACTTTAAATTGGCCCTGAAAATGAGAAAAAGAGCCTCTACTATGTATTTGAAAATTGGAAAGCTGCAACAGGAACTAATTTATACCAAGTGAGAAAAATGTTGGTGTCGAAATTCATGACATTTACCACTCATGAAATGTGGTAACGGATGCTGCCTAGCAAAGTGAAGAGGAACTAACACTGGGTCCCAGGGATCAGATCTTGGCTGGGATTGGATCACCGAGAACCACTCTCTCCTGAGAAGAAGCAAACCACTGAATACAGGAAATAACCCAGGAGTTCAAGCACAGACCATTTTGAATATAAAGAGCAATGACATCCTACAACACAAGAGATCTTGTGGGTACCTCATGCATTCTGCACTGTAAACATTTGGCAAATGTTACCCTGTGATCCAATTTACAAAAATCTCAGACGGAGCAGTTTGCCTAATTTCTCCACCTGGCACATCTCGAACAACATGACAGCAAAACATGTTAGTTTTTTATTTTAATTTTTCTTAGCATTTGCAGAGGCAAAACAAAACTATCCTAATTCAGTTAAGGTCACTTTTGATCTTTGTATTTCAGATCACAGCGGGAAGTGAAATAATAGCGAGCTTTTCTATCCTTTTGGCATAATGGAAATCATGAGCCACTTCAATCTCATTTTCATCAATTATAGTGGTGACCTCTATTAACTTTTTCCTTTTTCTTGGAACTAGCCCTTCGAGCCTTCATTCTGCCTGTTCTTGAGGGGACCTACACAGCCTCAGGGGTACTTTACCTGGGCGCAATTACAAATGTCTGCCTATTGAAAGTGAGTAAGAGCGAAAAATCCCCCTTTTAGGTGGACTGTTGGCTGTAGCTAAGAAATCACTTTGCATTCTTTGGGGCCTGAGCTTCCCCACCATCATATATCCAAATTAATTCAACTGTGCTTTAATATAGATAAGGATAGGGTGACCAGGAAAGCAACACAAATTCAGCTGAGCCGCAGAAATTTATGTAATTCCTAAAATTTCCCTAGGTACCTTTTAGTGGTTCTTGACTCTGGAAATAGTTGTTGTGGTTTGATTTGGTTTCAAATCGCTGCACTATCTAAGTGTGACCCAGGAAATAGAAGCATTGGCCTCACTCGGGAACTTATTAAAATGCAGGATCTGAGGTCACACTCTACATCAATAAATCAAAATCTGTTCTTAAACAAGATCCTTTGGTGATCCTATGTTCGTTCTCAACTGAGAAGTCTTAGCTCAGTATACCTTTGCTTGGCATGCAGTCATTCTGAGTAATGCAACACTAGTTGAGGATACACCTTGGCTGAGAAAATCAGTGTTAATATAAGAGTAAGTGATCAAATTAAAGCGATTCACTTAGGCAATCAATAAATCCATAAAAGACTACATCTAGCATTTTTGGCTTAGGAAAACACATTCTGTATTGGAAAATAAATTACTCTGGTTTGGTTTTTATTCAGTTAAAATTAAGCAACATCCTAATCTGCACATTATCTCAGACACATAGCCTGAGAGATAAGGATTGGGCTGGTTATACAATGCATTTATATCTCTTTATGTCAGACAATAATTATTGACTGCCTGTTGTGTCCAAGGCATTATGCCTGCCTTGTAATACTACAAGTGCATATAAGCCCTCAATTACAATATGCCAGAGATGCACAAGCTCTTGGGCTCAGCTATGTCTACCTAACACCAAACACCTGTTCCAGAACTAAAAACTTAATTTGAAAGTATAACTGTTCTGCCTGTCTTTAAGAAACCATCCAGATGGTTGGAAACATTCCAGTGCTGATTACCTAGATCAAAAATGCAAACCCAAGATCAAAAATCGACAGCACCCCAGTGGTCCAACAAGAGGTGTTACTCAGCAAAAACAGACCAAGATGACCTTTCATTAGCTACACTTGAGCAATACTTGAGTACATAGAATAGTAACATTCACTCATCCATTTCATAGGCATTGTGGGCCAACATGCTGAATAACTGTTCTCTAAAATCAAGGAGCAAGAAGCACATTGTGTTAAAATATAAATGTTTGCAAATTTCTGTTCCACTTTGTTCATTCTTTGAACACACATTTATGAAGTGCCAATTAAGTTTTTCTTTCCTTGCCAATCGCTAGGTGTACAACTGTCTAACCCTGGGTTCCCCCACATTGAAAGCCTGCATCAACAGCATTTGTTTTACTCTTTGGGATATGAACTGTTTAATTGGGGAAGCAGGAATGAGATAATAGGGTTTGAAAAGGGGAGAGACAACAAATATTAGTACCTAATTGACTGCTGATTATCATCAAAGTCAAGGGCTTCCTCAAGTTGGTGGGACCATCTTCCAGGGCTCATGAGAAATCCTACCCTGGCTGGTGGCACAGTAAATAAGGTGCTGGCCTGTGAACCCAAAGGCTGCTGGTTTGATTCTTAGCCAGGGCACATAACCAGGTCTCCAGCCAGGTCCGTAACTGGAGGTAGGAGGTAGGCAACCACACACTGATGCTTCTCTCCCTCTCTGCCTCTCTCCTTTCCACTCTCTCTAAAAACAATAAATAAAATCTTTAAAAAAAGAAGTCCTGAATCTCAGTATTGTCTTCTCAGCCTTCATCCTCTTGTTCCCATCCACCACTGGTCAAATGCTTGCTCCATGCATTAGAACCTACCTACAAGCCCTGGCTGGTAGCACAGTGGATAAGGTGCCAGCCTGTGAACCCAAAGGTCGCTGGTTTGATTCCCCAGCCAGGGCACATAAGCAGGTTGCAAGCCAGGTCTCCAGCCAGGTCTGTGGCTGGAGGCAGGTGAAAGGTGACCATACATTGATGTTTCTCTCCCTCTCTGCCTCTTTCCCTTCCCTTCTCTCTGGAAATAATAATAATAATAAAAAGTAAAATGAAATCTTTAAAAAAAAAATAAAAAAGAACCTACCTACACTTTCAGGTTACCCAGGTGTGGTGGGAGCAGGTCCCACTGCACCTCACCATTAGGCAGAAACAAGGGGGTCCTGTAGGTGAAAGACAATGTCATCCAGCTGTGCCCACATGCAGTGGATCACCTCGGCAGGAGCTAAGTAAAATGCCCACATTAAGCCAGTCACTGTGGCTTGTTGGTACCTGGAATAAAAAATCCCTTAACTCATCCAACCTTCCATTCATATGCCAGGCTCAATTCTCAGCCTGGGAACACAGAGATTAAAAGGCAAAGTTTCTGGCCCAAAAGAAATTGCATTATAGTATGGAAACATGCATTTAAAAGCTAATGTTAAAGTGTGTCGAGTACTAAAATGGGAAATATATACAAATAAAGGACACTCCGAAGCCTGTCTGCTGGAATCAAGATATTCATTAAGCAAAGACATAACCAATGAGTAAGGAATAACCAGGCATGTAGACTGGAGGGAGGCATACACTGAGTTTGTAAGATGGATTACGCCAGGTGTAGAGCAAAGGAAAAGCCACTGTTGTCAAAGGTTCATAGAGTCTGAGGGGAGGGAGGGTGGGATGAAGCCAGGCAGCTTCCCAGGGACCAAGTTATCACTGACATTTTGTCTCATATGAAGAAGGTGCAATTTATGCTCAAGGTAATAGGGAGCCATTTAAAAAATAATTGAACAGGAAAAGAGTTGATGAAATGTGCACGTTAAAAGGATTTTTCTTACTGAAGTGTGGAGGATAGACTAGAAGGGTGAAACCAAGTTTAAGTGAACCAGAGAAGACTAATAACATTCTTGAGCATCTATTCTCCCCGCTTTATATGATTGTGGAGAGGATTAAATGAGACTGTGAATGTGGGTGTCAGAGGAAACCATAAAACACCAGACAAATGTAATAGAGAATGAGAATCAGGTGGTGAGAAGGCCACCCTGTGTGTTTCTGCTGTCCACTGCCCAAGAAGGATTGTAATCCTACACCTGTTGGTCAACCCCCCGCCCCCACCAAGACATTTTGACCCAACAGACTGGGGTGTGCCATTCATAGGTTATAACATCTCCCCAACTGATTCTGATAAATGCTGATTTATGTCTTGGAAGATTTCACATTCTTTACAAACCAGTGTAAACACAACTGTTGGGTGTTTCTCCGTGGGCCTGAATAATGATTGAGTCTAAAAATTATCCAATATGCTGTAAGCTATCAATTATCTAATGCAGGATGAGATCCTTGCAATCCAGGGCATGTGCTCACCATTAGCCTGGCGGTACTAAACCTGGGGCTCAACAAGAAAAAATGACAAAAGGTTGTCTTGCATAACATGCCCCTTTCCTTTGGGGTCTGATTAGAAGTATTCTGCCCAAGTTTTCCAGCAGTTGTATTTGAAACCCGCCCCAGGTCTACTAAGAGACATTGCCATTTTCCTCAAACCAGATGGATTCTACTCCGAAGAGGCACACACGATGTTTATTTTCTTCCAAGGCCCAAAGGAATGGAGAAGTGTGGCAGGAAATTAGCAATTAGTGTTCACATTCCCACGCAAATGCATTCACACACCTGAGAGGAATCCCAGGCACGTTGTGCAGGACAGCCAGATAGACTTCTACCTGATTTCATTCCACTGAACTGCTGTTTCATTCAGGGACTGCATTTCTATTTTCCACCTCCGTCTGGTCAGGCTCCCACAGGTTTGGGATCTAAATAGGAAGGATCAGTCTTTGAATGGCAATTGGTAATTCAAACTTAAGTAAATCAAAATGTAAAGACACTCAAGCATTTTCATTTTTCTTTTTTAAATTTAAAGGTTCAAGAGTAAGGGGTATATTGAAATCTATAAACTATCTATTTATTTCAGGGAAAAAAACGCATAAATAAAGCACCAGGAGAAGAAAATTTCACAAATATGGGATAACATATGGTGCAGCTCCATAATAATTTCAAGCCCTTTGTTTTAATAAATCCTCATCAAATTATGCCGACCTCTGGGGAAGGGAGGGCCTGGGCAGGGGCCCGGAGCCAGGCAGCAGTTCTGTTTCAGAACTACTACAACTGAAACTGGGAAGAAAAGTATTAGCTTGGGTCAATTTCCAGACAACACATTTTATACATCCAGAGTCATTTCCACGTCTCTGACAATGACACCTATCTACAAAATCCGTTATTAGTTAAGATTGAGTAAGTTCTACTAGAATGGTCCTGAAACACATCTGCCTTTATCTTCCTATTTGTTATCCACTTGTACAAGAAACCTCAATTAAAAGAAAAGAAAATGGTTGGGGCAATTTGGAGCTGAAATAGATATACTGTCACATAATATGAAAATACTAGCTGGGAAGATAGACTGCAAGGTTCCAATGCTGGTTTAACATGTGGAAGGGAAGAGAGGTTCTGTCTTGGCCAGAGGGTTTTATCTGTGAGTCTAGGTCAACTTCGCAGGTGTGAATCTAAGCCTACAACCAAGGATGCATAAATCCCATTTAAAAATTTTCTTCCACCACAGAGCTTCATTTTGACCTTAACCTCCTCTCTCATAGGGCTGGTGGGGTGCAACCTCAGGCAACTTGGGGAGACCCTGAGTTAAGCAGTTGCTGGAATAGGAATGGCAGTTCCAAGAAATGTTATCATCTGTGCTATCACACAGAATGATGGCACTGTTCTGAGATATTATCTCTGTTTCCTGAGCCATCCAGTTTTGAAAGTCTCTTACGATGAAGCCTGGTTTTGGTTGTTCTTGTTTTTGTTGCTTTTGCAAAGTTGCTTGTGATCTCATCCTCTCTGCTGTCTTCCTCAGGGCTCCAAGGGTTCAAATACCATTCTCCTCAGCCTGGGAAAAGGTTCTGCAAACTTGACAGGCAAAAACATTTCAAATTTAACTTCTTAGAAATGCTCACATCTTGCTTTTGAATTTCCATTTCAGTTACAGGAAAAAGAAAAAAAAAAGGATTAAACTCATTGATAGTATTTCAGTTTCATCCACTCTAGGCCAACTAACTAAAATGTTCATTCATTCCAAGTTCAAATTTCCTTTTAGGGTTCTTTTTATTTTTTCAAGGACCTTCCTCTGCTCCCCCTTTCTTCTCAAGTTGGCACTTAGTGGGGAGGGGACTCTTTCCCACATATGCTGTCCCCCAAGTTTTTCCTGGCCTTCTCTGAGTTGTTTCCTATTTCCCATCCTGCCCGGTCACTGGGCAGCTAGTGCTGGTGTCCACTCAGGTGTGACTGTTTCCATCTGGTCATTTGAGCATCTGCTGGCCTAAACTGCTGATTCATGGACCCTGGCAAAGCCTCTAGTGTTTAAGTCCCCAAATGCCACCTTTCTGAGTCAACTCCAAGCCTCCAACAGACTATCAGTTCTCTGGAACTTATTAAAGTCCCTTGGGGACCTACCTGGACACTCTGGCTGCTTTCTTTATGCCTTGATGGTGAGGTGATAGCAAGAGCTCCAACACCAGACTGGGATTTAGTAGCATCCTGTCAGTAGCTAGGGACTCAGGGAGAAATGGAGCAAAAAAGGGCAGGGTTACCCACCTACAGAGAATGGAGTAAGTGACCTGTCACAAGTCAGGACTTAGGTACAATAAATAGGAGTAAAATTTTAACAGCAGGAATAAAGAGAGTCTAAATCCCAAAACATTAGGGAAAAACTCATTAAATTCTTCCTTCTTAGGACTTAGTGCAAGACTCTGACAGTCTTCCATCAAGAAGCAAGGTCAAGTGACCCTGCCGTGCAGAGAACAAGCTTGCCAAGTGCAGAAAACAGGTGAATCAGACTTCATTTGCCACATGTTTGGGGGACTCTGTTACTAATTCCAACACCATAGATTTTTAAAGACCTCTGTCTTTGTATTTATTTTTACTTATTATTTTTTTAAGACCTGTGTCTTTTTAAAACTCAGAAATATTTGTCAAGGCATCTAGAAGATACTTGTTTCATATCCCAATCATAGTCCACTATATGTGGAATAAGTAATAGAATTTTGTTTCAAAGAGCTTACGTTTTCCATTGTATTTTTACTTTATAACCCTTTAAGGCTGCAATGTGACAACACGCAGGGGAAAATGTGTAAGTCATAAGTGAATTATATTGCAACATAAACACACACCTATGAAAGCCCTGCCCAGGTCAGGAATAGAACATGAGTAACCCAGAAGCTCTCCTCATGTCTGTCCTATCCTATCAATTAAATTGTAGTTTTGAACATGTGTTTTGGGAAAGAGACTTTTTCCCTTTAAGAATTAGAATCAAAGCCCTGGCTGGTAGCACAGTGGATAAGGCGCCGGCCTGCGAACCCAAAGGTCGCAGGTTCGATTCCCCAGCCAGGGCACATAACAAGGTTGCAAACCAGGTCTCCAGTCAGGTCTGTGGCTGGAGGCAGGTGAAACACAACCATACACTGATGTCTCTCTCCCTCTCTGCCTCTCTCCCTTCCCCTCTTTCTAAAAAATAATGAAATAAAATCTTAAAAAAAAAAAAAAAAAAGTTAGAATCAGCACCAGAGACCTACCAAGATGGGTCATGTCTGCACCAAGACTGTGAACATAGTAGCCCCGGTCATCATTGAGAAGCAACAACTTGTGCACCAAAAAGTGCATCACCATGTGCAAGAAGATGGAAGATGGCCATCATTCCCACCAAGCAGCTCCGCAACAAGGCAGTGAGCTATGTCACACACCTCATGAAGTGGATTTAGAGAGGTCCTGTCAGAGGTATCTCCATCAAGTGGCAGAAAAAGGAGAGAGAATTACATTCCTGGGGTCTCAGCCCTGGATCAGAGGATCACTGAAGTTGATCCTAACATAAAGGAAATGTTGACACTCTTGGCAACCTGCCCAATCTGCAGGTCACTCTGCCTATAGCTGGGATGAATTCCAAGCACTACGTGGAGCTGTTTGAGTCTTCCTATTGTGCTATCATATTAATAAGTCATGGAAAACCAAAAATAATTTTTTTTTTAAATCAGAAGCAAATTTGAAAATGCTTAAAGACTGTAGACATCTGTGAAGAAACAAATTAAAGGACAATTCCAAATTAGCTGTTATATCAAATCCAGGCTGCCCAGAGCAAGCAGCTGGAGGGCAGCAAGGATTAAGGGGGAAGAAAAATAATCTCTTCATGGAAAAGTGCCCTTTAGTCACACCTGCTTTTTGGTGTACGACAGACATGCAGACAGGAGCAATATAGTGTTACTTGAAAGTGGACTTAGGTTCATTTAAAAATGTAGCCCTGGACTGCGTAGCTCAGTGGATTAAGTGTCTACCTGAGAACCAAAAAATCACTGTTTCCCTGTCAAGGCACATGCCTGGGTTGCAGGCCAGAGGCAACCACATGCTGATGTTTCTGACCCTCTCACTCCCTTCTTTCTCCTCTCTCTAAAAAATGAATACATTTTTTAAATATTTTTAAAATATTTGGTGAAAATGAAATTGATTTCTTTAAAAAAATGTATATTGTACCCTTTAAAACCCCCCAAAAAAATTTTTAAAGAAGTACAATTGACACAATCAAAGAAAAGATAAAGTGAAATCACATAAAATGTTCAACTAAAACCAGACAAGTCAGGGGGAAAACAGAAACAAATAGTAAATACAATGAATACCACAGAGTTAAAAACATGGTAAATACTACTCCAACTATATTAATAGCCTTTTTATATGTAAATGGTCTATAAATACCAATTACAAGAAAGAGATTATCAGGCTGAATTTTAAAAAAGAGCAACTCTGTATTGTCTATAAGAAGCCTGCTTTAATACAGAAATTCAAGTACGCAGGGGTTGAGTTGTTTTATATCCTTGCTGATTTTCTGTCTATTGACCCTACCAATTATTACGACAGGGATATGGAAGAATCCAACTATAATTGTAGATCTATCTATTCTCCCTCTGTCCTGTCATTTAGATTCCATGAATTTTGAAGCTCTGTTTTTTGGTATTTATACATTTTAAATTGCTATACCCTCTTGTTCAATTACTCTTTTGTCATAAATTGGTGTACTTCTTTGTCCTAGTAATATTCTTTACCCTGACATCCACTTGGTAGTATATTACTATAGTTATTCCAGCTTTTCCTTTGATTAGTTTGCATTATGCATTTTTCCATTTTTTAAAGTTCAAGCAACCTGTACATAATTATATTTGAAGTCCATTTCTTTTGGCAGGAGGAGTTAGTGTAAATCTCTGCATTTTGGGACAGACTTAGTTGTCTTTGACATCAGTTTATTAAAGATGGCATATAATTGGGTAATGTTTTTTTAAGTAAGATATAATCGACATATAATATTATGTTAGTTTCAGATGTACAGCATAATGATTTCATATTTGTGAAATGATCACCTCAATAACTCTCATTACTATCCATCACCACATACAGTTGTAATTTTTTCTTCTGATGAGAACTTTTAAAATATATTCTTATCACCTTTCAAACATACAACACAGTATTTTAACTATGGTCACATTACATCCTCAGGACCTGATTATTTTAAAACTAGAAGTTTATATCTTTTGAGTACCTTCATGTATTTTTAACCAATTCTACCAATCTCTGTCCTCTTCAGTATGCTATTGAGCCCATCCAGTGAGCTTTTATTTAATATATTGCATTTTTCAGTTCTCAAACTTCTATCTTAGAAGCGACCCCTCCAGCTCCAGTTAGTGACTGCAGATGGCAGAAGCCCTGGCTAGTATCTTGAGTGAAGCCTATAAAAGACCACAAGCTATAACCACCCATCTAAGTTATTCCTGGTTCCAAATCTGTGAGACAATATGTTCATTGTTTTAAGTCATGGGGTTGTGATAAGACTTGTCAATGCCAGATTTTATAGGCAGATATATTAGAAAGACATCAGGGATTTATTTCACTGTTTCACTTTTATCAACCAAATTGGTCTTCGGAAAGATTATGCCCAAATTATGTAAAAATGATATCGATTAACACTAGTCCCAGGATTCTTTTTCACCTGCTTCTGATGAAGTCTCTGTATATATACCTCACATACCTATCAGAGATAAGGTAAGAGTTAAGAACTTACATTCTTTTATGCCATGAACTATATCTACCATTAGGTCATCTTGAAAATATTCCAAAAATATTAATATATTTCCTTGGCCAGAGTCACTAGACATCACCTATAACTCAGGGGTGGACCCATGACTTTTTAATATCTCTTGCTTAAACAATCTATAGCTACAAAGTCCTCCCTATTTCAACTAAGAAGCTGGTATCTAAAGCATTACATTTTAAAGAGACATGGGAATATATTTTATCAGGGATACTTTTATGTGCCTCAGGTCCCTGTCCACTTGGAAAATTACCAAATTATCTGAACAATGAAACAAATGCCAAATAGTCGAAGCTCTTCTCAGATTGAGCATTTAACCCCCCGACCATTAAGGGACACCTGAGACAGTAAACAGAAGGACTTATTTAACTGAACAGTTAAAACAACCAACCCATATCACAAATAATTACTGTTGCTCTTTCTACCACAGCCCACCTGTTCAGACAGAGGAAATTAATAGCAAAATGGCCAAATGTCCAGGCCAACAAAGAACGGTTTTTGAGAAACCTCTGAGGAATCTGGAAACCAGGATTTCTAGTTGGATGTGTTTGAAAGCACCTGTTCCAAGATGATCTTATAGTTTATTCTGGGACCAAAGAGATAATATCTGATTATTCTGTGTCTATGAAGTCTTGGTTATGCTTCTGTCATTCAAAGCCATACAAAGGAAATATAATTTGTATGTATCCATGGGCTGCAGAGACAGATGGAAGCACAGCAGGTAGGTAAATACTGACATTCTCTTCCATGAATACCTTCAAAACAAAGGTCAAAGATAAGGTACTAACTAAAGTGAATGCAGATTAGGCAGAACATCTGTTCAAATACAATAATGAAAGAAGTATTCATTGCTTTTTCAAACAGAATTTTTTCTTCCAACTTATCAATGAGCATCTACTTAATTCTCCATTCCTTGCAGCCTACCACATTAGCTTTCTAATTGAAATTAATAGCTTGATAAAGAACAATTAGCCACAAGGAACAATTTGTGGCTTCTCCTTTTTGTTAGGAATTACTCATCTTGCAAGCATAAGAGAAGTTAACAGTCTTTATAGATGGCCTAACCAGGTTTAGAAGGAAGGCCCTTTAAGAAAAAGCAATATTTGGGCCCTGGCTAGTGTGGCTCAGTGGATAAGGCACCAGCCTGCAAACAAACCCAAAGGTCACTGGTTCAATTCCCCAGTCAGGGCACATAGCCAGGTTGCAAGCCAGGACTGCAGCCAAGTCCTTAGCTGGAGGCAGGTAAAAGATAACCATACATTGATGCTTTTCTTCCTTTCTTCCTTCCTCCCTGACCTTCTCTCTGAAAATAATGAATAAAATCTTAAAATCTTAAAAAAAAAAAAAAAAAAAGGAAAGAAAAGAAAAAGCGACATTTGAAATATCAGGTTTTTCTTGCAAACTTGTGTGAGTAAATTAGAACTTCCACGGATTAAGTCTTGAGTTTAATAAACTCTAATTCTGATTGTCAAAAGAGGAGACTATTTTGCAAGGAATAAAGAAATCAATATAATTTTATCTTAGTGTATACTCTGCTTCTCTTAAGTAACATGTGATGCTTCTCACTTCCCTCCTTAAACCATTCATCTCCCCAGCAGTTACAACACAGAATAACCTTGGTTTTGTCATCCACCTTGGTTAAGTTCCTTCTTTTCTGTCATATACAGCCCCTCCATTTTGTCCTTCTCTTCCCACTAGTAGTTCACAGATTATGACATAGCTGATTTAAGTGAGGTCCAGGCCCCTCCTTACTTCTTCAAATATCTTGTAATATGTTATTGTATTCTGGACATTGTGAATAGAGAACAGTGAAGAATGAAATATAGCATTGTTTTGTTTTCAAAAAATGAGTCTTTTCCTATGGCTGAAGGTTATGGTAGAAGATTGAGCATTGAGTTCACTGCCCTAACCTCCAACTTTCCTACAACAGCTATCAGAAATCAATCCCTTTGATCTTGACAGTATTTGAAATGGGAGTAGGACTAAGCCACACTTTCAGATAGTTGTGGTTCCTTATTTAATTCAAATGCAGAAGATTCATAATCTAAATACTGTGAAAATGTGCAAGTCTGTGCAAAAATAATTTTGTTTTCTGGACTCCCCTCTACACATTCTTGACAGAAATTTTGGTGGGAAGAAGGTATAGCAAAGGAATGTTATTTTCACACCATGTCTGAATATGTACAGGTTTCATTTTATACCCCCACACAGTCATTAAAAGGTTTAGCTTCATCCCTGCAATATTTCTTGTAATGTTATGTCAATGGTTCCACTTGGACACACCAAAACCAGCCACTTCCCCTCCAGTGGGAAACTCTCTGTTCATCTGTAAGAAACTTGGCTCAAGGATTCAGTTCATTAATACTTCATAGCCTGAAGTATCAAAAGCATGATTTTCATATTATCTGTTTGTATTTCTTGTTATCATAGGAACAAAGGTCTTTTGGAACTAGAAGTATAAACCCACACTTACCAGAGATGTTAACCCATCAACCCATGATTACTTTGAGAAATCTGCCAGGACATTGCCTACACCATAAGCCACATTTAAAGAAATCTGGTTAAAGTCATAACTGATAGATTGTTTTGTATTATATATAGGATAAGGTATACACACCAAGCCAAGTAACAAAACTGTTCTTATCTCACCAAGATATTAGAACTATTAGCCACTAAGAATCCTTTGTAAAACATTCCTTCTTGGTTTAGGTGGATTTCAACTTAAGCTTTATTAATGTTCATTCAGAACCTATCCCTTTCCTTCTCTTTATATTGAAACAAGGCTTATTCTCAGAAAGTGCATACCAAAAGCATCTTCTATTATTCCTCTAAGAGTTAAATGGATATTTTTTCAATTAATGAGCACATTTTGTCTCTATTATATCTAACAAGAAATAGGCACTGTTTATAACAGTGTCTGGTGCTTAGTTGTTGCTCAGTAAATATTCTTAATGAATAAATGGTTCTGCTAATCTGGTTTCTTCCATTTGTTTTATTCTAACTCTTGCCTTACCTCCCAATTTTATTTCTACAAATTCTAGCAGAATAATATCCCTATTCCTTTTAGTTTTCTATTCAAAATGTTTAAAAGTTGTTTTCCCCCCATTGAATCAAATTGAATTCCCAGTGGGACTATTAAGGTTTTCTACAACAGGGCCTTGGGCTGTATTTCAAACTTTTTTACATTTATCTCACGTTCCAACAAAACAGGAACAATATTCTCTGAATTTCCTTTACTTTTCATTCTACACGATTATTTCTGCACCTGATGGAAATTCTGTTTGTTTGTTTTTTTTTCTCTTTGCTCTCTTTACCTATCAAAATCCTCTGCATCCTTTCATACTCATCTCAGATGCCACCATCACCTTCACATACAGTCTGATCCATGATACTTGGCATAATTCCTCTGTCCTTATCCTTCCCACAGCATATGGCTTGTACTTCTCTAACATGTTAGCTCAATTGCATACGATAGTAATAAAATTTTGTTTGTTTCTGAAACCAGAAAGTGAGATCCTCAAAGGCAGGGGCGGGGCTAATTCATGTCTATATCCCACAACCATGACATTTCTACCAGCAGTAACTATAGCACATTGTGTTTAGTATATTTTACACAAACATTTGCTTTAAAATATGAGAATTTTATACCTAGAGTGGTTTGGTTCTCAATGAGTTTCCATGTTCTCACCTTACTCATTTCATAGACAAAATAAATGAGGTTTGATGAATTAAATGGAATTTCATGAAATTTAAACAAACCCAAATATGAACGATTTAAGAACATGGACAACAAGTGGAATTGACTTTGGGAGACAGGGAGGGTGGGGAAGAAGAGAGTGGGGGGCGGCGGGGGAATGGGATGAATGTAATATAACAAGAATAAAATAAAATTTAAAAAATGATTAAAAAATAAAGTGATACTTAAGTGAAAGTATGATTTAAGGATAGGGAAACATGCCCCACAAATTTTTATTATTTTCCATGTAGTCTTTAGAGTCACCAGAGTAGAATGTTCCACTTAGATTATACTCTGAATTAAATAGTCCTAACAGAGTGAGTCAAGACAAACTTTTATTCTTTTTAGTGGGTCTTTTGGGGTAAAAATGCAAAGTTTATAGAGCATTGATGTGACTCAGATATTTTAAGACATGTATTATTACCCAATTATACATCTTACAGTAATAGACATTTTTAAGTGTTCTCATTCTATGCCTTTTAAACAGTTTTTAAAACATCAATTCATGTATTAAATTTAATGCCAAATTTTAATTCTGAACATATTGTATAATATTTTGACTTGCATAACACTACCTCCTTGCAAGCAGTCAGAAGGTTTCATTAATGCCATAAAACTTTGCATTCACATACATTATGTACTGCTTCAAGGTTCAGCAGTGCCCCTATGCTGGGTCCTCAAGAAAAATCCAATATGTGAAGAAGTCTGGAGGAGCAGTGAGTGACCAGCCACACAACTAAAGGGTATATAGTTCTCACTTTTGACATGCGAATCCACACAAACTCACTTCAGAAGTAGAGAGCCTTATGAACAAACACATAAATAATTCACCTTATACTCTATTTTGGATTCACTGTTAGCTGCTCTGAAGTTGTTTTTTATTTCATAGAGTAGCCTGGGATTCATGAGAGGCAGTGGAGGTCAACACTGAAAAACATCAGGGCTTCTCTGGGTCCCCATCCCCTTGTCACGCCCAGCTTTCTGGTGTGTCACTACATTGACTTTCTAACAAGAAGAGTCACATGTGAGCCATGTGCTTACATGTATATCTGAGGTCAGAGGTTGCCCAGTGGGACCAGAAAAGTTTTGACTAGTTTTGTTTTTTTTAAGATTTTATTTATTATTTCCAGAGAGAGGGGTAGGAAGAGACATAGAGAGGGAGAGAGACATCAATGTGTGATTGCCTTTCACCTGCCTCCAGCCACAGAGCTGGCTGGAGACCTGGCTTGCAACCTGGTTATGTGCCCTGGCTGGGGAATTGAACCAGCAACCTTTGGGTTCACAGGCAGGCACCTTATCCACTGTGCCACCAACCAGGGTTGGACTAATTCTTTTGCTTATGAAGTCAGCATGAATCTGCAGCCTCAAATTTATGAGCAGTTACCTACATGGAATCACAATCGGCCTCCTGGAGTCTGGATAGAAAATCCTTTCAAGTCAGGACTCTCAATATAAGGGAAAGTTTGGAATATATATGAATATATGTATTATTACTAGTCTGGAAATTATGGATGGGCATACACATAGTGTTCAGACAGAATTCTGAGCAACAGAATAAACTAAAAATCTCAGTGAATGAACTAAATAGTAGAGTGGAGATGACACAAGATAGACTCAGTGAACTGAGGACAGATCAGAGAAGATTACAGATCAGAACAACAGAGAAAATAGCTGGGGGGAGGGGAGATGGGGATTAGAACTTCAGAAACCAAATATCCAATAGTCATGTGATTGAATCCCAGAAGGAGAAAGAACAGAGAGTAGAGTTAAAAGAGTATTCAGAAAAAATAGTAGCTTTAGTACAACCTCATTACATTTCCAGGAAATAACTGCTTTAAAAGTACTTAGTCTCCTTCATTTCTATACATGTTCAAGAAGTAGAAAGAGAGAACTGGATTGGTTTCTTCTTGTTCTGCACTAACCCATAGCATGATGTTGTTTTCTCACTTTTTCCAACAGTTTTTGGAGCCCTGGAAAGGATAAGTCCCTGATTCCTTTCTGTTTGGTTCTTGGCTTCTGTTTGACTGTGGCTCAGAGCTGATAAAACTGTAGGTCTCTTAAGATCTGGTCTGACTGTAAGCTTTACCCTCCCCAGCCCCCTTGCCACCTCCTCCTAATTCCCACGTGAACGCATTTCCATTTTCAACGTCATAGGGTATGTCTTCCTCTACAACATTCTATGCCATTTAGACCACTTCAAACCCACACCTGCAAACACCCTGACATTTACAGTCAGTACTTAAGCACCCCCGCCTCTTCCTTGCTCGAGGTAGGGGGACAAGAAAATTGCTAGCTGCCTGCTGGGGAGTTATACACATATAATGTCAGACTGTCACCTACATGAGATTTTCTAGAAGACTGAAGAAAATCCCTTAACCTCTCTCTGCTTCATTTTAATAATTTAAATAGGGAAGAATAGAGCAGACTTAAGGAAGTATTTTGAGGTCCTGGGAGGAATGAAAATGCACTGGGCACCAAAGACTATTCTTATCCCCCTCGTGAAGGCCTTTACTCCCTGTCTGTAAGTGAGCTTCTGCCTGCACCGATTCCAGTGTGTCTACAAGCTCATGCTGCCCTACATTCAGTACTTCCTGTCATCTGTGCTTGCTAGAGATTAGTTTGCAGACAGTTTGCAAAAAGCATGCATAATACATACTAAATACAATATGTATCATAAAACAGTTCCAGTGATTAAAAAGCATTACCCACTCTGGCTGGTGTGGCTCAGTGGATTGAGCACCAGCCTGCACACCAAAGGGTCACCAGTTCAATTCCCATTCAGGGCACATGCCTGGGTGGCCGGACAGGTCCCCAGTTGCAGGCACATGGGAAGCAACCACACCTTGATGTTTCTCTCCCTCTCCTTTCTCCCCTCTAAAAATATAAATAAATGAAATCTTTAAAAAAAAATAGAGAGTATTACCTAACCTTATTCTCTATTGTTATTTCCCTTTCCATCAATGTACCCAAAGTAGGCTATATGTCCCTAACCATGGAGTCACATTTACTCTAACTTCAAAGCCAAGGATGGGAGCTGGCTCAATTTTACAAGAACATCATGGTGTTCTGTAAACAGATATGTGTGGTAAGCCATTAGGAAAAAATGGAGGATACCAGAAACCAAGACAGTTTATCACTTATTTTTTTCCCATCAAAGAGCACCCTTGATCCCATTTCAATTAAAAGGCAACTCATTTCTCATGGCCATGAGTTAGTTAGGGGAAGGGATATCCTCAGTTACAAGGAACATTAACCAGCATCCTATCTTTTTTTGCCTACTATACATGCTCCCAGGATAATAAGATTTTGAATAAATGACTCCCTTTATTTCATGGGTGTCATGAATTCTAGCCGGATTTACTTTGACAGCTATTTTATCGGCACTGTTAACTAAAATTTGCCAGACCATGCATTGCCTCACCTCCATTAATGACATTCTTGCCAAGAGTTAAAGTAGGTGTGAGCAGAGAAGAGAAGATACTGCCAACAGACCAGCCAGGAAAGCTAGGGGAACCTCAGGTTTGGGACTTAGTCTTTTTCTGGATAGCATCCTATCCTCCCTCATCACTCTCCCATAGGAAAGACATTTCAGGCCAGTTATGTCAACAAGCAAATGCCTTTTGCCTTGTTCTGTTCACCAAAGATACAAAATGACAAGAATGTACTAATCCTTTTCTCTACCTTGTCTTCACATAGTTATTTTCTTCTTTGAGTTTAACAGTATTGTTCATGATGCAGAGCAGTCAATTCTTTTCCTATATTACCCCACAGTGGAGGTCAGCATATGAGAGCAACCATATTATATTGGAGAAATATTATGATCTCCAAATGGGGACAATACCTCAAGATAGAATGGAATGAAGGTGTGGGCCAGGGAACAGTGGAGAAATAGGATGGATACCACAGGAGTGAATGCCTCACGTTCCTAAAATATTAGTAGGAAAGGACTCTAGAAAGAAAGGGAGGAGGAAGCTTGGGATATATATATATATAATTAATATATTATAGTAATTATAGTATTACATACATATTTATAATATGTATATTTCTTAAGTGTTTTGTAGCTTGCCTTGTATCCTTCCCCAACCTATAGACAATATATTATGGGAATATTTCTACATTAAGTCATACGTATCTACCTCATTTGTTTGATATTTTACTAATAGTCAATTGTAAGAATCCCCCATAACTTAGTTGATCACTTAAATGCCCATAGTCTGGGGCATTTAGGCTATTTCCAGTTTTTACTACTATAAACAATCCTACACATAATCACTTGATTTCTTGAGATAAATGTGTAACCAAGAAAAGTAAAACTAATAGACTAAAGAATATGCAGAAATCACCCTTTGAAAACATTGAATAGTTACAACCACCCACAAATAGTGTATGAATGGAGACTGACTTCCTAACATTCATGTCAACACTGAGCATCACTCATTTTTAATCTTTTGTTTTAAAACATAACACTTCATCATTTGTATTTCATTGATAATAAATGAAAGTAAACATTTTATCCCATGTTTGTTGGCCAATAACATTTTTGTTTGTGAGTGGGTATGAAATACTTATTCTTGTATTTTTACCAATTTTTCCATTGAGGTATTGATCTTTTTCTAAGTGATTTACACACACTTTTATCTACTAAAGACAGTAAACTTAGCTAAATATTATTGTTATTTTCCCAGTTTATCAATTAATTTTTAACCTTGCTATGCTGATTTTGCCATGAAATCTTTAAAGAAGTTACAATAAAATCTTAAGATCTGTTTATTAATGGTTTCTGATTTGGGTCTTCTCCAATTAAAGTTACAGAGAGCCCTTGTCTTTCTTTTGGTCAATGGTCAAACGAGTTGGAATTCTCAATATTGCATTGCTGTCCCCAAACCATCCTGCCAATGATGAATTTAGATATTCAATGTTTATAACATTAGGATATAAACATTCCTTTTTAATTATTATGTATTTGTAGTCCCAACTAGCTAAAGTCAGCTTCAACAGCACAGCTATCATTAACCTCACAGACAGGTTTACGCAATTAATTACTACTTTACACTGTTTTGGTTTACAAAGATTGGCTCTGTAAGGCAGCATGTTTTCATTCTATTTAAATGGAGCTCACTCCACACCCTGATCAGGAGGCTGTGATGCTACTCACTATTGCAAACAACACTGCAATATCAGTGGCTTACCACCATGAAAGTTTATTGCTATTTCACATCACAGAACAATACAGGTCCTCTGGATGGCACAGCTGCAGCCAGTTAATCCACATGCAGCTCCACCTCCTCAGAGCCCTTCGCTGGTGTACAGATGCACTGGAGACTGAGAGTGGAAGACCCCACAAACATTCTGTGGTCCAGCCTTCAAATTCCCTGTATTCTTTTTCCCAGACCCCACCCAGATGCAGGGGAACCTGAGAAATTCAGTCTTCCTCCATTTCCAAGAAAAGGAAAAAGGGCTGATGGGCCTCTAGCCACTCATCATTATACCCACTGACAACATACATGTCTACTGTTTTCCTTTCATACATTTAGTTTTATAAATATTTCACACACATATATTATTTATGAAAGAATGGCACTACATGAATAGAAATATTTGCTTGCTCTTCTCTATTATGTTTATGGTTCTGTTTTTAATATTACATATTGAGTCTATCTGGAAATTATTTTTATTTATGGATATATGTAAAATACACACTTAAATCTATGTAACTTTGTTTGAAAAAATTAAACCCTTATTAAATTATCCTTTATTTTAGTCACTGACTTAAAATGTTTCATTTATTGTTTATTAAGTTTTTATGGCATTAGCAAATCCAATTAAATGCTTACCATATGGCAGGTACTCTTATTAACACTTTAAAAAGTTAAGCTACTTTATTCTCAACCCTCTGAAGTAATACTATTAGTATTCTTATTATAAAGACCAGAAAACTACAAACTATAAAGGTTAATGAATTGCCCCAAATCATGGAATTTATAAATGATAGAACTGGATTTGAACCTAGGCGCCTGGCTCTGGGACAAATTCTTCACCCCCATATTATGCTGCTTCTCCAAACATGTAGGTCTTTAAGCAGACTCTTGTAGTCATTTCACAAGTAGGATAATATTCTCTACCCACTGCCACACATACACAATCTAATTCAGGGGTTGAAACTGATGATCTCTCTCTCTCTCTCTCTCTCTCTCTCTCTCTCTCTCTCTCTCTCACACACACACACACACACACACACACATACACTGCCCGAGAAGATAAGAAAACATATATTTACATCATAAAGCTTTCTGCTTTCTGGAAACAGTACAATAGGATCCAAAGCAGGTCCAAGAACAGCTGAAAGGACAGGGAAAGAACACTGGTTTTAAGCTTGTATTAGTTTGCTAACACCACTGTAACAAAGCATGACAAACTGAGTAGCTTAAACTACAGAGATGTATGGTCTCATATAGTTCTGAGGGCCAGAAACCCGAGCCCAAGATGCTGGCAGTTGGTTTCTTCTAAGAGTCTTGAGAGAAGAATCTGTTTCAGGTTTATAGATGCTGTCTTCATGTTAACATCGCATTCTCTCTGTATGGCTGTCTATATCCAAATTTCCCTTTCCTATAAGGAGAACAGCCATACTAAGTAAAGACCTACTCTAATAGCCTGATTTTAACTTGATTGCCTTTGTAAGAGTGGTAGGGTTGCACATTATCAGCAGTTGAACATCAAACATGAAGTCACATTCTTTATTACAGCTATTTACTTTCACATGGTCATTAAATTATGCCTGATCTAGCATTCCTACATTGTTTTCATTACTATAGCTTTTAAAATACTTAGCAGCTTCACAGAGCAAATCCCACTTAATGATCCTCTTTTCAAAATTCAAAAACTCTCTTACATGTCTAATGCATTTACTTTTCCAGATGAATTAATATAGTCACTTTGTCAACATTCTTGACCAAAGAGTCAGTGGTTAACTAGATCGGTATAGCATTAAATTTACCTATAAACATAGAAAGAATTGTCATTTTAAAGAGTATTGATCTTCCCATGTAGAAACATTGCACTTTTCTTAATTTGCTCATCCCTTCCCTAAGCACCAGCTGTAGCCAGCCTCCAAGATGATTTCCAGTGAGCTGCATCTCCTGATATTAGCTCTGGTGTAGTCTTCTCCTGCATTTTAGCAGAGTCAGTCTGCATTAGCCCAGAATGTAGCAGAAGTTACAGTACGTAACTTCTAAGACTTTGTCCTTGCTGTCTTTTGGGTTATGCATTGTGAGGAGAGTCCATCACCATGTTGTTGAGGACACACCAACAGCCCTGTGGAGAGTGGCAGTTAATAAAGAGCTGTGACCTCCTGTGAGCTGCCCCCACCAACCTGCCAGCCCTGTAAGTGAGACACCTAGAAGTCAGATCCTTCAGCCTCAGTCAAGCCTTCAGATAACTAGAGCTCCAGCCAATTTCATAAGAAAATTCAAGCCAGAAATATCCACCTGAGCTTCTCCTAAATGCCTAACCTCAGAAACTGTTCAAAAAATAATAATTGTGACAGATTTAACGTGCTAAGGTCTGTGGTCATGTTTTTAATACAAAAGCAGATAACTAATACAATGTCGTAGTGTTATAGTTTCTTCAAAAATGTCATCTACATACCTTGGGAAATTCATTCTTCAATATATGACTGTGTTTGCAATACACTGAAAAGATAGCATGCAACTATGTCATGTGATTTACAAAAATCACTTTATATACTAGTCAGATACTATACTGTACAGTATAGTAGGTTTACAGGTGTACACACACAAAGCACACTTTATTCTTGTATTGTTATTTATTAATTATTGTAGTTACTGCATTATTTTCCATATGCATAACACAATACATGACACCCATTCGTCAGCATCAAGTGTACTGCTACTACACCCAAGTACTTCTGGCATCTTGGTGACAAAAATATCATTTAGAACCAATTATATGTGCTTTTCCCAATATCTGACGCACATCCTAAAGTCCTCGCTCAGATAACCCTAGTTACAAAAGAAAATTCTAGAAGAACTCAGTGTCTGTCAGACACTGAGACAGAAACTACATGATCAATTTTAATCTAGTGAAAGGTGATTACCTATTTTAGGGGTAAAGAGAACTCTAAAAAAATAATGCAAGAATAGCAAGGTAGGGAACAGCCAATCTGTCCAGGGCTGAGAGAGAGGACTGAAGGAAGGAACACACTTGGGAAGATCCTTCCTTCGTCAAGGTTGAGATTCATGCAGACCTCCTTGGAGAGGCTATGACCGCAGCTCCTTGGACTGGAAAGATATGTGCTGAAGTGCTAGTAAGTTAGCAAGTGGGAAATGCCTGCAATAATTCCAGCAAGGCTCCCTGGGAAGCCACGGTGGTGGTGGTAGTGGGATTCACCAGGAAGCTGCCACCACAGCAGAATAACTGCCTGCAAAGAGTAGGAAGAAAAACACCCCACTCAGAAGAAAGCTGGTCGGCTTGCAGTGTCCCTCCAGCACCCTCTACTGACAAGGGCTAGCAATGTTCCAGCTGGAAAAGGAAAACAGCTGGGTTTAAATCCCAGCTCCAGAATTAACTCAAAGGGACAAAGAAAGGTGGATTGGAATGGACAGGCAGTACATCGGTGACTGGCATACACGCTGAAGCACAATGAAATGCAGAATGTTAAAGAACAATAAAAATACCTTTTTGAAAAATCACAACTCAGAGTAGAGCTGGCCCCAGATTCTACCTCTCAACTGGGCATATAAGTAGCTCATTCTCATTCTCTTTCATAGTCCTCCTTC
This sequence comes from Noctilio leporinus, assembly GCA_004026585.1. Classification (NCBI taxonomy): domain Eukaryota; kingdom Metazoa; phylum Chordata; class Mammalia; order Chiroptera; family Noctilionidae; genus Noctilio; species Noctilio leporinus. The sequence continues at coordinate 386,929 of PVIW01000162.1, forward strand.
ATGAGCCTTTCAGCACTAATATTTTTATTTTATAAACAAGGAATCTGGTGTGTCAAAGCCTGTATGCAAAATGTTTCCTTTCTCAGCCTTCAAAGTCACATTCTCTGAAAGAGAAGCAATGAAGTTCAGGGTAGCTGGAGAGACGAAAATTCTCAGAAGATAAAGGCTCTCCTGAAATACCAAATTATTTTATCACAACTTCTATTTTCCTTTCATCTCATTTTATTCTGCTGAATTAAATACATCAGCATGGATGCAATAGAAAGGGGAATAATAATGAATTTGTGACCCAGGGGAAGCCACCCAGAGCTCATTCTTTCTCCTCTGCAATTGCTGACATGCAGGGGAGAATCACTGCGGTTTCTACTCTTGCTTGGAGAAAACACTCAAGGTATCTAGTTTACCTGGAGGGTATAAATCTATGATCAGAACTGCTCTGGGGAATGCATGCCTGCTTTTTTCTTACCTCGGTTTGAATCTTCGGCATAATAAGCAATTTAATCAGCTCAGCTCCACTAGGATGCATATTAGCATATTAGCACCACTTGCGCCCCTTTTCCTTATTAAAATTGCCATCTACCATGTCACAAGGTAGAAAAGTGGAACCAAGCACCCCCTGCCAACTGGCAGTACAAATACAGCTGCTTGCTCAATAGCCTAAGCTGTGGTCTTTGCCCCCTGCCCTTCTGAACTGCATTTTACCAGCTGTGGGAAAATCCATGCTGGTTCTCCTCCATCCAAAACAAGTCTGGAGAGAGGCATACCCTATTATGGTTTATGAAAATGCTTAAATATAAATACTTTCACAAAAATATTTTCCTTGCACGATAAAGCACCGACAGTCCAAGGAAAAGGTGAGGACATTTACAAGTAATTGCAATAGTGACATGACACTTGCAAAATTTAGGTATTCAGACACAGTGAAAATTGTGCATATCAATACATTAGATACTAGGTTAGACATACTACTAAAAGATAATCAAGCTGCAGTATATTTGCAAAATGAAACCAAACAATCAAAGGAGCTTCATCATCATGCAGTGATCTCCCTTAGCAACTTCTAGGAGTGTCAACTAAGAATTACTAGGAATATATGAAATTATATTACTGACTTTAAAAGTCTCATAGGTAGAGTCTAGGAGAGACTGCTCTCTGGTGATAACATTCATTCTCTCACTAAGACTCTTTTGCATCAAGGGGTGGCCATGGGATAATTCTGCCCAAAGGGATGTGGGAGGAAGTGATAGATATGACTTTTCAGACAAGGCTTTTTGGAAGTAGGCATGCCTCCTCCTCACTCTATAGCCCTATCAGCTGAATGCAGAAGATAACAAGACCAAAGGACCTGCAGAATGGATGGGTCACAATGGGGAAGGAGCCTGGGTGTGACCACAGGAAGAATGCCAGACTCCTACTGACCAAACATGCCTACCCGTGTCTATCTCATGGGGAAAAAAATGAACCTCTGTTGAGTTTGAATCATGACAAATTTGGAGGTCTTTGAATATTGTGTTTCTTTATATATTAGGAAAAATAGAAGAATCATTCTTAGGCTAATTAAAAGGTCTAGGAATGTGGTCTTCCTCTTCCCAAATGCTATTTGATCCTAGCCAAAACATCTAGCCCCAATTTTATCTGCCAAGAGTATAAATGTGTTAGACATGCCCACAGAAAACATCTTCAAAAACATTTAAAGTGCATTTCTCAAGTATGGCCAAAAAGTTGTCATAGAGAAGAAAATAAATAAAGCATGATTGAAGCAGTTTTAAGATGCAACAGATGATGCTTAGAATTTTGATTACATGTGGGCCTATGGCACATGCCAGCAACTTCCCACTGACATTTATTCAAAGTGACAAGTGCCCTACAAAGCCACCAAAATATCCATCAAAGCAGTGAAACGTGCTTCAACCTATAAACACTTATGGCAACGTGAATGATGCTTTTGTAATTCAGTATTTTCCGTAGCACTAAGCACTGTGTTTCACACTCAACACATGCTTATTTACTTTAATTGGTTAATTAGTAAGTAGCATCCATTTCTCTTAGTCTAGATTCAGTTGGTTAAAATCATAAATTTCACATTCTCATCAATACTTAATGTCACTTAACTTGGTTTTATAGGTAATTACCTTGAAGCTTCCCTAGTGATGAATCCAGTGGCTTTTCTCTAACCTCATTTCCTCTTTGCATTTATCTCAATATTTGGTTTTGAACTTACAGAATACCTCTTTCCAAAATTAGCTTTAGGTTATAGCAATTCTACATAATAGTAACATACATCCTACTATTAATACTGAATATTCTCTATTGGTCACTGTTTCCTCTTTCTTTTCTTATAGTTTTTCCCATGAAGCTGCTTGTTTTTTCTCTCTCTCATTCTTTTGTCACTGGGCTGGTGATACTCCAATTTTTATCTCTAGCGATGTTAATATTTTTAACATCTTGAATTGGCAATTGATTTAAAAATACACATTTATTTTTTTCTCGTCATCATCAATCTCCCTTTTAATATTTTTTTCTTCTGTCAGTTTGAATGTTCCCCACATATATGTTTGAATGAGTCAGTGACATCAAATTCTGCCAATTTTTGAAGCCTTTAAATAATCACGGAATTAGCCTTTTTCTTACCTTTCCACCTTGAATTTATTGCCTACACTTTCAGTATTCTCTGCAAAGTGTTTATGCAATATTGATCTCCTTTTATTTTTACTATCAGAATCTCAGTTCAGATGCTCAGTCTTCTTGTGTGGGCTTGACTATTCTATATATAACTCAATGGGACCCTCAACCCAACCCAAAATAGACTTACCAATGGTTCTCAAACCTGGCTTCACATTTACATCCCTAGGGAGTTTTTAAGGACACATCTATATCAAGGCTCTCCCCCTGAAATTCTGATTGACTCTGTTTGATATGCAGTCTGAGAATGTTTAATTATCTCAGATGATAGTAACATGGAGCCAGTACTGAGAATTACTAAAATATCCCATTTCTAGGTATATTTACTTCAAGAAAATTTATCTTTTTTTCTATGGATGTAGTAAATCAGACCTATTCTTCCATTATCTTTTCTAACAGGCTATTGCTGGGATAAAGAAAATCTATTGATTTCTGCATATCACTGACATTAAAGCCAGATAAGAATACTAGAAGAAAGAAAAACTAAGGTCAATATCACTTATAAATATATTTGCAAAAATACTTAACAAAACACTAGAAAAACAAATTCAACAGCACATTAAAAGTATCACAAACTATGATCAAGTGGGATGTAGCCCTGGATGCAAGAATGATTCAACATACATAAATCAGTAAGTGTGATATACTGCATTAATAGAATGAAAGACAAACATCATATGATTATCTCAATATATGCGGGAAAGAATTTGACAAAATTCACATTCTTTAGGGTAAAAACTCTCAAAAACTTGGGTGTAGAAGAAACATACCACTATATAATAAAGGCCTTATACAATAAACCACCACTAACATACTCAACAGGGAAAGAATGAAAGCTTTTTCCCTAAGATCAGAAAATAAGGATGCCCATCCTCACTATTCCTACTCAACGCATCCTAGAAGTACTAGCCAGAGCAATTAAGAAAGAAAATTAAAAAGGTATCCAAATTAGAAAATAAAAAGTAAAATTAAAATTGTTTGCTGATATGACCTTCTATGTAGAAAATCCTAAAAACAACACCAAAAAAATGGTTAGGCATAATAAAGTAATTCAGTTAAATTTGATGATTCAAAGTAGATATATACAATTCAGTTGATTTTTCTATACACTAAAATGAAATATCTGAAAAAGAAATAAAACAATTGCAATCCCATTTACACAATAACATCAAAAACAATACAATATTTGGGAATAAATTTAACTAAGGAAGTAAAAGATCTGTTTACCAGAAACTACAAAACATTGATGAAATAAAGTGAAGAAAATACAAATAAATGATAAGGTATCCATTTTCAAGGCTCAAAAGGTTAATATTGTTAAAATGTCCATACTACCCAAAGCTATCTGTAGAGTCAATTCAGTCCCCTTAAAATTCTAATGGCCATTTCCTAAAGTTACAGAAAAATAATCCTAAAATCCTTATGGAATCAAAAAAGACCATGAATAACCAAAGCAATATTGACAAAGAATTTAAGTTGGAGGCATCACCCTTCTGACTCAAACAATATTGCCAGCTGTAGTAATCAAAACAGAATGATATTCTCATAAAAACAGATACATAGACCAATGCAACAGAATCAAGAGGCCAGATATAAACCTATGCATCTATGAGAGGGAGACTCAAAAATCCCTAGAATTTATTTATAAAACATGTTTTATAAATAAAACATGTTTATCTTACATGTTTAAACTTTAGTACCTTCAAAATACTCTCCAATTGATGCAATACACCTATTGAGATTTTTTTCCACTGCTCAGAACAGTTTTTGAACTCATCAATTTTGGTGCCTTTTAGGGCTTCAGCTGTTTCCCTTGAGGACATTTTTCATCTGGGAAAACAAACAAACAAAAAAAGGCACTCGGGGCAAGATTGGGTGAACAGAGAGGGTAGGACATGGGGGTCATGCCATTTTTGGTCAAAAACTACTGAACACTCAGCACAGCATGGGCAAGTGTGCTCATAAATCACCCATCATGAAATGGGCAAACACACTGAACGAGTCCTCAATAAAAATTCACTGAAGCCAAACACAGCCTCTCATAATGCCAGTTGGGTGTTGTACAACTGATACAGGTGGGTTCCCAGAGCAGCCTCCTAGCAGGGGAATCCTGTACTATAAGGAGCCCACCCTCCAGAAGATAATTCCACTTTGGGGGGCAGGGGGGGCCTATGTATGATCAATTAATACTTGATAAGAGGAGAACACTCAATGAAAAAAAAGATAGTTATGTAATAAATAGTGTTGGGAAAACTGAACATTCACATGCAAAGAATTAAACTGGGTCCATGTCTTATATTACTCACAAAAGTAAACTGAAATGGATTAAGGACTTAAATGTAAGAACAGACACCATAAAACTTCTAGCCTTATAACACCCAAAGCACAAGCAACAAAAGTATAAATCAGCAAGTGAGGCTACAACAAACTGCACAGCCACAGAAACAATCAACAAAATGAAAATCCAACCTACAAAACAGGAGAAAATATTTGCAGACCATATATATCTGATAAAAGGTTAATACTCAAAATACATATGCAATTCACATAATTCAATAGCAAAACAGGCATACACACACACACATTAATTAAAAATAAGCAAAGGACTTTAATATACTGTATATTTCCACAGAGAAGAGATACAAATAGCAAACAAAGAAATAAACAGATGATCAACATCAATAATCATCAGGGAAATGCAAATCAAAACCGCAATGAGCTATCACATCACACCTGTTAGAATGGCTATCATAATAAATACAGTAGAAAACAATGCTGGCATGTGTGTGAAGGAAAAAAGAGCCCTGGGGAACTGTTGGTGGGAATGTAGGTATATTGATCCAGCCTCCTTGGAAAACAGTAAGGAGGTTCTTCATAAAATTTAACAAATAAAACTATCATATAATTAACAATACCATGCAGCATGATATAGTCAACAATATTTTATTGCATGCCTGAAAGCTGCCATGAGAATAGAGTTTTAATGTTGCCACCATAACAACTACAAAAAATTGGTGAAAGATGTACTACCTAACCTTACTGTGTAAACCTTATAGTGGTAAGCATTTCACAATACATACTTGTATTAAATCATCACATTGTACACCTTAAACTTATACAATGTTATAAATCAATTATATCTCAAGAAAGAACTCACCAAAAAAAGGTGAAATTAAAGAGGTTCTGTGGGATGGTAGGATATTGGCACTAAGTTGTTCATATACTCATCGGATTGAGCTCAGTAGAGAGGATGTCATATGATTCAGGAAAGAGAAGGGTTAACTGTAGTCTTCTACGAGAAAGGAGAGAATTAGAGAAAGTCAGATTACAAATGGGAGAGTTAGACTTCCTCAAGAGCAAAAAGTTTAGAACCAAATTAAATGTTAATTGTTTCTGGCCACAAGACAGAGATACAATTCCAAGGCTGAACCACATGGGTGTGAGCATACATTTGAATCAATTTGAATCATATATCAGTTTTTAGCTGCTCTATTACTGGCAAAAAACCTTTCATCATTGGTTGATTTGTAGCTATTTCTTAATTTTACTGTGGAGGGAGATTACAGTTTATTTTAGGCTGTGAAGGCTGATGATAGAGAAGAAAAAGGGCTATCCATTCTCTGCAGTATTTTCACAGACATTGTTTACTAATTTAAGGTAAAAACCAATGGCACTATTATTTAGTTTTATATTATTGTTTAAAAATTCAGTCATAAGCACCAAGATCATGCAAACAACATGGATTGTGAATTTAAAACTAAAAATTCTCCCTCTTTCACTTCCTCCTCTTCTCCATCTCTCTCCCTCTTTTTGTCTAAAACAATATAATTTGGTGGGTTTTTTAAAGATTTTTATTTATTATTTCCAGAGAGAGGGAAAAGGAGAGGCAACAAAGGAGAGAAACATCATGTATGGTTGCCTTTCACCTGCCTCCAGCTATGGACCTGTCAGGAGACCTGGCTTGCAACCTGATTATGTGCCCTGGCTGGGAATTGAACCCATGACTTTGGGGTTCACAGACCAGAGCCCATCCATCATCTACCGAGCCACCAGTCAGGGCTTCCAAAATAATACAGTCTGAATACTATTGACTTGTAAACCAAACAGAGAGTGTTTCCCTCCTCTCAGTGTTTTCTCTAAGATATCTACCCTAGGATGATGCTTAATTACAAAATATAATCATTCAAATGCTTTTTTTTTTTTTAACTAGGTCCAAAAACAATATGATCATATTGGTGTAATTTATTTTTGACCAACACTTCCAAGTAGTAGGACTGAGATATTATTGTCTAATTAATGAAATTAACATATTATTTTCTTCATATTATTGCCTCATCGCTGGTCACACTTGAATGTGGGTTAGAGATTTTATGTTGGTTTATTAATAGGCAATACAGGATGCTTTGTCAGATGACATATAAAGTCCAGAAAAGTAGATGTGTACTTGATTTACTTGGCCATTATAAAGCCTGGCTGTAATCTGGACAAAGGGACTGCATTAATTTCTCTTAAAACTGTCCCTTAAAATCCAAAGGGCAGTTCATTTTTTCTCACATATCATTTATCCAAATTCAACAGTGGAACATTTGGAGAAACAACAAAATATAGAATCATTAAACCTGAATTTATATACTAACTCTATCCCAGGATCTGGAAACCATGAACAAATGATCAATTTCATCAGTGTTCAACTATCTCTAAAAATATTTACCTCACTAACAGTATTGTGAGAATTAAATGAGACTATGTTTATGAAAACATTTAAAACTATAAAGCCATATAAAGATATATTGTCTTTGTTGTATTTATCATCATCATCATCCTCATTATTTGGATATATCGTAGAGCTGGAGCCCTCATTTATGATCATTAAATACAAAACCTTATGTAACATTTTTGTATATATTTTTATAACCTAGATAGTAAGCAACTTGATAGTAAACAACTTGCTAGGAAGTTAAAAACAGCTCTTATTTTCTATTTTTATCCCCCACATGCACCTTCCCATAAATATGTTGAAATATTTAGTAAATGTTTTATAAGTTTGTTCTTTCATCTAAAAAAGTGCTTCCTATCAGCACAGCCCTCACTTTTAAAGTACTTTATCTGTCTTGAGCTCTTACTTGGAGCTAGAAATGATCCTGAGCGTTTTAACACCTTGTTTCCCAGCCATGGAAAACTCATGTTTTCAAGTGCAAATGTTGTTATTGTCAGATAAGGAGTTAACTTGAATTTGCACTTGAATTAGCTTTTGCTATAAAAGTGCCAGGTCAACAACGTGTTAATGAACAGATGAATATAGTTTGCTACAAGAGTTAAATTGCAGGTCAACAATGTGTGATATGCAAAAGCCTCATTTAATCATCCCTACAGTGCTGTAAGGTATGGGGTAACTTCTTTCTGAAAAATGAGACTTACCATACATACATGTCTCTCTCCCTCTCTGCCTCTTTCCCTTCTCCTCTCTCTAAAAATAATAAATAAAATCTTTTTTAAAAAAGGAGACTTTCCTAGGGGTGGTAGACAATTTCTGATTCTGAAAGACTTTGCTTTCCTTTACATATTGGAAAGACAATGAATCTGCTGGTTGTCCCACCTTCGGAAAAGGGGTTATAAGGAGAGTATCTACCACATCTTCAGCATCAGTTACAGTTCTCATTAGAAAGTTCAACTTCCTTACCTAGCATTTTTTGTGACTTTTTCACATACTTCTTAAGTAAAAAAAACTGAGCCATTGGCTGTGAATTTGGATAATTTTAAAGATGAAGGAATTTTATCAACTTTATTGGAAAATCTCATGATATGGGTCTGTTTACAGCAACATGTACTTTAGAAAACATGGTCCGGGGGGATCAGTTATTTGTATCTCCAACAGGGTCTAAAACTGTGTGAAAACATAGGCTCTCAATAAATGTCTGTAGAATTGAAATGAATCAAGATTTCTAAGATAGATAATAACAGAAAAGTCAAAGCAATAACGAACAAGCAGAAATAAAGAAGACAGAGGTAAATTGCCTTCCCTTTCAAAACTAGTTAAGTGTATTAAATTCTTCGGGGTATACTCTGGGATTGTGTTTAATGATGAATAACTTGAGTTGTTTCATCACTTACCAGGACAATAATTTTGAACAAAAAAAAAAAACTTTTCTAAAAGATTTTATTTATTATTTTTAGATAGAAGGGTAGAGAGAGGCAGAGAGGGAGGGAGATATCAATGTATGGTTGGGTGCCTTTTTCACCTGCCTCCAGCTACAGACCTGGTTGGAGACCTGGCTTGCAGCCTGGTTATGTGCCCTGACTGGGACTTGAAACAGCAATCTTTGGGTTCACACACCAGTGCCTTAACCACTGTACCACCAGCCAGGGCTTGATCAAACCATATTATGCTTTCTTGAATAGGAGAGTTGGGTGAAAATACCTAAAAGTTTTAAAATATTCATTACATGCAAAATGTTAATGTAATAGTTTATAGCATCTGTCCTCTCTCCTTCGCTCAACCATTCCTTCCCTTAAGTGATGGGACTATGAAGGTGGGGTTAGTGAGAATAAAATGCAACTTCACATCAAATGTTCAAATGTTATCTCTATAATTCTGATCTTGACCAAGTTATTTATCCTCCCTGATGGGGCTTCTCAAATTTAAGGGTGCATACAATCACCCAGGATGCTTGTTAAAATGTGAATTCCCAGGCACTATCCACAGAGATTCACGATCAGTAAGTATAAGGTAAGTTTCTGGAACCTGATTTTTAATAGGTACCTCAAAGTATTCTAATGCAGATAGCCCAGGACTCTCACAGAAATAATTATTTTTTGTATCTCAGAAGAAAATGACCATGTAATTTCATCGGGGTGGGAGGAAAAGAGGAGTGCAAATGAGATAATAAGTAAACTCATTTGCACTTTCTAGGTGCTAATAAATGTCAGGAGCAGTAAAGTAATAGAATACAAAATTAAGATCCAACAATCAGTTGCGTTTATATACACCTGTAATGAACTATCAGAAATAGAACATTTTTTAAAATCCCATTTACAATTGCATCAAAAAAATACCTAGGATAAATTTAACGAAGGAAATAGAAGACCTATACTCAAGAAATTATAGGACACTTAAGAAAGAAACTGAAGAAGACACAAATAAGTGGAAGCATATACTGTGTTCATGGATAGGAATGATTAACATCATTAACATAACCATACTACCAAAAGTAATCTATAGATTTAATGCAATTCCTATCAAATACTAATGACATTTTTTTACAGAGGTAGAACAAAAGTTTTTAAAATTTATACAAAACCATAAAAGAGCTCAAATAGCCACAGCAATCTTGAGAAAGAAGAACAAAGTTGGAGGTATCACACTACCTGATATTGAACTATACTACAAGAAACTCATAATCAAAACAGCATGGTACTTACATAAAAACAGACACAGATCAATGGAACAAAATAGAGAATCCAGAAATAAACCCATGCCTGCATATTCAATTAACATATGACAGGCAAGAATATGCAATAAGGTAAAGACAATAAACGGTGTTGGGAAAATTAGACAAAATACTACATAGGCAATGTTGCGTAATTTCCTGTAGATCACGTGTTAAAAGACACATGCTGTCAATTTGTTCTGCTAATGAGGTACTAAGTCTGGCTATTTGATTAAGATGGTATGTGACAGATTTTTACATTAGGAAAGTACTGCATCCTTTCTGCAACATTTATTTTTTCCATGTCATTTAATAAGTAATCAGTAGGGTGATATTTTGAGACTATAAAAATACCCTGTTCTATAACAATCTTTTACTAAGTAATTTCAGCATCCATTAATGATTTTTGCTGGAATTATTATATTAGTTGTATCAAAATGGTTATAGTTCTATGGTTATAACCATATTCTTTATTATAATTTTGAAATAAGAATTTATCAAAATAGTGATAATTCCACAAAATTATAATTCCACAGAATTATAACTATTTTGGTACAGCATTATCATTTATAGAAATATAATGGTTATATTTCTCCAACATGTATTAAACACAATTCTTCTATTTCAATCTCTCTCATTTTTTAATATCATTATGGGCTCACATTTTTTTTACTCATTTTATACTCTATTTCCATTGTTATTTTTTATTTGCAAATTGTTCCAAGTGTGGTCAATTCAGCTCTTGTATTCATTTGATACATTCTTAATGGCTTTTGAGTACTTCCTTACTTTCAGGCACCAAAACATTCCTAGGTTCACCTTGAACTTTCTCTGCCTCAGTCCTGGAATTACCCATTTCTCAAAGGTGCCCTAATCCCTTTTATTGGTTATTTAGAGGCCCACTTTCCTTAATGGAAGCATTTAATTCAAGCTTTTTGAACCCAATTTCAAGAAGCAATTTGCTAGTGGGCTACTTTATTGTCTGTATATAATTTGAAGATGGTATTGATTTAAACCTCAAACACTGAACTGTTTCAAGAAGGGTAGTCAGTGTTCTCAAACTTTCCCAGTCTGTGCTGTAAAAGGTTAGCAGCCAAAGTATAGGGTAGAAAAGATGAATTTGTTTATTACCTGAGAATATATTATGAGTAGTTTATACCTCTGCCTATGTGCTTCAATTTATGCCATAACCTGCATTATATAAATACAGTGTTTTACTGCTCTGTCAGTTTTGTTTTTCCTTAAATACCTCCAGTGTCTGCTCAAATTATTCTATTAGCTCAGTATACTATTCTAAACCAGGATCAGCAAAGCTTTTCAGCAAAAGTCAGACAATAAATACTTTAGGTTTTGAATCTCTGTTTCAAACACCCAACTCTTCAGTTGCAGCACAACCAGTCATAGGCATATGTAAATAAATGGATGTGGCAAAGTACCCAATAAGACTCCTTTTTTTTTTTTTAACCAAAACAGAAATTAGGTTGTGGTTTACAACCTAATTCTAATTTACAACCCGTTTTGAACAAAAGTAACAACAATAATTATGATAACTCTTGTTCAATATAATAGTACTGCTTTGATCATAAACAAAATTAAGTGACAGTGCTAGAATCTAAGACATTCATTTTTAATATTTCACCACGCTTCCTTCCTGTCTTTAACCTTTGCACTCTCTTTGTACAATGGCGATTGTTCTGCATCTATACAGTTTTTCTCCAGTGTTTTTCATTAAATTCTATAATCAAGACATGTCTGCCTTACAGTAGATACTGCTGGGTTTCTCCCTACCCTCTATTGCCCCCACCCTCTCTGAGCTCACCTGTATCTTAGCGGACAGTGGACAGACCTGCTGGTAGCTTCCCATTTTGATCATCAGCATTTCTCTGCTTTTCTGCTTTTACCAGAGTTTTTGGGTGTTTATAGAGCCGTCCCAAAGAGCCATAGATTCACCCCTCCCAAGAGTTACCCTCAGACAGTGAGGGACTGGCACTGATGGACAAAGGGTCCTCCAGCTCTCCAGTTCTTCAGTGCCCATTTTTGCAATTTATCACAGTTATATTTTTGGTGTATTTTCTCCAATTTGACTTTTTTTCATGTTTGTTCCCATTCTGTTTATAAATGTGGTGTGTATATGTTTTAAATGTTTAGACATTTTATTAATTGATTTTTTAATGCTTTGTTATCTTTAGGTTAATAAACTTCTCTCCCAGATAGTGATTTTATATGTATTCTCCAGTTTCACTTTAGAATCAGTTAGTCAAGTTATATGTTTCATATAGCCATGAAAATTAAACAAATACATTTACTGACTTATTATACCTTTATCATTTTAAACTTTTCATCTATTAATTTAGGTTGACTTTCCATAGTTATATCTTTCTTTTAGTGTCTCTTAGAAGTGCTTATAAACTTTCTTGATAGAGATGCCATGTATTCTGAGTTAATATTATTGCTGTTTTTTCATCCTTATTGTAATTGTGAAATAGGTTTTTCAAACCTGTTACATTCTATAAATAGTTGTTTACAATAATCACTGACTTTGTAGATTTGCTTTGTATCTAGCTGAATTTTCATATTTACTCATATACCATATAGAGTACATTTCTGAAGTTGTGTTCTGTTGAGATGCTTTTAGCCATATATATAGGAAGTATATAGGAATGAGCTTCTTGAAAGTCATTTTTGGAATGCCATACATATATTGAGAAAGCCATTCACCACCTCTTTGCAAAATACAATATTTTATGGTCTAAATATTGGGACTTTAATTCCTATCTTCATTTAATATTCTTAGTCCTTTCTAATTCTAATGTGCTAGCTTTCTGTATTTCCTGTATTCAATAGGCCATCATAAATAATTCAAGAACAAGCAGGAATTAATTTCTTTAATATGATATTACCTTCAACCAGTTGATTTTTTAAATACACAAAAGAAATAGAGTTTAGCTACCTCCTTTTTAATATAAGTCAAATATGAAAATGTACCTTACCTTCACAATTATATTTCCCTGCAAAGCATGACATTTTTCATCAGTTTGCTGATACTCTAATTTTGTTTATAATTTTTGATGAATCTAGATTTTTTAATATATATTTTTTCAGTTTAATTTTACTCTTTTATTGGCTTCAAGCTTATAAGACCCTCTCTTGAATAGTGGAAGTTTGACTTGAAGATCAAATCTCAGTTCTATAACTTACTTTCTTAACTTGGGCAAGTTACTTAGCCTTTTTATGCCTCAGTTCCCTGATCTGTATAATGGGGTCACGAGATCCTTGTGAGAATTAATATGCATGCCATACATTCACATTATTTCTTAGTTTCTTAGTTTTTAGGCCCTTTGTTTTACAGTTATCCTATTGATTGCTTAAAGCACAGATACAGCTTACCCATACCTGAAAGGAAAACTTCATTGTGGGGACCAGGATTAAGCCATATTTTATTAAAACTAAGATGTAAAAATTATTTTATGCATTATTAAAAAGAAAAAAATGCTGACTATGTATCCATGACATGCTCTTAAATCAAAGACATATTCCTAATTCAAAGTTGTTAAAATTGGCGGGGTAGGGTGGGGGTGGATTGAGTTTTAGGACCTATGACATGCAGTAAGTTTTAAATGCCTTTTCCTACCTGCCAAGCACAGAGCTTGTACTTTACACATGCTCTTCTGCTAAGTCTCTCAGGATCGGCATCATTATACCCATTCCGCATTGAAGACAACACTCAAGTTTTCTAAGGTTAAGTTCTTCATTCATAAATTATAACTTTAAAACTTTTCAGATACAAACTACTGTTAGATGCTGCAGACACAGTGATGGGGGGGGCGGGGGGGAACAACAAAAGCAAAGTCTTTACTGTCATTTAGGAAGGACGCATGATCCTGAAGGGCCCATGATTAGAAAAGGAAGAGTGAGCCCAGACTTGGGGCTCCGAAGAGGTATCTCAGAAAACGTGGTGTTTAAGCCAAGACTAGTGATCGAGGAGCCATCATCTGGAAGAATGTAGCAAGACAGTTTCTGAAACTGCAGAATAAAAAGGTAATTAGGCCCTGGCTGGTGACTTAGTAGATAGGGGCCAGCCTGCGAACCCAAAGGTCACTGGTTCAATTCCCAGCCAGGGCACATAACCAGCTTGCAAGCCAGGTCTCCAGCCAGGTCTGTAGCTGGAGGCAGGTGAAAGGCAACCATACATTGATGTTTCTCTCCCTTTCTTTCTCCCTCCCTGCCCTTCTCTCTAAAAAATATTAAATAAAATCTTTTTTAAAAGGTAATTAATCCAACAATAAAATTAAAAAAAAAAAAAAAAAAAAAGGTAATTAATCCAAAGAGGCAAAAAGTGGAGTGAAGATGTAACCCCAACCAAGTCTGACTGCCTCCAAATCATGTGCAAGTTCCCCAACCATCTATCTGGAAGAGCAAGTCACACTGTTCACCTCTGCCTTCTGCTTGCCCTGTGCCCATCTAAGTCAGACTTCAAGGTGAAGCGTATAGCGCAAGAGACAGTCAAAGTTTAAAAGCTGGATTAACTTTCTTTTATCCTTTAGGGAAAAGGCAAGAGCGTTACCTTCCTCTTTCCCTGTCACCACCACCATTTCTGGGTCCTTACTTTGCCATCCAGCTATTCAAGGAGTCAGCACCCAGGAAAATGAGCCCAACTTATGGACAAAGAAATAGCCCTGGAAAGGGACACTTGTCTGTATAGTCATATAGAATTCAAGGGACACTCCTTGATGATCCCTATGCAAAACTCTGAAAGAGATAGCAACCTGAGGGCATTCAAAGCTACTGAAAGAACCTAGACCAGAGAGACTAAGACTGCTCCCCAAGGAGCTGGTCTTCCAGATGAACAGGCATTTCTCATAGAGCAAGAAGGAAGAGAGACGTAGCAAGTCGTACAGAACTAAGCCTGTACTTGAAATATCACTTGTGCCTTGAGCTGTGACATACAGCTTAAAAATTATCTTGTGTTTTTCTAATTAAATGAGAAAGCGCATCAGAGACTATAGCATGCAGACATAGTCATCCATGCATTGGCAGCACTTCTGAATACAAAAAGTGAAATGTTGACATTCATAACTTGATAACATTTTAAATCCCTTTCCCACTTCTTTCCTAGTCCTATCTACCTGTCCCCTTTCCCTGTTGAATTTGCCATTTCCCACACAGGTGCATTACAAAGGATACCAAGCGTAAGCCAACAAATGTTTGGGAAGAAAAACAAAGAAAAAATAAAGCTTACTCCTTCTCAAAAACATCTACACTTTTTAAATAGATTGGGTCATGTGTATCAGACTACACATTTATATTTGTTGAATTTTTTTTTTTTAAATCACCACTTAATGGTGGGTGAGTTTGTTATTGTTGCCAACAATAAAGGGAATGGTGATGTATTTTATCAAGTCTATCAGTGGAGGTGATTAAAGAAGGCACCTGGGTAACAAAGATAGCCCCGATGCTTCTGTAGTGTAATCAGAGTTTGAGAAGGCATGTGTGCTGAAGGGTAGAGTCCCTGGGTGATGGGTGAGTGAAGAAAAGAAGGGAGCTCCTGTGGTCTCAAATACCCTCATGAAGACAGAACTACAGGGACTTAAGTGACTTGCATTACCCGTGTAAGATGAAGATAATTTTGACTCACTTTCATATTTCCATCTGATTCCATGCATCAATTTGGTCTAAATTGTGACTGCGTAATTTGCCTTTGTGCATTTTACTGATGGAAAACTCCAGGGGTACATTTCTTTGAAGTAAAATTTTAGTTACTTTGAAATTTATAAAATGTAAATCAAATGGTAGTTTCAGTTCTGATGGCTGTCCCATCACAGAAATGACCAGCGGACTGCATTCGCCAAATATTCTGCATGATGAAAAATTAGGTACCACCTTTTTTAAAAAACAATGTGTACCCAAAGTTTCACTTTGCAATATACATCAAATACATTGCTTTAAGTGCATTGATATGTGTGTGTGTGTAATTTTAGACTAGGTAAAATTACACACATTTATTTAATCTAGAGGATACAAAATGCCAAAGTATTTCTGAAGAAAAGAGCAAAGAAATAGCTGTATAACTATATAGTGACTAACTAGTATATGTTAAAACCTTCCTGGGTTGAAAAATAACAATGACTTATAAATGGAACATAGTAAGCAGATTCCCAGTAGCTGATTCAATGGGCCTGGCCAGTGTGACTTCCACATATGAAAATGTGTTTCCCTCAAATGACTGAGTTTATGCCAAATAGACTTTGTTCTGAGCAATTGTGAAACAAATGCATTTTTATTTCAATTTTTAATTTATTTATTCCTGTCTGAAGATAAAAATCCATGAACTGTTAAAACAAATAAAATGAAAATAATATTTTCTAAAATAAAAGTATTTTTAAAAATGACACTGTTTCACATTTTTACAAATTTCTTTGTTTGGTTTAGTAGAACACAGCCACATCCTCATACCTGCTTCTTCATTCAAATTGTTGCAATATCACCTGTCATGTAACTTCTAGAAAACATCATTGCATAGAAGGAAGAAGAGTAAACATTGTAAACAATATAATAGTATTGTTATGAGAATAGGTTTGACCTCACACACACCCTGAATGAGTGCTGGGGACTTCTGGGGCCCCTATACCATACTTTGAGAACAACAGCTCTAAAGAAATTATGTAGAAAATCAATCTGTACTCATTCATTTGTAGCTGATAACACTTAATAGGGGTAAATGTTTAGAGTAATTTACATTTTAACAAGGAATAAAGTCTACCTCAGATGGATCAATCTCTATTGGAAGACTTTTTAAAATTTTGTCTAGTTAAGGGTCCCTCTTTTCATTAGTTCAGTAGAATCTTTTCCTTGGTTTTAGAGGGAAGTAGCAATTAATTTCTTTGTGTAGAAACTGAGAGCTAAGGATTTCTTTTTCCCCCTCATAGGAATGAGAGTTGCATAAAAATATAACTGAAGTAGAATCACTTGCTTTGAATATTTGGCTTATGTCCAAACGTCATTCACCTTCTATTCCTAAAGATTCATGAAAGTAGAAACACCACTTGACCTGGATGGTCAGAGCTCATGCCAACAGGTACTGTATTCTATTCATCCTGAAATACCCCTATCATGGCCAGGGTTTGATATACAATAGAAGCTTAATAAATGTTTTTGAGTGCAGAACTTGGAATTCTAAAGACAAGGAACTAGATACAATGATCTCAAGAATTCATTTTGATTTCTACAATTTTAAAACAATGATAAGGAAAGTAAATTTCAAGTTCATTCAAGCAAAAAAAAATATTAAAGATGGGTGTGTGACTTAATTTCATCTAATTTATCAGATAAATAATCACAATGTGATCGGTCTTGTCTGGGTAAATTTTTTGACCAATGGGAATTATAAAGATACCTTTACAACCCCAGATCCTTGAATTGATATTTGAAGTCAGTAGGGACTAGCTACAAACAGACCTTGGGAACTCAAAGGACATGTTTGGGTTGGGGTTTAAAGCGGGGGTTTGTGAAAAACAATGGACATAATTCAAATGCTTGCATGCATTATTGCAAAAAGGCATTGCTGGAAAGAAAACATTAAGCAACTGCTTCCATCGAAATTGGTACTTGTTGGAAAAATCATGGCACAAAATCAACAGTAGTTTCTTTTGATTTATTCATTGCAGATGTGCAGAGCTTTCAACTTATTACAAATGGCACTTTTACTACAATCGGGGTGCAGTCATTATTCTCAGTATAATAGTGCACGCTGCAGGATTTCATTCCTAAACGCAAGATGTGCTAATTATGCCCTTGAGACAGAAAACGATAGAAGAAGAGAAAAGAGGGTAAGAGGGTAAATGAAGAAAAAGAGAGAGGCTGAGGAAAAGAGGGTACAATTAGAAAGATTTTGTGGAACTGTGGTAAAGAAGACCTAAATATGACCCAGCCCAGTTCACCAAGATAGGAAATACCTAATTTGGGAAAGAAAAAAACACAACAAACAAGTGTTCTGTTGACTGTAAAGTAGCCTATGTCATGTATGTTAGAAATCTGCATTGGGTGGGTTCTCTAAGAAGAAAATGACTATTGTATGTCTGTGTGTTACTTGATAAGATAGTTATACATGATAGAAGCTTAATAAATGAAAGTTCTATCCAACTAGTGCAGAGATTTTACATAGGTTTAATTTGGGGTTTTTAGTTCAGTTTTACTGACAAAAAAAATTGTAAGATATTTAAATTATACATTGTGATGATTTGCTATACATATACTCAATGTAAGTATTTCTCCCATCTAGTTAACACATCCATCATTATATGTGAGAACATTTCATTTCAACTCTATTAGCAAATTTCAATTCTAAAATATAGTATTATCAACTATGTATATAATCATTAGGCTATGCAGAGATTCTCAGACCATCTTCATCTTATGCTGAAAGTTTGTACCTTTTTAGCAATCTTTCCCTGTTTCCCCCAACCACTACTTCCTGCCAACCACTTTATTACTCTCTGTTCCCATGAGTTTGACTTCCTTCATTTTATCTTTTTCACTTTTTATTTTATTTTTAGATAAAAAAATTATTTATAGATATTTTATTCATTATTCTTAGAGAGAGGGGAAGGGAGGGAGGAAGAAAGGGAGAAAAACATCAATGTATGGTTGCCTTTCACCTGCCTCCAGCTGAGGACCTGGCTGGAGACTTGGCCTGCAACCTGGTTATGTGCCCTGGCTGGGAACCGAACCAGTGACTCTTGGGTTTGCAGGCCGGTGCTCTATCCACTGAGTCACACCAGCCAGGGCCAGACATTTTTCATTTTAGACTCCATGTATAAGTAGTATTTGTGTTTCTCTGTCTGATGTATTTCACTTAGCATAATGCCCTCAAGGTTGAGTCATGTTGTCATAAATGGCAGTATTTCTTTCTTTCTTATGGCTGAATAATATTCAATATTTTATATATAGGAAGATATGTTTATATATAAAGCTCTGTCCAGAAAAAATTCATCCATTGTACAAGAAATATTGCACATAGGACAATGATACTTTAGTCCCTTTCAAAGTATGTACCTTGGGACCTCACACAAGCCTCCCAATTGCCATCAGCTGCTCTGTCATATTTTCCTGAACCTCGTCTATTCTATGAAATCTCTTCCCTTTCAAAAGTGATTTTACTTTTGAGAAAAGCCAGAAATCATAGGGCACCATATCTTGGCTGTAGGGGGAGATGAGTCACTTGGGTGATTTAATGTTTCTCCAAAAAGCTCTGTGCCAGGTGTGATACATGAGTGGGAACACTATCATGATAAAGCTGCCAATCACCAGTTGCCCATAGCTACAGCCTTCTGAATCATTCAAATAGTTTCCATGGAGGAATGTTCAAGTTTAATGCAAAATTTTGTGCTTATCAGTTGTTCTACCCACTCAGTCATTTTGAATGCAGCAGCCACACAGTACACAGGCTCCCTGTTGATCAGGATTATCAAGAATTCATTGAGTACAGCAACAACATTAAGGAAGGCATGAAGATTACACTAAGTTAAATAAAGAAAAATCTACAGGGAGCCAACAGCATAGGGAAAGAAGCCAAAATTCAAGTCAACAATTTGAAGCATACAGAAGAAATAAACATTCATCCAGAACAGAAAGAAGAAACAAGAATTTTTTTAAAAATGAGGATAGTATAAGACATCTCTGGGCCATCTTCAAATCTGAATCACAGGGATACCAGAAGGAGAAGAGGAAGAGCAAGAAATTGAAAACAATTTGAAAAAATAATGAAAGAAAACTTTCCAAATTTGACTAAGGAGATAGACATACAGGTCCAGGAAGTACAGAGAGTCCCAAACAAACTAGACACCAAGACATATCATACTTAAAATGTCAAAGGTTAAAGATAAAGAGAGAATCTTAAAAGCAGCAAGAGAAAAGCAGAGGGCTACCTACAAAAGGGTGCCCATAAAGCCATCAGCTGATTTCTCAAAAGAAACTTTGCAGGCAAGAAGGGACTGACAATAACTATTCAAAGTGATGAAAAGTGAGGACTTACAACCTAGAGTACTCCAACAAGCAAAGTTATCATTTAGAATGGAAGGGCAGATAAAGCACTTCCTAGGCAAGGTTAAGCTAAAGGAGTTCATCATCACCAAGCCCTTATTATATAAATTGTTAAAGGGACTTATTTAAGAAAAAGATCAAAACTATGAAAAGTAAAAAGGCAACAAATGCATAATGAACAGCAACTGAACCTAAAACAAAAATAAAAAACAACTAAGCAAACAACCAGAACAAGCACATAATCATAGGTATGGAGATCATTTGGGAGGTTTATCAGCTGGAAGAGGAAAGGGGGAGCACAGGGGGAAATGGTATAGGAATGAAGAAGCATAATTGGTGGGAACAAAATAGACAGGCGGATGTCAAGAATAGTCTAGGAAGGGAAGAAGCCAAAGAACTCATATGCAGGACCCATGGATATAAACTAAAGTGGGGGTAGTTTGCTGGAGGGAAGGGGGTTACTGGGCTGTGGGAGCAAAGGGGCAAAACTGGGACAACTGTTATAGCATAACAATAAAATATATGTAAAAAAATAAATAAATACATGCCAGAATTAAAACACTTAATACACAGGCCTGAGAGGACTCTGGCATGGAGAGACTCCATCAAGCTTGCTTAGTGCTTTCCCAGCATCACCCCCTCCAGTCCCAATAGCAGCACATGGAGAAGGACATGCTGCTGACAGTGTGACAGAGTGGAAAGAAGACCAAGGAGGGGGCAATTCACATCTGGATTTCTAACTCTGGCTTCTCTATTTAGTTTCCTCCTGGTTACAATGAGGTTTCCAATCATCATGACCCCCAGTGAATTCAATAATGCTCACTTTGAGATGTGCCATTGCTGCTCCTTTACCATTGCTGGGCTTGTGACTTTCTCTGACCAACAGAAAACAACAAAAATATTCATGAATGTGGAACTGAGCTTGACGGTATCTTTTCATTTCTACCTTCCCTGTCTTGCAATCCTGAGTCCATCCTTCTATGACAGTCCCTCTAGCCTACTGAAGGTGAAGCGGCCATAAACAGGAGAACTGGACTGCCTTTGTTGGCTTCAACTGCCCCATCTGTGACTGAGGACCTCCTGGAATCGCCAGCCCCGCTGGAACCATCAAATGACAGAAACCAGCTGAGTGATTCATGGTAAGGCCAGGAAAAGAACCCCCCAGGCGATTCATCCACAGAATTATGAGAAACAGTAATCTTATTGTTTTATATCACTAAGTTTTACAGCGTTATGTTACATGGCAAGAGATAACTGGTACAAGATCAATGCCTACCTACTAAGATTGTAATGAGGACTAAGTAAGGTAAGGTATGATGTAAAATGACAAACACAGGATGCTCGATAGAGAGTGGGTAGCATTATTATCTTCCTTTTACATATGTGAAATACCAGGCTTACCACAGCTAAGTGAATTATTCAAGGTCACACAGCTTTTAATTATGAGGCGATGTAACACAGGAATTAAAGTCAAGAGCAAAACTGTGCAGTTACTCTGCCTGGCTCCACCACTTAATTAGTGTGTGGCCTCTGGTAAGCTGTTTACCTGTAAAATGGGGCAATAATTATACTTGCCTGATAGGACTAAGGGAAAGATGGATGGAGATAATGCATGTGTATCAATTAGGACAATGCCTAGAACATAAGAAGCACTTAATAAAGTGGTATTTACATTTTAGCAAAGGTTTCCATTTTAAAATATTAAATAAATTTTTAAGTGCTCTAATAAATGTTACCACTGAGTAGAGATTCTGTGAACCCTGAGGCCAGCCTAGGGTTTCATCTGCACCTAGGACACAGACAGGACTAAGAGCACATGACACCCTGCAGTTAGAAAGTGCACGACAAAAAGGTGAATTCAGGGTATTATGTATGGAGTCGGTGACCACATGACCCCAAAAGGCAGGCACGGGCAGATGTAGTTTTCTACAGGAAAGCTTTGTATCTGGGTTGGAGTTAGAATGGGTAAAATGCAACAGATGAGGAAATGAGTATAAACTAAAGAAAGTGGAAATTATCACCCATTGAGTCACCAACAGCCTCTCTAAGGCAGAACAAGACCTGTTGGCTTCATGCCATTTTTACAAACAAACAGCACATGCCATTATGAGTCAAGTCCTGGGTGAGTCCAGATTGTCTAGAAAACTGATGCCAAGATGAGGTTAAATGTGCAGGAAGTTACGAAGAAAATACCTGTGTGAGAGGGAATGCTTGGAGAGGCATCAGACAATGATACAAGTCAAACCCCCAAGGGTAAAGAGAGAAAAAGATTTCCATGGGTGAATTCTAGATTACCCTGCTCTCTCACGAAGGCTTGACAAGGTCTTCAGAGATTCCTTGAGCCACAGTTATTCATCACAGAAGCCCCACTTCCTCCAGGAACAGGTTTGCCTCAGTATCCCTGCCAAGTCCTGTCAGCGGTGGGAAGTGTGACCTCCGTACAGAAATGGCAATAGATTTCAGAATGCAGCAACTGGTACTCTTGTTCAATCACACCTTCCATAACTGGAGGTCTGCAAGGAGCAACTTCATGTCTGCTGTAAGCCCACTAAAGAAAAACTGGGTTGAGTAGGTGCTGTGTCCACTGGGAAATCACGGACATTCTAGAATACCAGTGTTTCCATGATAAATGTAAGGATGATAAAGAAGTGATCAAGTTATTTGGAGACCTGTTCTTAGGTTCACTAAAGGAGAGAAAGTGTCAGGCACTGAAAGTGATTTGTCTCCATTCAGAGACATTGGTTTTACTTCAAGTGACAGATCCTTTTGTGTAATTGATAGACAAAGATCTGTCCAAGGTTGGCTGAGGAGAGTGTTGAAAAGGTATCTGTAAAATTCAAATAGATTCTCTGACATCTCTGCTAACGAGAATAACAGCTGCTCCACAGAGAGAGGTAAAAAGAGGCTGAATAGATGTCTGAAATCAAAGAATCTTTATCATCATCCACATTTCAAAGAATGCTATTTCATTATGATATGTGTGGGGATTTATATCTCCAAAAGCAATCAAAAGTTCCTGAGTTCTGCAAATGAAATTATATGGTACTTTAATATTGACAATACAAACCCATTTGCAATTTATTATAATTCAGCAAGTAAATATACTGTGTTCTCTCTCTCTTAATTTGTTTTTAGTCCAAGTGAAAAGTTTTATAACAACCATATAAAAGCTGGTGAAAACACATATGCTGATTTCTAGATCATACTCTCCCATTATTTCTACTAAGTTGGACATTTAATTCTTTTAAGTTATTTATTAAGAACTTACTATGGTTAGGCTCTTCTTCTAGGTATAAGTGGGAATAAAGAAGACCAAGCCAGAATCCATCTCTTTAGGAAATTACTATTAATAAAGGAGCTCCTTGAGGAGGGGAGGAAATGCTTTTATCTCTAGAACTGTCATAAATTGTGGGGCAGGTTGGTCAACACCCAAAGGTGCCCTGCTACAGGATGGGGTAGAGGTCTGACATTACCCCTGCTCTGCTCATCAAGTTATACAGCCTGACACACAAATATGTCTTCCGAGTGAAAGGGTGCATTTTTCTGATTAGCATACATTTTCATGCAACTAATGGTATGCTAAAAGTAGTGCTAAAACTAAAGTGCGCTCATTCTGAGGAACCTAATAGGAATGCTATGTTGAATGAGTGAAACAATTATGCATCAGGAAAGGCAGTGTATATTTTATTGTCCAATTGCTTGGGACAGTTTCTCGTAGAGCTCAAAATATGGAGAAACTACCATAAGTGATATCATTCTTGGAAAACTATCTTTAGAGTAGAATTAATTCTCAAATGTACACATGGATGATTCACAATAGAGATCATTGAAAAGGTCAGAACAAAAGACACGGCAGGCCTTGAGGGGAAATTGGGTGATTTTCAAGACTCAGCAAAATTACTATCAGAGTGCATTCTGCTTATTCTCATCTTCAAGCAGATCTGTGCTGCTCTAATATTCATTGTTTGGTAACCAGAAAGGCACATCTTAGCTGAGGAAGATGAAGTCTCACTGGGAATGAAAATCCATCACCTATGAAATAGATCACTGGCTAATAAACACATGTACTAAACTAGGCAAGAAAAATGTAACCCCCAGAACCACAGGGAAAGGCTGGCAAGCTAAATGAAACTCTTTCCAGATGAGAAGCAGTAAGATTTGGAGACTGAGTGGGATGAGTCTCAGTGGGAGAAATGAGAGACAGCAAAGCTTGAGGTGTGGAGCCAACAATGGCAGGTATGTCCGTGGAGGGAAACCATGTCCTAATCAAGGATCTGAGAAATGAACCTCCTTCCCCAAAATGTGATTGGTCATCATATTATCGCATTCATTGCTGCACGTACAATCAGATGCAAGTAAACATGAGGGGTCTTGTAGGACAGTACAAGGACTTTGGTTTTTACTGTAAATGAGATTGGAAGCCATCCGAGGGTTTGAGCAGAAAAGTGTTATAAAGTGGCCTTAAAATACAGAACACACCCCGCCCCCTCCAAAAAAAAAAAAAAAGGAATGCAAAAAAATCCTTTGGCTGCTATCATAACATTTTATTTATTATTTTATTATTTATTTATGGAAAGCATATCTTAATGCAATGTTGTGTTCAAGTTGGATTCTATTTGCAGATTAAGATATTATTGTTTATTTTACTGCTGTTTTATTACCGTTGTCCCAGTTTCGTCCCCATTGCTCTCTACTGTCCTATCCACCCCCCACTCCCGCAGTCAATCTGCACCCTGTTGTCCACGTCCAGGGATTGTTTATATGTACATGCTCCTTGACTAGACCCTTGTCCTTCTTTCTCCCCTTAAACCCCTACCCACTCACTGTGGTCACTCTCAGCCTGTTCCTTCTTTCCAGGATTCTGGTTCTATTTTGCTCATTTGTTTGTTTTGTTCATTAGGTTCCTGTTATAGGTGAGGTCATAAGATATTTGTCTTTTGCTGCCTGCCTTATTTCACTTAGCATAATACTCTTTATTTCCAATCATGCTGTTGAGAAAGGTAGGACTTCTTTCTTTCTTTCTTTCTTTCTTTCTGCTGTGTATATTCCATTGTGTAAATGTACCACAATTTTTTGATCCACTCATTTACTGATGGGCACTTAGACTGTTTCCAGCACTTGGTTATTGTAAATGATGCTCTTATAAACATAGGGATACATAGGTTCTTAAAAAAAATGGGACAACATCGAACTGTAAATGCACTTTCCATAGCTGCATATTTTCAATCATCATCAACAGAAAAGCCTTCTTTTTTTTTTTTAATATTTAACAATCTTTAATTTGGATACACCTACTTAAGATATATAAAGTATAAGTTGAAAAAACTTTAAGGATAATAGACAAATTTATAATCAAAATTAGAGAGTTTAACATACCTCGCTCAATAATAAGCAGCCAAAAATGTCAGTAAGAATATAAAATATTTAAACATGAGTAATCAATTTGATTTCATTAACAATATCGAGAGCATTTTGCCTAACAGTTACAGAATACATTTTCTTTAGTGTTCACAACTGCTTCTGTTCCATTCTCTCTGCACCTTCTGGGAATCCAATAGTAATTAACTCTTTAACTATATTCCATGAGTCTCTTGGGCTCAATTCTGTTCTTCTATTTCTCTCTGTGCATTTGTTTGGTTATTTTCTGTTGACCTCTCTTTTGAGTTCTCTTATCCTGTATTCTCTGGCCCCATTAAGTGAAATCTGCCTCTTATATAATGTGTTTTTTAGTTCTACAATGTCCATTTTACTCTTTTATAGATTCTAGTTCCCTCCAAAATTTCCATATTTTCATCTATTGTGTTTATTTCTTTTTTAAAAAAAGATTTTATTTATTATTTTTAGAGAGAGGGGAAGGGAGAGAGGCAGAGAGGGAGAGAGACATCAATGTATGGTTGCCTTTCGCCTGCTTCCAGCTATGGACCTGGCAGGAGACCTGGCTTGCAACCTGATTATGTGCCCTGGCTGAGGAATCGAATCAGTGACTTTTGGGTTCACAGGCTGGCACCTTATCCACTGTGCCACCAGCCAGGGCTAGAATAGTCTTCTTGAAGTAACTATTAACTTTTGAGATAGATGCTGATGCTTCTTAAGTCTATTTTGACTCCTGGTTCCTATGTAATCATCAGTATTAGGATGAGCCCTAAGTGAATAATAATTGCTAGCAAAATTTTATAAGTTTTCCATTCATTGATACATTAAAAAATTAAAAATTCATATTTAATTCTTATGAAATATATAACCTTTTACAGCCAAGAATTTATTATAAAATAAAAAAGCATAATGAAACAGTAAATAAATTTTTGCAGAGTTACCATAAAATGAATGACACATATCACTGTAGAAATAGCATTCTAACAGCTTCCCATTTCTGATACAGATTTTACATATCTAACCTATAATTTTGCAAGTTTCCCACCATCTGCAGCTGGTGGCCTTGTGCCTTGGGTATCTTGCATCCCAAGACAGAACCACAGCAACAGTGGCAATGAACAGTTCCCCCATCAATGTCTGAAAGCAGGTGTTAGCTATTTCTACCCTCTCCTAAAAGTGTGTTCTTTTGTTCACCAGCAAGCACTCCTAATGTTGTCATTCAAAGGAAGAAGGTAGGGTATTAACATGAATAGTGCCAGAAAAGAGAAATAGATCATCACTTGTCCATTTTTCATATTTAACTATGCGCTAAAGTAAGAACTCTATTCACTGTGCATACATCTCACACTTGACATGGCAGAAGCTGGCAATAGTAATGAAATCAACCACATGCACACTGGTTATTTTAATACAACCATCAGTAATAATGCTGTGCTTGAAAAATGAAGAATCTAGAACAAATGTTAAATGAAACTGGATGCCACGATTATAGCCATGAAATAAGGACTGCCTCCGGCGAAACATGATGGACAGTCATTCTAATTATAATGTGAAGTACTATTCCTGC
The DNA here is from genome assembly GCA_004026585.1 of Noctilio leporinus. NCBI lineage: Eukaryota > Metazoa > Chordata > Mammalia > Chiroptera > Noctilionidae > Noctilio > Noctilio leporinus. Next base: position 414,016 of record PVIW01000162.1, read on the forward strand.
TGTAAGAAAAATAATCTCTCAATGTAGTGGGGCAGTTAGAAAAATGCTTCTCTTGCTCCTTAAATATTCAGATGGAATGCAGTATCTTTGCTTATAGGACAAATTTGGCCTGCAGACATTTTGTTGGCTTATGCACAATTGTTCTTAATTTGAATTACTTGCAAAAAATAAATTGGGAGATTTCACTTAGAATTGTGGTTTCCTTTAAAGAGAAAGATAAGAAGGGAGAGAGGAAGGAAGGCCTGACAATTCTGAGCTTGAATTTCTACATACTCAAAATTAGATATAATATATAGGGCCGTGTTTTCTTACAATCTCAAAAAGCACTGTTTAGCTTATGATAGAATTGTACCTATGTGATATATTTGAGCTACCCCTGGTAAATAAGCAAGTACTGAAGATCTATTATCTAGGAATGACACCTTTAAATAGTCTTTGATTTGCCAAAATCTCAACCTAGCCCATTGAATCAATTTCATTAACTGGCCATATGAACAATTAAGTTTGTTGCCTTCTGCTTTTGTTTTGCTTTTTTTGTTTTGTTTTAATCTTTACTGGAGAACATTTCTTTCTCATTGCTTTTAGAGCAAGAAGGGAGAGAGAAAGGGAGAGACAGAAGCATCAATGCAAGAGAGAAACATTGATTAGTTGCCTCCCATACAGACCTGGACCAGGACCAAACCCACAACCTAGGAATGTGCTCTGGCCAGGAATCAAAATTACAACTTTTTGGTGGCAGAACTACAACCAACTGAGCCACATCAGCCAGGGCAAATTTGTTACCTCAGCTTTAGACTATAGTCTTCCTAAGAATTGTTTCTTGTTGGAAGGTCTGTATCTCTGAGTTAATAGCTAGTCACTGGACAACCAAAATAATGCAGAGATAAACCTGCAACTTTCACAGGTGGAAAATGCTCAAAGGGAATTGCCTCACACCACTGTGCACGGTTATGTGGGTTTTAATTAATGAAATCACTCCTTTCCCATTACTCTTTATCATATTATTCAAGAGGATCAAAGAGACAAGGGCCATGGGTTCTACCTTTTGGGAGACTGCAGAGCCATTATTCTAAATATTATTTTAAGCTAAATAATTTAAACATTGGTACATATGCTCCTTATGGGTATTAGAAGAAAGCAGCTGGCATTCCCAGAAAGAGATGAAAGTGAGGACAGAAAGCATTCCAAAGAAACTCCCCACTCAGGATGAACCCTTAGCCCTCAAAAGCTGAATGTTCTGGATGCTCTCCACATTGACTGTCTTTTATCACTCTTAGAACATTTTTGCCTTCAGTTAGTCCAACCTTTAGTAAAGGTAGTTACACCGATGAAGGCTTGTATAGTGGTGTTTTAAACAACAAAGAGGCAGGGGAGTAAAGGCCAGTGTGCTTTTCTGGTACCCAGGATGAAGACCAATATCCTAATGGAAGGGCTGTGTGTGGGAGATCCAAGGTGTTCATCAGAGGGATGCTGGGAACAAACACATGATGTAAATCTCGTGAATAACTCACAACTCCAAAAAAAGTATGAACTAAATGTAACAGGAGATAGAGAAATAGAACAGATAGCATATATATATATATATATATATATATATATATATATATACACACACACACACACACACATACATATACATACACACATATTCATATATACACACACACATATATAAATGTATATAAATATGGAGAGAAAAGGATAGTTTGGGTTACCAGTAATTCTTTTTGAAAGAAAAAACTGATTTAAAGGTATTGAAATCTTAGCACCTTTCCCTTAGGAAGTTCCTGGAGACTAAGAAGTTGTGTCTTGAATTCTCCCAACACCTACATAGCCAATGGGTCACACTATATGCTCAAGTGTGACACCATAAGCATTAGACTAGCCATTCCCTTTGCCAGTTTAAAAGTATATCCTCATTTAAATAGCTACAATACATCTTGCCACATAAGGCATATTGAAAAATGTGAATACCTGACTTGTTAAAGCTGACAATGGGTGCTCAGAAGGTGTCAAGCAAGATCAGAACTCTGCCTTTATACTGACTCAGGGCACTTGAAGTGTAACCAACTGGGCATGTCTAAAAGTGAGCTGTCAGAAGGTTCAACATTGAATCTTTCTCTAAAAATCTCAAACAGACAAACAGTTCTAGGCATGTGTACTTCTCTTGGGTTATAAAGTGCTTGAAAACTAATACTTATTCAACTACTAATAATGCCCTCTGAGGAGCAAATTATATCCCTTGATCAATTATTTCCTTCTACAAATGCCCATGTGATCCTATACAGGGCTTCTTTCCATGATTTTAGTCCAAGGATGCCTATAAAGTTTTCCTTTGAAGATCATCTTCCCTTCCTTTGTCATGGGTGTGTCAAGAACACCGTTGAGAAGGATCTGAAGCCATCTCTAGGTTAACAGTAGAATGTGACAATCCAGGCTGGCCAGGGAGGAATGGGTTGACAATGTCCACAGAGGTGCCTGGTGTGGGCTGTCAACTGATCTTCTGAGTACAGCACAGGTGAGTTTGGAGTCAGGTTCACTGTGTTTTATAACTGGGCGAGCTGAACACCACTGATTTGGAGGAGGCTCCAAATGAGAGAGAGCTGTGGAACTTCCAAAGCAGAAACCTTGGCCATGGAGAGGAAGGGGTGTGAGGAATGCAAAATTAATTTGAAAGAAAAAAGAAAAAGAAAAATTTAAATAGCATTTCTGAGACTTACCTGGCAAGATAGTTCTGTCTAAGAGTAGTTTGCAACCAATTTTCCTTATATAGCTTATTCTCTTTTTTTTTTTTTTTTTTTCCAACCTGGAGACCATTTTTGTTCTAGATTTTGCAACCCACTTAGCTCACATTGTAGACTTAGAAAAACTGTCTCATTTCTTTCTGAGCACGTAGTTTAGATGTCAGTTCCAGTTTTCACATGAATGGACAGATTTTTAGGTTAGTTAGGAAGTACAGTGAGTGATGAATCCTAGCCTACTAAACACCTAAGCAAGGAGTGAATGCTATCTCCAAAGATGATAGATTGAACACTGGATCAAAGAAAAGGTGTGCGTTTTCACACATGTAATAGAAGAAGCTTGCTAAGGTGAGAAATGAGTTGGGGAAAACTGCATGTCTCCCTATAGGCTCTGTACATGTTCCTTGACCATCCCATCTTGATGGAAGAGGCTACAGGGTTCTGGAAAGCATACCATCTCATTCTTCACTGGGGCATGATCTTCTGTCTGTAGTCAACCTAGCACCATGCGCACACGCACACACACACACACTGGTGGTATCTGTTTCTGGCTTTCCCCTTGCAGACTCTAGATTAATAGTTATACTGCCAGCCTCCAGTAGATGACTTGTTAAGTAATTCAAGTGCAAATTTCCCAAAGTTACACTTTATTGCACCAAAATATCCATGTCCTGCTAATGTTCTAGAATCATACCCCCACTTCTCTCCCATTACATTACCATGGAGCAGTGATGAGACAGTTCTGTGGGATGAAAGAGATGGGGGGACCAAAACAGCATTTCACAAATGCCAGGAATTTCTTAGACTCTATCATGATTGGTACCAATGACATGCACCATTGGAATAATTATTGATAGAGCATTATCCTTTAAATTGACTCACTGTGTTTACTTGGCCTCATCTTAAGCAAATAACCACAATAGCATAGATGGAAGGCATAAATAACATTTTCAATGCTCGTTCAAATCCATAAACTGATTAAATAATATAAAAACCCCCACACAACCTAAAACCATCTTACATACCTCCTTAGAACCACTTTGGAAAACACATGAATGAAAGAAATCCCAGCTGGGAGCTGGTAGAATTTTAGACCGAGCCCAAAATACCCAATCTTGGGACAGATGAATAGGCAGGAGTGAAGAACTCTCATTGCTGACTCACTTTTCTCATTTAAATGGGCCATCATTTCTCTCTACTTTTCCGCATCCTTATTTCTAGCAAATACTATTCAAATATTGGCAGCTGTTAGAAGAAGCCCAAAAGGGGACAAAACAAAGAAAAGAAAAAGAAAGCACATAACTGATAACTGAAATGGAATCTGCTTGGTTTTCAGCTCTTCCTGCATTTTTGGGTTGAAAGGCTAATGCAAAATCTGTGGTTATAAAAATACCATAATTATAGGATCTTAAATCATGCTTGTCGTCACTCCAAGCCTTTGCCTTTCTTTTAATCTCCTTAATGTATCATAATTATGTCTTCAGTGTGGGTCAATTATCTCTGAACTAAAAAACAAATTACCATCATTACCTCTGATTATTCTTTCCTTTGCTTTGATCCTGTTTGTGTACCAACCAAAATTTTGTGTTTATTCAGCCCTTCTCTTCCCTGGTTTCCTTGTTGGCAGAGCTGAGATACAGAAGAAAATCATTCTCCTGCCATTACCAATACTATCCTTTCCCTTTATCCCACTCTTCAAATGCTTCTGCCACGTGCACATTACCAAAATCTGCTCAAATGATCTTGTCATAGGCATAGCCCTGGCTAACACTGCCTTTTAGTCACAATGTCCCTTTCATCTTTTCCTTCCCCGCCCTACGTACATTTACTAAATCCAAATTAGTATACAAAGGCCCACTCAAGGTGCATTAATATCTTAAAGAGCTACTGCATTCTAGTGTCAATAATCCTGAGATTAATAGGTCCCAAGACTTATGTGACAGAGGAAATTAACGAGGCTGGATAAGAACAACGATCCATGAATTCCAAAGGGCCTCTTCCCCCTCCACTGTGGTTACACAAACTAATGAAATTAGCATTTTCTTTGGTTGAAAAAAGAAGAAGGTAAGAAAGAGGGTGAACAAAATTATGTTAAGAAACAGTACCTGAGAAATACTTGAGAAATAGAAATATATTTGTCTTCTTAATAGGTTTACATAATGCACAGAAAACTGGGGAGCAAGGTGAGGTGATTGCTTTCTCTTTATAGAAATGAGATGTAAACCAGGGCTGGGGAACCACAATGGTTGATCCTTTTGATCATTCTTCCTGGTTATGGGATACCAGGCATCATGATTTTTCTCGCCCTATATTGACAAGCTTTGCATCCCTTTAGCAAATTGGAAGGGCATTCTGAATGCCAGGACAGAGATGCTTGGTATTCAAATGGGTTATGCAGCAACATGGATGCGGGAAAGGGATTTTACATCAGCAATTTCCTCTAACTTGTGCTGGCCGGAGCCCTGTATGTAAGTCAAAATCATCACCCCTACCACATCTTAGTGCCCCTGCTACTTTTCATGAGATGCTTTTCCAATGCTGGTTATTCCTCTTCATTTCTCATTGCTCTGAATCAACAGCGAAGGGAAAATAAAAATAAAATAAAAAATAGAGACTAGTATGGTACCTAACTCAAGGAAATGCAATTAGATGTGTTGGCAGGCAACAGGGTAGACAAAATCTTCTAAGTCTTTGTCCATATAACTGTTAGGTTTGGAGCAAGGGGTTGGGAGGACTATGGTGCTGGAATAAAGCAGAAATACTTGACATTTGAGAAGACTAGCATTATTTCCTAGAGGAGGCTTAGTTGAATGATTAAAGCTATAATGAAGGGAATAACACATGGGATCAGAACCCAAGCTAGGATTCTCAAAGTCCTTGCTGAACATCGCATGAATTCTGAGTTCAAGAGTTGCTATGACGCTATTCAATGTTTAAAAAACAAACAAACAAACAAACCCTGAGCTCTGGCTGATTAACACAGTGGATAAGGCATGAACCCAAAGGTCGCTGGTTCGATTCCCAGCCAGGGCACATAACCAGGTTGCAAGCCAGGTCTCCAGCCAGGTCTGTGTCTGGAGGCAGGTAAAAGGCATTGAAAAAAAAAAAAAAAAACTGCAAATATATTTGTATCCCCCTAAAATTCATCTTTTGAAACCTTAATCTACAATGTGATGGGATTAGAACAGGGGCCCTTGGAAGGTGCTTAGGTCTTGAGGGTGGGTGGAACCTCATGATTGGATTATCCTCAAAAGGGATTAGTACCCTTTTGAGATCTGAGAAGGCTTGCTTCCTCTCTCTGTTCTCCACCTCATAAAGAAATGAGATGAGGTTCTGTAAACCAGGAAAGTCCCTCACAAAGAACCCAACCATGATGGCCCCCTGATCTCAGATTTTCAGCCTCCAGAACTGGGAGAAATGTTCGCTGTTTTAGCTACATCTGTGGTAACATTAGCAGCCTGACTGGACCAAAACAGTACTCAGAAACACCACAATATTCCTTTTCCTGCGCTCTTTGCATGGCTGAGAAAGAAAAGCCCTACCATGGACTTCATACATGTGATACTACTATAGGTATTCTCAGACATCTTTTCTCATTGAAACCTTAAAACATCCCTAGGGGGACTACATTAATATCCTGATTAGGTAGAGAAAGAAAATGAGGTTCCCAGAGGATTAGTAATCTTCCCACTATTGTTCATTCCATGTATTTACTTATTCATTCAACAAAGATTAGGTACTATCTATGTTCTAGGATAAAGGTTGGAAATGGTAGCTCATGGGCCACATCCTGCCCAGTGCCTGTTTCCGCAAATAAACTTTTATTGGAATATAGCCACAGCCATTCTTTAGCTGTTTTCACACCACAATGGCAAAGTTAAATAATTGCAACCAATACCATATGGCTTGCACAGCAAGTAAAATATTAACTCTCTGGTCCGTTATAGAAAGAATGTATTGATCGCCATTCTAGGAGCTTGGAATACAGCAGCAGTAAAAATAGAGGGGAGAAAAATCCCTGTCTTCATGGCGCTTACATTGTACTGGCAGGAGACAGTCAATATGCTTCATAAAAAAGTTATTCACACAGTTATATGGTTAAGGGTCATGGGACAGATTTAGCAGGTACATGGCATGAGGCTTCTGTAGTGGAGGGTTTGCAAGTTTGAAATGGTGTTCTGGGACATCCTCTCAGAGGGTTAAGAGGAAGAAGCACTTGACCTGAGGCTTTAGAAATCACTATAAGAACTTTGGTTTTTACTCAGAGTAAAATGGGAACCACTGGTGCTATTTAAATGGAGAAATGTCATGGTTTTTAAAGGATCACATTCTGGTTCTTCTGTTGGAAATGAAGTGTCGTAAGACATGATTGAAGCAGGGAGATGAACTGCAGGCTTTTGTCCATATCTAGGCTCTCCTGTGCCTTCTTCTATCCTTAGCCCTTTCTTGTTTCACTCTCCTCAGCTTTAATAGACATACTCTGAAAATAAATTACAAAAAAAAAAAACGTAATCACAAGCTTTTGCAATAAATCAACAAGATATGATGGTAGTTTTGATAATGACTGCAGCAATGGAGATAATCAGAAATAATTGACTTCTTGAAATATTTTGTAGATAAATTGGATATGCTAATGGATTAGATGAGAGGTATGGGATAAGAGAAGGACTAGGTGTCCAGCCTGAGCTGGAAGACTAGGATTACCCTCACCTAAGGGCCAGGGAGGAAGCTCATTGGAGGGTGTGTTAGTTTTATAGTGCTGCCATAACCAATCATATAATCTTAGTGTCTTAAGACCAAAGAGACTTTGTCATTCACAGTTCTAAAGGACAGAAGTCCAAAATCAAAGTGTCAACATGACCAAACTCTCTCTGAAGCCTCTTCCTGCTCCTGGTGGCACAAGGCACCCTTGGCTCAGGGACACATGACTGCAGTCTCTCCCTCTGTCTTCATTGGCCTTCCCTCCTCTCTATGTCTCCTCCTCTGTCATTGGATTTAGGACCCACCCAATTAATCCAAGATGACCTCAAGATTCTTAACCAACTTACATCTGCAAAGACCCTTTCTTCTCATATAAAACCATATTCACAGATTCCAGGTGGAAATACTGCTGGGGAGGGGCACCATTCAACCCTTTCCAAGAGGGAAACAGGAGATTTGTTTAGACATTATAATTATGACACTCCTCTTAGTTAACTGAATGGAGATGCTGAGTAGATGGTTGAATGTTTGGCCCTGGAGCTCAATCACATAATGCTGGAAGCCAAGAGTTCCAACCAGCTCTTTTCCTTCACCATGCTTGCTCAGATGCTACAGAGGTCTCCCGCATACAATGGAGTAACTGCTGAAGTGGTCCTCAGTATAAAGTCATATACCCTGCCTATAGCATTCCCAATGTTGATGCCTTTGAGAAGAATATAAAAAGCCCCCTGCTTTTTTTGGAAAAGTGGTGTTGGCACCTGGGCTGCTTCTTTATACCTTGGCTATTATAAATCACACTGCAGTGAACATAGAGGTGCATATACTCTTCCAAATTAGTGTTTTGGGTTTCTTCGGATAAATTCTCAGAAGTGGAATTGCTGGGTTATAAGTTAGTTCCATTTTTAATTTTATGAGGAAACTCCACACTGTTTTCCATAGTGGCTGCACCAGTCTGTATTTCCACCAACAGTACATGAGGATTGCCTTTTCTCTATATCCTCATCAGGACTTGTTGTCTGTTGATTTATTGATGGTAACCATTCTGACAGGTGTGAGGTGCTATCTCATTGTGGTTTTAATCTCCATCAATAGATAAGTAGATAAAAATGGATGGTGCATATATACAATAGAATATTTACTCAATGGTAAACAAAAGAATGAAATCTTACCATTTATGACTGACTATGACCAGACCTAAAGTGTATTATGTTCATTGAAGTAAGTCATTCAGAGAAAGACAAATGCCATATGATTTCACTTACAATTGTAAGTAGAATCTAAACAAACAATAAAATTGAAACAGATGCATAGACACAGGAAACAGACTGGTGATGTCAGAGGGAAGAGGTGTTGAGGGGCTAGGTAAAAGAGGTTAAGGGACTGAGAAGTACAGATTGGTAGTTATAAAATAGTCACAGGGTTATAAAGTAAAACATAAGGAATGTAGTCGATAATGTGATAAGTATGTATGGTACTAACTGGGGACAGGAAATACCAAGAGGAATGCTATGTAAAGTATATGATTATCTAGTCACTGAGCTATATACCTGAAACCAATACAAAATAAAAATACATAAGGGAAAAAAAAAAAAAAAAAGTAAAAAGGGAGAAAAGTGGTGTGAATTCGGCTAAGCAGGATGAGATTCTTTGGGGTAGAAGAGAAGGGACATTGTTTCCTTGGGTGATCAGATCAAACTTGGTAAAGTACTGAAGGAGTAATGAAGGCCACAGTGTAACTGTCACTGCCTCCTGCCTCCTGAAGCACTGCAAACATTCACAAGCTGAGGCTAAGGATCCACCAGACACTTGGGAACAGCAACTTTCTCTGCAGAAAATAAGTGACTTGGCTAGCAGCATCTTCTAACCCATGGAACTAGCTAGTTGAACAGGCTTTGATCCCCTAGGTCACTTAACACTGACTCAATACAGGTATCTTCACTTTGGAATCAAAAACGTCAAAGTTCGATACAGTAATGAGTTCCTACCGTCTTTAGAGACCTCTTGCTGGTCAGAGAAAAGATCTATCAAAGTACCTTCTCTTTCATTTAAAGTGAAAAGTGATGCTATCTGGGCCCTCAAGGGTAACCATGTTAATTTATTGGGAAACATATAAGGGATTGCCAAAAGTAGGAGTGATCCAATTAGAGCTTTAAATAAGTTTGAATTTCCTTGTTTTTCGTTTTTTGTTTTTTTAAGATTTTATTTTATTATTTTTAGAAAGAGGGGAAGGGAGAGAGGCAGAGAGGGAGAGAGACATCAATGTATGGTTGCGTTTCACCTGCCTCCAGCCACAGACCTGACTGGAGACCTGGTTTGCAACCTGATTATGTGCCCTGGCTGGGAATCGAACCTGTGACCTTTGGGTTCACAGGCCGGCGCCTTATCCACTATGCTACCAGCCAGGCCGAGTTTCCTTGTTTTTGATAGTCTGATTCATGAAGTACTTTCTTCTTCACACAACCGATATATAAATAAATATATAAATAAATATATAAATAACCAAAAGTTATTTATATAAGTTTGGGCCTTGTGAATGTGGCTAAAAAGGCCCAGAGGTGGAATAATAGTCCTTTGCTGAGAAACAGTAAAGTTGATATACTAAGGATCTAATTTAAACATTAGCATTGGAGCCAAAGCTACTTTTAATAAATAACACGAGAGTGAATCACTTGGGACGGGATAACTCAAGAGAATGCTACCCAAATGTGGCTCCTTCAAAAGGTTTCTGGCTCTATTTTATTCCGAATCTGCCAGAACAGAAAAGATCCTTATCTCAAGGTTTGTTCAAGGGCATAAATGAGTTAATAGCTTCTCTAAGCTCCTGTCAAATAGGAGACATTCAAATCATGTGGGAACCTGGTTTATTAGCTCAACCTGGGCCCCAGAACTGCATTTGAAACTGCTCTGCAACCTTATTCTTCCAGGACAGATAGTAAGAGAATTAAGAGAGGCCTCAAAGGGGTTGCAGCCTTTTATAACAATAGGATACTGTAACCCACTCCACCATTCTTTTGACATTGTTTGTATAAGTGCTGACTCTATCTAATACGTAACTGATAGATCAACAGCATGTTTGTGTAAGAATCCTAGGAACTAACTTAAAAAAATATAGATTCTGACCTTCAGGGATCCCAGTTCCAGGAGATTTGCTGACCTCCAAAGGTAAAGCCAAGATGACACAAATCCGTGATGACATACACTGAACCATCACCTGCCTTATCAGAATGGACTGGGCTCATCTGTGCATAGAGAACTTTCTAACCTCCTCCCTTGATCTCTCTGTTCTGCTTCCCCTCTCCCTCCTTATAAATACCCCTGCCTGCACTGAGAGATGTAGCTGGGCTTTGTGACATGACTCCCCCTTTTTCAGGTGGCTGGCACCTGAAATGAAATCACTTTCCATTAGTACCTGCCTCTCCAGTATTGGTTTTGGAAGCAGCAGGTAACTGGACCTGCGTTCAGTTACACTTTCTCATACAGAAAAAGGAGAAAATAGCATGTCCTTCCTCATAGTTACTACTCCTTACTTTAAGGGAGACAATATCATGAAGGTTTTAAAATAGTTATTGGTGAATACTATACAGCAGAAAGAAAGAAGGAACTCCTACCCTTTGCAACAGCATGGATGGAACTGGAAAGTATTATGCTTAGTGAAATAAGCCAGTCAGTGAAGGACAAATACCATATGATCTCACCCATTACAGGACAATAATGAACAAAACTAACAACAAGCAAAACAGAACCAAATATATGAATACAGTGAATAGGCACTCAGTGGTCAGGAGGAAGGGGGGAGGGGGGAGGCAGAAGCAAGGAAGGGGAGCAGTTTAGACAAGAACCTAGTATAAAGGAACCATGGACATGGACAACAGGTGGGATTGACTTTGGGGGGAAGGGGAAGGGGAGGGGAACAGAGGGGAGCAAAAAGGGGATGGATGTAATACAACAACAATAAAATTTTTTAAAAAATAGTCATTGGTATTAGGAGAACATTTGAGAATATCCATTCTGCAAACTGTCTCTTCTGTGACTTTCAGTCATTGAACCTTTAGAAACCTCATATCTTCATTGATAAAGAGATGAAAACAGTCAGTATTTTCTAAGGCTATTGTGATGGTTAAATGTAAAGAATAGAACACATTACCCAGCACAAAGTAGTGGTATTAATGACTGTTGTTGTTTTCTGAATGCAAAAACCAGGGCTGTAGTTAAGTGCTAGTAATTTCCCACCTTTCTGTGTGAGCCAAATATCCTTTGATTAAATCTCAGACCCAATCAGCCCAAACAAAACCCTTTGATGAAACGCCAACTCAGTAGAAAGTGTGATGAGAAATTTGTTCTCCTATTAGTAAAACTGGAAAGGTTATTTTCATGCATTATTTTTGTGTGTGACTTGGCTGAGGATCCATAGGCCCTGGGGCACCTGGCACAAAGAACTAAAAGTTACAATTGAAAGTTAAAAAATGTTGATGAACCTAATAGTTGAAGGCAGAGCATGAAGCCTAAAAGTAGGGCAACGGGAAAAGCAGGGCTGAGCCTCAGATCTGTGGCCATGAATAATGAAGTGGGTCTGAGTGGTGGGGAAACAAACCAAGCCAGCAGAAAGGCTGATTTGGGCTCCTTTTAGAAAGAAAATGTCTATCAGTGCCCAGTGACTTTTTTTATTATTAATTTACTGCTATTGTTTTACAATTGTTTCATTTTCCCCCCATTGCTCTCCCCTGTCCCACCCTTCCCATCCTCCCTCCCACAGTCAATCCCCACCTTGTTGTCCATGTCCATGGGTCATTCACATCAGCTCCTGCACTAAACCATTCCTCTTCTCTCCCCTCTCTCCCCCTTCCCCTCTGGTCACCGTCAATCTGCTCCTTTTATCCCCATGTCTCTAGTTCTGTCCTGCTTGTCTGTTTGTTTTGTTCATTAGTCTCCTGTATTAAGTGAGGTTATACGGTATTTGTTTGTGCTGCCTGGCTTATTTCACTAAGCATAATACTCTCCAGTTCCAACCATGCTATCATGAAAGGTAGGAGTTCTTTTTTTCTTTCTGCTGCATATTATTCCATCATGTAAATGTATCAGAGTTTTTTATCCATTCACCCAGTGATTTTGAAGTCATCCCTATTACTGGGATGTCAGAAGCCAATTATACCTGATTTAAGATCCCCTCTGAATGAACAGCTCGGCCAGATTTTACTCAGCCATTTTCAATCTTTCACCTCTCATGGCATGCATAAACTAATTACTAAAATTCTGCAGCAACCAAGAAATATGGTTGGTTGGTTGTTTTTGCCAATCTGACCAAAAAATAATATAACTTTGATTCATTCACACTGAATGGATGTTGTTGCATTAGCTGTTTGTTTTTTGTTTTGTTTTGTTTTCTTGACAATCTAAAGGAAAATGAGGTCAGTGCTCCAGACTAAATAGTCAGGTATTGCATGTTTTAAAAATTCTTATGGTACACCGGTTGAAAATCACTGCTCTATCTGAAAGGGCATTCACAACCTCACTGAAGTCATTTTACCAGAATTTAAAAGGTAGTTTTTAAGGCCTATTAAGACAGCAGAGAAGTGAGAGTGTGAGTGTGAGTGTGTGTGTGTGTGTGTGTGTGTGTGTGTGTGTGTGTGTTGATTGGTAAGGGAGATCAAATATATCCCAAATACTGAGAGTGAGCCCCGGTAAAATGACCTCCAAGCAGCCACCTGGTAAGTAAGTAAATAAATAAATAAATAAATAAAAAGCATTCACTCATTCCTTTAGCAAAAGTTTGACTTCAAATTGAACATGAATGCAATTTATTCATGCTACTTACATACCTACTCTTATCATTGGGGGGGTGGGGGGGAGCGGATGTTGTCATTTTACCTGAAACAGATAGTAAAGCTGGTCTTGAAAAGTGATGGGATTAGGAAAATATTTTGAAGGTACCACTGGAAGAATTTGCTAATAGAGTAAATGTAGGATATAAGAGAGGTAAGGAACTCGAGATGACTCCAGGATAGTTGGCCTAGGAAACTGGTGGGGTGAAGCTGCCAGTCACTAAAAGGATCCTGTGGGAGAAGCAGATTGGGAGCTCAGAAATCAAGAGTTATGTTTTAGTCACATTGTCTGAGAGAACAACTTTATGTATAAGGGGGATACATTGAGCAGGCAAATAGATATACGAGAATGATTTCAGGAGAAAGGTTGGGACTGTAAATATAAATTTCGAGGTTGTCAGAGTTCAGATGGCTTTTAACACCCTGAAACTGGGAGAAGATACCCTAGGAAGGGAGTATAGAATTAGGTAATAAAAGGTCTACATACAGATCAGGCTTCAGAAAGATGAGGAAGAATGACCAGAGAGGACTAAGAAAGGATGATAAGTAAAGTAGAAGAAAAACCAAGGAAGGGTAGTTCCTGAAAGCAAAGTGAATTATTTGAAGAAGATATCCATTCTTCCTAATGTTGCTGATAAGCCTAATATGGTGAGGAATAATAATCATTTACTGGATTTGGTATCATTGTTATCAGAGGAACCCTGGTTCTTCTCACTGATGCAATAAAGAACTATTGATCAGCAAGCCTAATAGCATGTGCCCAAAGTTTATCAGTGAATGCAAGAGCAAAAGTAAGTGTGGCCAAAGGCCAGGGTGGCAAGCTTGCTCTAGTGTGGCCAGAGGCCCCATGGCCAGAGGCTGGGAGGCCAGGAGGTCAGGATTCCCTGTATAGCAAAAGGGCCAAGGGAGTGAAGTACAAATGATTCAGGATCCCATTAGGTTCCACAGGAAATTCCAAGCTCTCAGCCCTGGAAAGAGTGGATGTTTAACCCCACTGGAGTGGAAGAAGAGGACAGAAATAAATGAGTTCCTGTCTTCAGAAAATTGTTAATGAGACAGGGGAGATATTTATAATGTTGGGGTCAGAAAAAAAAAACAGAATTGTATTTAATTCTTGAAATAACCCTATTACCTCCATGTAGCAGATCCTAGGCATCTTCATCTTTAGTTATAGGGAATTTTTTAATATTTATAAAAGTTCTTCTAAAGGTTCAAGCTGTGTGGCCATTTGCCTTTCTGCTGAGGAGAAGGCTAGAATGTGCGGTCAGTCTGGTGTGGGAAAAACCCACTTAGCCCCACCAGCCACCATCCAGCATTCGTGTCTCACTCTGATTTGTGGTTATCAACTAACTGTCACATTGATGGTAATATGTGTCAAGTCTCAGGTAAGTCTCTTAATATTTTCTCTCACACTGTACAGAAAACAAAGCATTACATTTCTTAGTAGAGTGACAGTATGTAGAATGGAATGTTTGCTATTACATCAGGATTTTGGCTGAAGCACTAATGTTGAAAACAATAAAACATTTCCTTAGGTTATATTACTTTTTTCTTTCTATGTGGCTAAAACCCCAAGCTCTATCATTAATGACACAATAATTATCTGGACTAGAAAATGATAAATTGACTTATTCAGGAGAGACAAGTGGTAATAGATGTCATTCAACCTTAGAAGGCAACATACCTAACTTAGAAATAGAAATACAGTACATAACGATACAAATTACTCTATATTTTTTCAGAATCAGGCCCATTTTGTTCGTGGCAAGACAACATATTTTCATTATTTATATATCTCCATCCCTTGGATTTTGCAACCAACTCAAATTACGAAACATGTTTATAAGTAAAGAAAAAGGGTCCAAGTACACAGCAAAACATAAAAATAATATAAGAAGACACAAAAATAAGACTATAATAAAGATAGGACAATAGCAAAAATAAATGTGGTATGGGATTTTAGAATTTAAAATAACTGATGACCCTGAAATGGCTTGATCTGTGGCAACTGTACGAATTTTTCAGCAAAGAATTAGTGTAAGTAAGATGAATCCATGCTTCCCTAAAAGATAAAAAAAAATGTGAAAAAATTAAGAAGTATAATAGGCAGTTACAAAGTGGTAATGGGGATGTGAAGAACAGCATAAGGAATATAGTCAATATTGTACTAACTATATGTAGTACCAGGTGGGTACTGGAAATTTCAGGGGAAACAGTTTGTAAGGTGTAGGACTATCTGACCCTTATGCTGTACACCTGAAACTAAAACAAGATAATATTAAATATAAATTATAATTGGCCAAAAAAAATTTTTTTAAGTAAATAAAAAATGAAAGTGCCAATAAAATAACTGTAAAACCTTTCATCACCTTCTGCTTCCAGTCTATATGAGACTAGCAATTTAATGATTACTGAATGGAACTGGTAGGAGAATTTTCACACAAGTGAAAAGGTTTTTTTTTCTCTCCTCCCTTTTCTTAGGAAGAGATTTGGAAGGGTGGTGCCTCCCCTCTATCACACTGAGAGAAAGAGGTTAAAGACTGAGTTGATTCCAGAGAAGTGAGGTGAATACCAATTTAATGCTCTTTGAGCAAGAAAACTTCAAGGGCCTGCTTCTTTCTGATATGGGGCCAGAGTGAGTCTACAGAGAAAGAGATTTCAAGAGTCTGCTACATTTCTCCAGGAGTTGGAAGAACACAAATGAGCACACACGATAGTTACTAAGGAAGCCTGAAGGTGTGAGCCAGGCTGCATCAGTTCCTGTCTGCACATTTAAGAGAGAGCTATTGGAATGGGGGCAACCTGCTCTTCCATGACTTTACAGCAGGTCGGTATCCTAAGGATCAAGCACTCATGCTTGTTGTCCTCACAGATTTTGCCATGGAAAGCAGTGCAAAGGATTCTACTACTATAGGCAAAAGCTGACTGGGTGTCCAGAGGTCAGCCCAAGAGAGCATCTATACCAAGGACCTGTGCATAAGAGACATCCCTATAACGGCCCTTTAAGGAACCCATTTATACATCCACAGAAGAGCTGGTATCTGGCCTAAATATTGGGATGCCTACTATGAGACAGTATGTGTACAATCACAGAGGAATACAAACAATGAAACAAAAAATGTCTTCTGCTACCATCTGGAACAGACCTCAGTGGAAGGAGAAGGAAATGCGTAGTTCCAGAGGAAGAGGGACAAAAACAGCTCATGTCACCTCTTTCCCTCTCCAGCCCTGGCCTGAGACCATGCCCTGCGTAAGAAAGTACTGCATGTCAGGAGAGATGCAAATATAAAGCTCTGAGAATGCAAAAGGTAGATGATGAGCTATCTGTCCTTTACTGAAGGTTACTTCTGTGATCTCAGTGGATGTACTGAAAAACACATGAAGGAAACATGACCCTGTGTTCATCATCCCATCCTCATTAAATGAAATGTAATCTAATTGGAAAAGCAGGCTTTACACACTAGAGCAATAGAGGAAGGCTCAGTCAACCTAAGTAGATTCTCATCACTCTGGGTATTGATTTTTAGATTACAAAATCATTGATCAATTGAATCACACATCTAGCTTGGCTGAGTGTTCCCAAAAAGGACTGGAGAAATGGGAAGTCAGTGACAACCATTATATAGTATTTCAAAGGCGCCAACCACATTGTCATTAACTGCCAAGCAGCATCTATTTTTCTACAAATCCATCCACACCCAGCTGGTTTATCTGTCTTCACATTGCTAATACTCAATGAGACTAGTTCACTTTTGGAGGAACTTGAAACTTCCAACTGCAGAGGACCTGTCTGTAATGTTCAGGTAATACCAATGGTGATTATGATTATATATCCAATATAGAGCAGATAGCTATTCATTCCTTAAGTTCATGCCATCTACAGGCACCAGCCATTTGTTAAGAACTTATATTGTTCTTCACTTCTGCCCATCACTAGGGACTCTGCGCAGGGTTTAGTCCCTATGTGACTGCAAAGGGCGCCCAGCCTAATTGGAGCATAGAGCAAGTAAATTGTATGATACACTGCGTTAAGTTGTGTACAAGAATATGAGCAAGAAAGAAAAAGGACTCATGAACATGAATAACACTGTGGTGGTTGTAAGGGGTAAGAGGCTGAGGGGAATGTGGAAGAGGGTAGAGGGAGATAAATGGTAATGGGAAAAATGCAATTAAGTTAAATCAACCCAATACTCTTATGAAATGGATACCGTAATTAGACATCTTTTACTGATGAGGAAACTGATGCCCAGAGACAAGTTGTCATTTGTCAAAGTCACAGATCTCCTGTGCAGTAAAGGTACTTTGTTATTGATTAATAATAAAGAATAGAGTCATATGGTCCCTGGCCTTGAAGAGGCTTAAATTTCAAGATACAGATCATATAAATGTGCAAATTACTAAATATAAAAATTAAAACCCTGAACCACAAAGAAATTCTCATATGCATATTTCCAAAATGATTCTCCCCAAGTAATTAGAAGATGCAATGATAATTCAATAGATTAAAAAGTTAAAACAATTTTAAAATACCATGCCTTGGAAAAAAATTAACTCAAAATCAATTAAATGATAGAAAAATATGTGTGTTTGCATTAACAGAGTAGAAATTTCAAAACAATATGATTTAAATGTTTTCTTAGAGATTAAAAATATCAGAAGTGTTTTATAATCCATTTTAAATTTGATTTTATTCAAATAAAAGTATTTTTAACTGATTAAATCAATTATTGAAAATTACTTTTTTTCAGTTAGACTCATATATTCATTTGCTTATAGACACTTATTTGCTTCATTTTTAAAAGGGGGAGAAATTTGAGGCACTTATAGAAAAGAACACAAGTGAATAAATAAAATGTAGAAAGGTGCATAAAAATAAGTCAATGAAATGCTTGATACAAAATTTATATCATAACATCAAATGCATTTTCACAAATGGATTACATGTTTACATCTAATTACCATCGGCAGAACAAAGAAAATATTATGATTAATTACTAAATTTACAATATTACTGAGTGGACATGCAGCCTTTCTGGGCTTGGGACAGACCTCCAACTTTTAACTAGAACCCACTGTATTTTAGCAAATAAGGAAGACCAAGGCATTATCTCTGGGTGGAGTAACTGGATTGATTTCAAGT
Organism: Noctilio leporinus; assembly: GCA_004026585.1. Classification (NCBI taxonomy): domain Eukaryota; kingdom Metazoa; phylum Chordata; class Mammalia; order Chiroptera; family Noctilionidae; genus Noctilio; species Noctilio leporinus. The sequence goes on from PVIW01000162.1 coordinate 432,417, forward strand.
TGGCACCCCAAGAAGAAAGGGATGAGCATGTTGTCACTGAACACAAGAAAGTGTACAGTCTCAGGGAAGAGCATCCTTGGAGATGTGTGATGAAGGGCGTGGTATGACCTAGATGGTAAGAAGCAGAATATGCCCTGGATAAGAAGCCTCAAAAAATCATGCATACATGTGGAAAATAGAGATACATGTGCAAAACAGAATATTGAAAAGTGGATGAATGGATCAAAAAACTGTGGTACATTTACATAATGGAATATTGCACCGCAGAAAGAAAGAAGAAACTCTTACCTTTTGCAACAACATGGGTGGAACTGAAGAGTATTATGCTTAATGAAATAGCCAATCAGTGAAAGACATACCATGTGCTCTCACCTAATACAAGAGACTAATGAACAAAACAAATAAGCAAAATAGAATCAGAGTCAGGGAATCAAGGAACAGGCTTTCAGTGTACAGAAGGGAGAGGGGAGAGGGAGAAAGAGGCAAAGAAGAAGAACATTTTAGTCAAGGAACTAGCATGGAGGACCCATGGACATGGACAACATGTGGGATTGACTGTGGGAGGGGGTGGGGGAGGTGCAAGGGAGAGTAATGGAGGAAAATGGGATAAATGTAATACAACAACAATAAAATTAAATTAAAATTTTTAAAAAAGTGGACACTGTGAGAGAGGGATCGAATTTTATACAATATTTTCATTTTTCAAAACAATTATAACATTGCTTCTCATGTCTGTACCAAAAATTAGACTAAACGTAGGTGGAAGTACCAGCTAGCATTCAGAAAACAATGGGAAGATGAAATGTAAGCACCCTGTGCTACTGTGAACATGTCTTTATATCTTAAAGAATATAAAACAGGAATAAAGGCAAGTCCACAAGCCCTAGAAGGAAGGATCTTTCAAGCTGTATACAGCCTGAAAACTCTTTCTTTTCATCCCCATCTACTTACTACTTGAGCCCAAATCAGAGAGAGAAAACAGTGATGGAGAAATAGAGGACACAGCACACAGAGATCTTGGGCTGGTGCCAGGGACTGACCCTCTGTCAGGCATTGTGCTTGGCCTTGCAGTTGGATACAGCACTGACCAAGCAAGTATTCTCCTTCCTCACATGGGGGATCTGGTTGTTTTCATGCTATGTGTAGAAGATGCAACCTTCCTTAACTTTTTAATAGAAACAGACGGCTAGATCAGGAATACGTATAATCAAGTGGCAATTCTCAAAGTAAAGTCTCAACTTTCAGCAATGAAAGACTGAAAAAAAAATAATTAAAAATTATTTAGTTTTGGTACTAAGAATCTTTTAAACAATTAATAAGAAAAAGTTTGTGTAGGACATACACAGTATAAGAACCAATGGAAAATGTGGACTGAGAATAACCAGAAAAAGCTATCCAAATAGAACTAAGAAGAGATTGTCCTTAGCTGTTTTCTTCTTTTGTTTTAATCAATTCCTCTACAAGAATGCAATACAAATTCATCCCATAACCAAACTTGATATTATGTTTTCATTGTTTGTCATGTAATTCTGTATAGATTAATTATCTTGTAAATGGAATGTATTTCTCATCCCCTTCAGTAGTTTTTACTTAATCCTTTGTTGCATTTTAAAATGTTGAGTTAATTGCTGTTTTAATTTTATATAAGTATATGTATATTTTTGTAGGAAATTATAGGTAGAATAATTCTACAAAAAATTTAAATAATGTATATGAGACCCCAAATGACAAGATTCTGATGACAAAACTGTCAAAACCAAACATCAGTCAATTTGCAGAACTCTACCTTAACAACGCTTATTCTTGCCCTGGCCACAAAAAGATTTTTTGCAAAAGTTTAAGAAGCAGTTCACTGGGAAAATCTGCCTAGTGTCAGAAGACTTACTATCAAATCCAAGTGCCACCACTTATGAGCCTTCCACTGTAAAACCTTTTGTTTGACTTTAAATATTAATATTTATAAAAATTATGAACCAAAAACTACTATTTATTCAAAAAAAATTGTTGATGGTTAATTATAGACCATCCTACTCATTTTGCAGTGTTTGTTTTCAGCAATTCCTGATATCCTTGGCCAGTCAGAACCAAGAACAGCCCTATTTTGATGAAAGTGCACTGACTTCATTATATCAGGTAAATTGTTCAGGAGTATAAAGGCTCTTCCCAATGTCCCAGTGCACTTTTCAATATTGCTCATATTATGCCTCCAACTCTTTAACTAGACTGCACTCTTTAAAATACGCAAAACATTCTAAGATCAAGAAAATTTGGGATATAATGAAAACTCAGAATGGTGAGGCATGTACAAAGAAACAAAAAGGGTTATTTTATAATATTTATATAATATTCAAGGCAATTCTGGTGCCTCTGGTTTGATTCTTAACCCTGTGTCTAATATAACCCAATCCATTTCTTTCGGGACCCTTCATCCATAATCTTCTCCAGCAGAAGTTTGAAACACTGAGTGGCATAGCATCAATATTTGGAAACACGGTACAAATTAGAGTGACCTCTCTAACCTGCCAATAGGAACAACACATTTTTCCAAATTTTCCTAGAACACATTACAATAAGCACATACTAGAAACTTTAAAACATTTCAAAGCAAACAAAAAATCAAATGATCTTGTTAGTAATGCAATAAACTTGAAATAAAAACAAAATTGCTAAGTAAACTATTTAAAAATAGACCTTTACAATAACAATTGGGTAAAAGAAGAAATAAAAAGCTGATTTCACAAGATGTGTACAGTAACAACAATGGGACCTAGTGTATGTCAAAACTTGAGATACAGATTAATTTATTGTAATGAAATTTTATACTAGAATTGATATTCTCATTAAACCAGAGATGAAAATAACTTAAGCATTCAGCATAGCAACTTACACACACTAACATCACATAAGACTAAGAAATGTGGGAAGAAAAGTATGAATAAAGATATGATATAAAGAGAATACAAACCCTCAAAATTAGGGATATAGGGGAAAAAAAGCAATCTTCATGCAGAGGCACATTTTCAACAGTTGATGATGGTCTATAATTCTGTGTTTATATATTTAAACATTTCAAAAAAAGAGCAATTTTCTAAGAAAATAAATACTACCAAAATTGTCCTAAGAAGTATGGGGAACTTAATAAAATAATGAATATAGAAGGAAATGAGAAATATTCAAAAAATAATTTTAGTTCCAACGAGTTTTAAAACGGATTCACTGCAAATCTTTAATTAGCAGAAAATCTAAATACAACTTAAATACTATACTGCAAATAAAGATGTAATTCTGCAATCCATTATATTATACAAAGCTAGAGCAATTTTGACAGTAAGATGTAAAAAATCAGAAAAAGAATGAAAGTTTAAACTATTATCTAAAAATGCAGATAGAACAATTCTAACTAGTGCAGGGTGTACATGATCAATGGGCAAAATTTTAATAAAATAACATACCACAAAAGTGTTATATTTTGAAATAAATTTATTCTTATATGTAAATACATAAACATAGTATTTTTTTAATTGTTAAAAAAGTCTCCATTTTCTGCAATAATAGATTTGATTTGACTTGGGAATCTTGAGCAAGCTTTCATTAACTTTTCTTTATCCATGGACATCATCATGCTTTCAGTCTTAGCTTTAACAGCCTCTTTATTGGAATGAGGTTGTTTATTAACTTCTCTCTCACAAATGCTCCACACATAATAGTCTAAAGGATTTGCATCTGGTGAACTAGGCAGCCAGATTTCCTTTGACCAGAGTTCAGGAACATTGACACTGAGAAATTCTTGCATCTTTTTGGTGTTTTGTGCTGGTGCACCATCTTGTTGGAAGATAAAACCATGTCCATTTGCCACTTGCTTCATCCACAGTACAACTGCTTTTCTCAAAGTGTCAAGGTGAACATCAGCAGTCACCTTCAAGCCTTGTGGAAACAAATTCGGGTCATGATATCCCCTTCATTGCTGACAACACCTGACACCATCACTGTAGCAGGAAATTTCATTTTCATGACAATTGGGACTTCATTAAGATTCTCACAGAGCCACCTGTTGTTTCTTCAGTGATTATTTGGTCCTGCTGAAATTTCTTTTCATTGGAGAAGAAAATAAGAGGGTTTTTTTCTTTGGGACTTTTCAATGTTGTTAGCAGTTTCCTTGCTTTTTTTCTTTTTTAAAAAAAAATTTTATTTATTATTTCCAGAGAGAGAGGAGAGGAGAGAGGCAGAGAAGGAAAGAAGCATCAGTGTATGGTTGCCTTTCATCTGCTTCCAGCCACAGACCTGACTGGAGACCTGGCTTGCAACTTGGTTATGTGCCCTGGCTGGGAATCGAACCAGCGACCCTTAGGTTCGCAGGTCAGCACTTTATCCACTATGCTACCAGCCAGGGCAGTTTCCTTATTCTTTCAAAGCACCTTTTCTTTGTCTGCTGTGTCCTAAACTGGCCTGTTCTAAGAATATAAGATCTGTATCTGATATGTTCAGCAATAATCTTGTGAACTGTTGCATCTGATATCTGCAGTTCTCTTGCTATGGAGTACATTGACTTTCCTGGGTCTTCATTGATGATCTCCTGGATTCTGTGTACCATATCTGGATTTGTGCTATCCTTGCGTACCTTATGCACTTTCCTTGTTGGTGTGGCGACATCAGGATCAGCATCATTCACTTTCTTCATGTTGTAAACTGTACGTAAAGGGATGTTATTGAAGTCCACAGTTTCCTTAGCAGTTCACCCTGCATGCAGTCCAGAAATTATGGTTGCTCTAACATCATATTGTTCAACATGATGGTTGCTCTCAGAATTTAATACTTTATATCTGAAACAATATGTTAAATCATAACCTTAAAAACATAGTTTTTCAAAATTAATAAGAAGCACATGAAATAAGGAGATGCAACATTATTGCCAATTGATCATGTGTGCCCTGTAAATTGAGTCAATAAATTAAAAGTACAATCGGAACACATTGGCTTTATTATATATATATATAACAGGAAAACCTGCTAATATGATTTATTATATTGGTAGGTAAAATAGCTAAATGGTATAGCTATATTGATACTAAAATTTTTTGATAATATTCAATATCCTTTTCTGATCATCTTGTACCTTAATCAGGCAATGACTGAGACCTGTACAAACAGGTAAGTGAGTGCCACTGTGGAGGATTCATGTTGAAAAATCAGAAGAGCCTAGATTACTAAGTGGTTGGGTGGAGGCCTGCTCTCCTGGAGAGAGGGTCCTCTGAACCCACACAGATTCTCTCCAAAAAGAAAATAAAAAAGCCTTTTTGCATTGAGCCATTGAGATTTGTAGGTTGTTAATAGGAGGGGGAGGCCCCCAAAGCAGAATTTATTTATGAAAATGGTGTATTTATTTTTACATGTTTAAATATCAGTTACCTTCAAAGTATTCTGCATTTGATGCAATACACCTATCGAGACTTTTTTCTACTGCTCAAAACAATTTTTGAACTCATCGATCTTGATGCCTTTTAGTGCTTCTACCATGTTTTGTTCACTTCTTCCACATCAGCAAATGTTTCCCTTTGAGGACTTAAATGTCGCTTGGAGCCAGATCAGGTGAATAGGGAGGGTGGAGCACAGGGGTCATGCCCTTTTTGGTCAAAAACTGCTGAACACTCAGCACTGTGTGGGCAGCTGAGCTCTGGTACATCACACATCATGAAATGGGCAAATAGGTTGAAAGTGTCTTCAAAAAATTTCACTGAAGCCACACACAGCCTCTCACAACACCACCAGCTATATACTGATACAGATGGGATCCTAGAACACCTAGCCAGGGGAAACCTGTACTATAAGAAACTTACCCTCCAGAATATAATTCCATTTTTGGGTCCCCTCTCATACAGGTTTACCCAACATATGCTAACTAATAGATTTCTGTGTAGGGAAAATACAATTGCCATAAAGAACTAGAAAAGATGGACCACAAACTGACAAGAGATGGTAAAAATGTACAAAGGTGATTATAACAGCAAATGACAAAGAAAATGCATTTAGCCAATAAATATATGAAAAATGCAAATCATATTTCACTATCAATTGAGGAAATACAGATTTTAAATGTTATACCATTGTACAAGGAATATACAAGTGTGTTTCTATCTTCCCACATAATTTCCAAAGCTCAAATTAAGTTTTGGAAATTAGGTGGGAAAATAAAAACATATATTGTTTGTACATTCATAAAATTTAATGTTGCTACATCCAATAAAGTTTCAGATTAATATAATCTCAACTCAGCAATTCCACTGTAAGCTCTATAGGAATTTTTGTATGTTCCAGGAGATATATACATGTATATTCATTGCAAAATCATTGATACTAGCAAAATGGGACAATATTCCTTAGAAGGCATATTTTTTTTTTAAATGCATGTTTTAGTCTTTAAATGGATCTCTATATGCATTTGCCATTACAATAAATGTCAAAAATCTAATGTTGAGCATGCATATACACATAGGCAAGCACATATATGCACACCCAGGCAAACTAGCTTCCAATTATTAAAGACAAAGCAAGAACTAATGCAGATGGATCTGTTACTGTGGCAACAGCAAGCCCACAAGTTTTGTTTTAACTCAACCAACAATAGAAAATCCTTGAAATGTCTTCCTCATCATTGTCATGGAAAATATTTCCTGAGGTCTGATGAATCATGAATAGTTCTGTTTGATTGCTAAAGGGTTACGGAGTATGGAGAAAGCAATCTGTTCTTATCCTTCCAAGGTTATGATTTAAATAGTAATGTCAAGACCAGCTGAGGGATAATGATGGGCCTGATTTATGCCAATAACATCAGTCAAGTGAACAAGTTCCCAAGAAGGAAATGAGGGCACATAAACTAAGACCTTACAGACACAGATTTAGAGAGATTTGTAGATATGCACACAAATGCAAATATAAATATATAGGTGTGTATGAATAGGTTATGGCTCTTATTTACAAAAACAGCATTTGGAAATATTGATTCACACTCTGTGCAAATAAACAGTGTATGGACGTAATTTGAGAGAGAGAAGAGACTTGCCTCAGAGATATTCTGGTCTAGTCTTTTGCAAAGTATAATACATACAACATGTCATAAGATACGATTTTTAGCTGATGTATGAACACTTTATTTTAACAATTAAATATTAATTTTATCAATGCATTCTATTCATGACAAATTTATATTATTATTAAATACTATTATTATACAAAGTTAATTTTTAAACAGGTTTATTTAGATTGGAAAATGTGTTGACCTGTACTATCTGATCATCATAAGGTGGAATACAAACTACTAAAGATTGAAAAATTAATATAGGTTCTGTGGTTGGGAGACTTATCTACCTATCATGTTGTTTTCACTTGTCACTGATCAGTATTTGTAACTTCATTTTTATTTTTAAGATTTTATTTATTATTTTCAGAGAGAAGGGCAGGGAGGGAGGAAGAAAGGGAGAGAAGCATCAGTGTATGGTTGCCTTTCACCTGTCCCCAGCTAAGGACCTGGCTAGAGACCTGGCTTACAGCCTGGTTATGTGCCCTGGCTGGGAATCAAACCAACGATCTTTGGATTTGCAGGCCAGCTCCTTATTCACTGTGCTATCAGCGAGGGCTGAATGGGTTCTTCTAAATGAAAAAAATACAAGCATTTGTATGTAATATTACTATTTAAAATATCCACTCCTTCATCAAAGTTTTCCTAGGAAACTCTGGAAAATGAGAACCATTTTTTAAAATGATTTGATCCATAAAACTTAGAAAAACTCTTGGTGGCAAAATATATTATATACAAGATAAAAGATAGACTTGGAAAAATGTAAACTATGTGCAATATACATGAAAGACAAAGAATAATTATCATTAACTTACAAAGTGCTCCTTAAAATGATTATAAAATATAAATGAACCAATCAAATGGGCAGTTTTTAAAGAATTAATCATGGAAAAAGAAATGCAATAAATATATGAAAATATAAACATAATAGTTGATAAATTCCAAAATAAATACAAATTATTTTAAAGGTGATATTTTTTCTTCCAACTAAAAAATGTTAACATCTCATGATGCCTGGAAGAAAATAAGTCTATTTATGAATTGTTAAAAGGTGTAATTGTTTATAATTTTTGAATAAACTTCTGGCAATATGGATTAAAATTCATAATGCAGACATCCTTTGACCAAGTAATCATTCCTCTTGGAATTTATGTTTTAAATAAAAAATAAAAGATATAGATATATGAATGTTTATGAAAGCATCATTTTATTAGCCAAAAATGGAAATTTGTAACATCTCTACAAGAATGGTTGACTAGATTATAGTACATTCTTAACATGGATTATCATGCACTCATTTTTTTTAATTGAGTTATATTTTTGAATGCTTGAAAGTATAAACACAAAATAGAGTGAAGTGAAAAAATTTTAGAATACATCTTGTGCTTCTATAATAGCAATATATGTATATAATTGGTACAATCTGCATATGAAAATAATATATAGAATAAGCATTACATTTTTTAACAGTGCATACATTGAAAAGGGTAAAATTGGAGATTGAGAATAAATCGTATTAATTTTTTAATCCTCATACAAATATGTATTTATTGATTTGAGAGAGAGAGGAAGAGAAAGAAAAAGAAACATTGATGCTGGTCTATGAACCTCTAATCCCCTTCTTTCCTTATGGCTAAGGAAAAGTGAGCCAATTTCATCTGAAATATGATAATTTAAAAATTAGGCTTGGTGATGTGCAAGGTCCCTTCTTTTCCTGTATCATCTAAGGCATGCAGGAAGCATGCTGCCAGACTGAATGAGGGAAGGAGTGCAGCCGCCTTAGGAAGGAAGAGGAGTGGGCTACGTAAGGGTTTAAAGGATGAATGCAGACAAGCAAAGCTGAAGGAGTTTTCCAAGCAGAAGTGGAGTAGGCAGTGAGTTCTATTTTCACGTCTTCATTCACAAGAAGTAGTATCATCAAGAAAGAAAAAATGCCAAGAACCTTCACCCTTCAGAGTGTAGCAGAAGGATCAGAGGATGCCATCTGCCTCATGCTGTGTCTCAGAAAATTAATTTCCTAAGGTGTGAGCCAGTTCAGAGTTCTCTTTCAAACTATCCCCCTTGAAAGTCAGAGAAAATTCTAGAAATAAAAGGTAACAGCATACGGCCCAAGTCTAGCTCAGCCAAGTTACAAACAGCAATGGCAGAGTCAGCCCAAGGAGGAGAGGATCATTTTGAACATCATAGAGGCAAACAAAATAGATAGACCTATGACAGCTATGTTTCAAGTGGGAGCATTTTCTTTGGAAAGAGCAAAGTGGAAAGAGGGGTGCGTGGAGGGTGCATATTGACCAGACACTGTGGAGTACCAGATACTCAATAACCAAAATCTCATCGAAGACTCACTACAGCTTTAAAATGAGCATTATTACACCTCCATCTTATGGATGAGAAGCTTAGGGAGGGAACTGACCTGCTCCCTTTGCAGTGCTAATAAGTAACAAAGCCAAAAGCCAAACCCAGTTCAGGTACCAACCTCTTTCCGTTACAGGTGCACCCAAACTGGCTTGCCGTCACAGAAGAAAGTCACTAGAGTGGATGTTTCACATTTTATGGATTGCTTGCCTCTCAGCTATGGGTCTGGAAGAATCCTATTTGTTACGGAGAATCTGAGAAAACATGTGACATGGAGGTTGCCTTCAGGAAAGGTACTATGTTTTAAGATTTTGTACTCACATACAGGACTGGCTTCCTGCAGGGTGCCTACAGGGTGTAGCCAGCAACACAAATAAAAACACCAGAAGCCCAGTATAGGTTGTACAATTAACACGGCCCCATGTAACAAAACCAGGCTTTCAAAGACCCATTATACAAGGCCTATTTAAAATAAAAATGTATTATCCCCATTGCTTCTCCACTGAACAGCTGAATTTGGCCTATTCTTAAACTTAGTAGGAATAAATGATGACTTGCTGTCAGATTACTTTAAATGTAGGTAATGCCCTGTTTCTCCACTATAAGAACTTATTATTGAAATGATTGCCTCTATCTAACTGTAAGCTGGTACATATTCATCACTATAGATTTGGCTATGTTCTGGTCAATGCCTTTTCCAATAGTCTTCCAAATGCAGTTGCTGTCACTTCTAAAGGGACATGATCTACCTACACCCAGCTACCATGGGTTACCTCCACTGATTTTAATCACATATGATCTTCCAAGACAACATCTGGTCACTGCACCAGAGGTGAGACTGATGGTGAGATAGTGCTTCAGCTTCTCCTACCTGCTTGCATATATGTTTTTACCTGGTGTGTAGGCATTACCCAGCTAGTGTGAGGTGTGTTTCAAAGGAAATAGTTTCCTATGTAGCCGTAGGTTCAGTGTGTCCATGGAAGGAGGTAAGTTTAGGACCTTCCTCTGTGACCACCTCGACCCAGAACAGATCACTCTTAATCCATGTAGTGTTAATACTCTAGCCCTGCTCAAATTTCTCTCAGTTTTAGGGAAGCACTTATGAAATCTACAAAACATTGCCTCCCTCTGTTGGTACTACTTGTTTCAGGGGATTAAGTCTTAATTCTTCGTTTATATGTTCAGTCACAAAGTAGACTTAAGGACTGAGTCAGAATCAAATTATTTCCTAGGGAAGTTCTCTTTTCTCCCAAAATGATCTGCAAAGTGCCAACTGTGGGTTTACAGTGTGACTGGTCTACGTCTCTCCAACCTGCACACAGAAAGTGGGACTTTGAGGCTAACTTCCCATGGTCAGGATTAAGATCTTCTGTACTCTTAGGTCACAGTGCTAGGAAATGGAAAGAAACAGAGTTGTTTATTTTTTCCTGTCTTTCCTTGTGTGTGTGTGTGTGTGTGTGTGTGTGTGTGTGTGTGAGCGCACGCACACATGTGGTATGTTTGTAGAATCACTTCCTTCTGGAAAGTGACACAGAATGTGGACTATTGTATAATATACTGACACTTCCTGTGCAGCTTCATTTAATCTCCTAGGCAACATGCCTAAGGAGGTAACTTCACAACCAGTATCGATGGAACACACACCCTCTGCTAGGCTTTCAGAGGAACACAATACATGCAAATTAACCTTGCCTGCCTTCAAGAAGCTTGTAATCTATTCCTCCTTTCCATAAATGCATTCTAAACTGTTTTTGATGAATTACCATGTGCTCAGCTGTAACTAGCTGGGGAAAGAGGTTGTGATGAAACTTTCTCTAGGAGAAACAAAAAAAATGTATTATTGCAATAGCAACATTAGCACTTTTATTATTAAATATGATTTTAAATCTGCACAAGCTTGCATCAAAAATGTGATGAAGGTCAGAACTGTGGGTGCTCAGAGGCAAGAAGGGCCACAAGCAATTGAGTTGGAGGACTCTTTGCAAAGATAGTATTTCAGCTTGCACGTCAAGAGGAATTTTATTTGTTGTCATATTTTTCTTGGCATCTGTTCCTTCCCAGTCCAAATCTGTAAGCAGACACTGTTCACCCTGGAAAAATCACCACACTGCAGGTGTACCTCATTTTATTGTCCTTGGCTTTACTGAGCTGACAAATTGAAGGTAAGACCTTCCACCAGAAAATTACAGCTCTCTGAAGGCTTAGATGATGGTTAGCACTTCCTGGCAATAAACTATTTTTAATTAAGGTTTCGTTTTGGATGTAATGCTACTGTACACTTAATGGACTACAGTATATTGTAAACATGACTTTTATAGGCACTGGGAAACCAAAAAAATATGGCTCGCTTTATTGCAATATTTACTTGGTTGTGATATAGCTTTGTTGCTATATTTACTTTATTGTGATATTTGCTTTATTATAATATTTGCTTTATTGGGATGAACTAGAACCAAACTGCAGTATCACCAAAGTACACCTGTATGTGTTTCTCGATTTTTATCTCATCTCCAACCAGGAGTCCTGATTGCCAGGAACACTATCTATAAAATTTTAGACACTGAAGAGAGCTTTTAAACATGAAGGAGATTAAAACAAAAGAAAACAAAACAAAAAATCCAACATTCTTAGCATTGAAGCAGGAACAGTGGTTCAGAAGCTAGTTCACTCAGCCCTCTTTCTACCACACATCAAAAAATATGACACCTGAAAGGGCATATATACCATTTATTCATTCTTAAACCACTGATCTAGGCCAACTCCCTAACCAAGAGTTCACCAGAGAAGCTAAATGGACAACTGCTGGTGGTTAGACCACTACTAAGTGGTACCAGCTAGGTAAGATCTTCCAGTCCGGAGCTTCTAGTACCACTCTCAGGTTATCATCAAAATAAAACTTTCTAATTCACCCTCAGGACCAACTACATAATTTGCAAAAAAAAATGTTAAGAATTTTAAGAAGGGAGTAGAAGATCAATAAACCTATCAAGAGGCCCTCCTGGGAATGGGGCCTCTGTGTGACCATATAGGTCACATGACTACAAAGCCAGCTGAAATAAGCTTACCTTATTTCAATCCTAGAGATGGAGATGGAAAATGGGCAACCAAGATAAAAGTAATTAAGTTCAAGTAAAGTCACTTCTAGCTTCAATCACCGTTGGCCGTTGTAGGAAATGCGGGTGTGTCGCTCAGGCTATGTGTCTCAGGAGGAGGCTGGTGGCCTCACTGCAGTAGATTTCACAACCTAGTTCCTGGAACTTCAATTTCATCTTCTAGGGTAAAAAAAAAAAAAAAAAAAAAAAAAAAAAGCTACCTCTCCATCGGTGATCCATATTCTACCTCCTTTGCTTTTATTAAGCTTTTGTGTTATAGATCCTGTTTTCGACTCTTTTATGGGAATTGAAGTCCTGAAGTAAGAAGGTGAGGTGAAGTATTATAGCAGCCAGGGGAGGTTAGCCTGATTTTTAGGTGAAACAGATGGGCAATCAAGGGATTTGAGAGTTCTCTCTCTTTTACTACGTGTTTGAAGTTTTTTCACCAAGTGCAGTGAGTAAACTAAACCCTCGAGATTTATTTTGATGCAGGTAAATAAAGTGCTTGTCTTTTACCAACTTTTCCTACCCATCCACTCTCACTGGGCCTCAGACCTGCCAATCCAACAGAAAATCTCCAACCCCTTCAAACAGCAAAAGCTCTAAGGAAATCGTACTGGGAAGGGGAGCTATAATGTGGTGTCAGGTCAAAATCTGTGACACTATCATTCTAAAAGGATGGTAATCAACTTTAAAAAAAGACCTCCCTTTTATTGAGCCATACTATTTTATACTTTAAAGTAGTTATTAGGAAAGAAAAGAAAGAAATATGTTGAGTTGGCCCAGGTAGCCTCAAAAGGCAACATTCATAAACTCAGAGATCAGCATTTCCAAAGAGTTAACTCCTGGTCCTCCAAAGATATTTAAATTATTTCTGGCTCCATTTGCCTAAAAAGCAGAAGGTCAAAGCTTCCCTGACAGGCAACCTACTATGCATTCTCTCATCCTGAAAATGGGTATAGTGCAGACTATTACACAAAGCAGGAAATAATATAAAGGTATCCACTAGGCTTTGGGACATGGCATTATTTAGGACAGAATTATATTCGCAGAAGTGAATGTAGTACATAAGACAGGCTGAGTAGACACTGACTGATGAGAGAAGCTATTGCATCCCCAAAATTTAGGATATAAGAAAGCAGCTAATCCATTTATGAATAAAGACTAAAATTTTTTCTCAGAAAAAATTGTTACTGCATATATGTATATGTATTACCACTTAAAATCAAGAAAATCCTTCCTGAATTCCATTAATGGGAACCACAAAATCATAGCCATACCCAGATGGGCATTTTGGGGGTGAGGAGGAGGTGGTCTTTACATATATATATTTTTTTTTTTTTAAAGGAACCAAGGACTAGCCTAGAGTTGTACTTTTTAGTAGTGAAGCACCATCACACCCGTTGCTTTAATCTGACCAATATTGCTAAGTTTCCTCTGGCCAACAGGCTCTAAAATAGATTTCCCTGATTTTCTGTCTAATGAAGAGATATTTATTTTTGATGACATAGGAAACATAAAAAAATGTACAACTGTCCTAAAAATCTAAAATAAGAAGGTTGATGGTATACTGACTCATCCATTGAAATCCTATTGGAACAAAGCAAAACAAATACTGCCCCCTCCCTATACCTCAATCCACCCCCCAACTCAGACATTCAGGGTTTTTGCTAGGCAGAAGCGGAACACCTTCTTTGCTCCTGACCAGGAACTGATATTTTAAAAAGAAATCTTTCCACACCCAAACTGGGGCTGATAGCCTTTGGTGGGAGAAAAGGAAGGAAGGGAACAAGAATTTGAGGATTAAAAGGTAGTAGCCTTCCATCATATTACACACCCACATAAAGCACGCAATGGGGAAAAGCCTTAACTTATAGGTTAAAGTCAGAGTATAAAGATTTGGGGTTTTTTAAATTGTTGTTATTATTTCCAATGCTGTCTTAACATTCTCTATTAGTCCTGAGTATACAGCAACTGAGGAGTAAAGCGAGATTCCAACTCAGTCTAGCAAGACCAAACCAGATAAACCCCTACTAGAAAGTGGAAGTTGGGCTACAAGCTATGCACATCACACTCTCCTTGAGCTACAACTCTGAAAAGAGGATTCAATCACTATTTGAAGAGATAATGAACAGAAATAAAGGAAATTTACACATACTTGACAGAGTATCAGGACAGCAACTACCCCATTCACAAATGAGTGTTCTTAATTCTATGATTCTTTGAAAATACTATTATAAAGCATTAGGAAGGTCTAGTAAATAATGGACCTGGGGAAAAGGTAACCCATTTGTAAAAATTGTAACCTCCATTGCTTACTGTCACTTACCTGAAAAGATCTAGTACCATTTTTGTATTTGATGATGCCCCAAATGTTTCTCTCCTAAAATTATCAAAGCAGTCCAAAACCACTTGTCTTCTTAACTCTTTTTCCCAGCCAATTTAAGGATAAATTTCTTCCTGTACAGTACTTCTGATAAATCCCGCCATGAAGCTCTTCAATTTCTAATTTTATCCAAGCTTAATTTTTTAAAAAAGACTAAGATATAAATATTTAAAGAATGTAAATTCATCTCTTTGATCTTTGCAAGCAATTTAATAAAAGCCAATGCTAATTCTTTGCAAATCGTGTCCATCAACCCTTTCCCCCCTTCCTCTGTTTCTGTCTTATCTAGAATCCTTCCATTGAAACTATTAAACAAGCCATCCACAGGGCCTAATCTGCCAATCATAGTAGATGTAAGATGGAAAATAATCACCCCATGTCTCCATGCTCAGGGTCTGTATCCTGGGCCATCACCACCACCCCCTCCAGCACCTCCACCACCCCTTCTTGTCTTCCTAACCATCATCACTCCCACCTCTTCTTCTCTGGTCTCTTCTCCCCACCAACTCTCTCAAGACCTCTCATACTCACCACTCCATATTTGATCAATACTCTCTATCACCCTCTTGCTCCCAGGCCTGTTGAAGCTTGGAGACAAGGCATGATCTGAGAATCAGGATCTGGAGGTCCTTTCTTCCCAAGTTCCCTTCTCCATGCTTAGTTTCTATGGCTGCCAATAACTTCACAAGCCTGAACCCTCACCCCTTGGAACTTTAAGAGCCCACTGAGAACTGAAGCTCTGACTGAACCCTACCCAAATGCCACTTCCCTGAACAATCTCTGCTATCTATTCAAGGTAAGTAACCTCTGCTTAGATATTCAACTGCCATCCCTTGCCTAAAAGAACCATCAAAGGATATTCCCATTTCCCTCCCAGATCTAGTCTCCATATCCAAGTACATTTCTCAGCCTTTATCCTTGCCTGGTTCATCTTTCTTTCCATTCTTCCCAGATTTTTGTGTTTAGATCCTGCACACAATACCAAAGTCTTCCAGGATTGCAATAGTAACTCAAAACCCTTTGCTTCTGATTTGTGTTTTTTCAATTCCAATGCCTCCTAGAGACATCTTACATTGAAATATAAATCTGGTTTCTAGCTATAGGTATGCCATGTTTAACACAGAATACTAGAAGATCTAGCTTTTTGTGTTTAATTCTCATAAGGAATGGAACACCTAGAACAAATCTGATAAGAACAGCCCAGCATATTGAGCTTTTAAATTTCTTCTAATGAGCTGGAACTTTGTATGTCCCTAAATAACTTCTATAAAGGAAGTATTGCTGAAAGTCTGTAAAGTTCCTGGAATTTGAGGTAAGACTTATGTGACCTAAGGTTCTTGCTGAAGAAGAAATATATCACCAATTGCATTCTTCATAAGGAGGCTCCATTATTCTCAAGGGTGTGTCTTAAAGCAAGCTGATTGCCAAGGAGAAAATATGCTGACCTAGTTCATAAGGCAAAGGGCTAGTTCAAGTCCAGAGAGTGTAAAAATGATAACTTGGATCTGGTTCAAGGTTGCTACCACTTCAGTTTGCCACCACATCAGCAAACAATTAGTGTAAAAGCACAAGTAAATTAAAATGCAAGGAAGTGAAGGCAGCTTAACAATGCTTGATTTTTCCTCAGAGAGACCTGAAGTTTTATGATCTAGGAGCATAAAATTTGAAGAACCCACAACCATTAGCTTAGGGTCTACTAACTACCATATAAAGAACTTCTTTGCTATGCCACAATAACTTATTTCCCTGTTCATTTCATTTATGGTTCATAATTAGGAAAATGCCTTCAGCATCCAAAACATATTCACAGATAAACTGCAGACAGCTTCATTAATTATACACAACAGAAATGAACTCTGACAAGGTTTTTAAAAAAGGAACATTATTATTGAAAAGATCTTCGACAGGCAAAACAATCAATGGAGAACTAAACTTGGAGAAGTTCTAAATAGTGGGACCACACTAAGACAGCTGATCAAAATGCTCCCACTAGAATGAAGATGTTCTAAATATTTCTCCATGTTTTCATAGCACCACCAGTCTTAACAGAGACAAGTTCCGTGAGTCAGCATTAGACTATATGCCCACTCCTTGCATATGGAAAGAAGGCAACACTGATTTATAGAGCTTATTCAAGTTACTTCAATGTTACCACAAGAAATAAAAAACAGATGATGGGCTGGGTAGTGGATGCTGAATTAGTGAACAAGCACCAAATACCTACCTACTACCCAGGTATTTGCTTAATATATTTATGTAACTTCCTGCTTATTATTTTTCCACTCAAATGCCCCTGTGATGGTCACTCAGCCCACTAGGAGGTGCCACCCTGCCTACAAAGACAACCATGACATTCTTGTGACTGACTATTCAACGTGTGAGAAGATGTGCTAATATGGCTGTGTTACTTGCTCTGCCCTTATGGACCATGACCCTGATGAAAACCCACTGGGTTACCACTGTCCCTAGTAATAAATTCAGTGCTTGTCAATTTTTACAAATGTTTCAGCTGAAGAATTTGAAGAGGCAGTCTTCTCAGAAGACTTGTCCCCCTCACTGGAGAGCCCTGCAGGGAAAAAAAACCAAAGGTCTTTAACCTCAACTACAAATATCTGCTAGTGACACCAACTTCTCCCTTGGCTGTCTCCTGAAATTCAAGACAGCATTTAAAAACTGTTGTGAGACTATAAAGGATGAAAACGAGACAGGAAGGGCAACAGCAATGAGGTAGGTATGCACACGTTTTACCCATTTGGGACACCATTGTTCTACCTGCACTGAGACAACTACCCAGCAGAAACACCATATGCCATGTGACCAATGTGAGTGATCCCATTAAATGAAACTAATGAACTAATTAGCATTCTATTGACCAGGCGGGGGATCTTCACTGGAAGATGATAGAAAGATTATGGCACTTAGTGAAAATCAGACTGAGATTTACATCTCTGCTCCTTCATTAACTAAAGTAACATAACCCTTCTGAACCTTATTTGATATCTATAAAATTTTATTTTGTTCCTCTTCAATGAGAAGATAGATGGAAAGTGACTTGTGCGTAATAGGTGCTCAGTAATGATCATCCTCTTTTCTATATCCAGTGTAATTAAAGGGATAGTATTTAGAGTATACATAAAAGCCAACTCTTTTACATTTCCTCCCTCATGAAATGAGCATTTATTGTAAGTCTACACTATGCCAGATATTGTTCTAGAGACTGAGCATGTAGTGATGATAAATAAAGCCCTTTATCTTGTGAGAGTGGCAAAAATAATATATCATTTTTTTCTGTGCCACATAATTTTATTAATTAGTTAATGTGTGCCATGAGCTGAAAAAAGTTGAAATTCTCTGATTTGGAGATTTTCCCCTAAAATGTTACTTGCATAAAGTCAAAAATGAATCAACATTTCCATACATTTTCTGAATAGTCAAGAACTGTGGAGTGTTTAGACTTGAATACAGTGCCCAATGGAAATGTCATTTTTGTCCAGTAGTTTAGTTCTACTTTGTTCATATCAGTTCATCCCCTCATTAGATATTATTTAGATGCATGTATCTACATACTTACTGATTCTCTTGGTTAATATTGTTTGTAGGCTTAATTTTCTTTTTCCTAAAGACATCTTTTGAAGTTGGTTCAGTAGGATGAGTGAGTGGTAAAATCCCTCAGCTTTTGTTTTCTAAGGACAATAGGAACACCTTCACTTAAAATTGGGGTGCTGCCCATTACGGGACAATAATGAGCAAAACTAACAACAAGCAAAACAGAACCAAGTATATGAATACAAGGAATAGGCCTTCAGTGGTTAGGGGGAAAGGGGTTGGGGGGAGGGGGGAGGCAGAGTCAAGAAAGGGGAGCAGCTTAGACAAGAACCTAGTATAAAGGAACCATGGACATGGACAACAGGTGGGATTGACTTTGGGGGGAATGGGTGGGTGGGGAGGGGGACAGAGGGGAGCAAAAAGGGGATGGATGTAATACAACAACAATAAAATTTTAAAAATAAATAAATAAATAATAAATTTTAAAAATTGGGGTGCTGGGCAACACATTCTCACATCAACTCAAAGAGTAGGTAATATCCTTAGGTTACAAATAAGGACATAGCACTAAGAAAACTTATCATACTTTTCCACTAGCAAATAACAGATGAAACAAGACTCTTAAGTAGATCAGTTTGACACTAAAGTTCAAAACCCTGGCTTCCTAATACCTGAGGAAAGGAAGTCAGAGTGGGGTCAGGATGGGTATGGATAGAAAGAAGTGAATACAGGGATCTAGTAGCCCTGAGGCTCCAAACAGGAGTGTGCTAAATAGCAGCTATTGTCCCTGGAAGCACTTAGAACATTTCCTGGGCCTTGATTTAAGTGTTTTTTGTTTGTTTGTTTGTTTGTTTTTCTTTTAAGAGAGAGAACTGGGAAAGAAATTAGCTGTGCCTTTTAAATCCACACCTTCCCAGAGTTAACTGGCTCTCAGGCTATTCGCTAACCTGACTTTAGAACACACAGCTCTAGATTCCAAATGACCCCTCTGGTAGATGATGATACCATAAGCCTTTCTGATGACTAAACAGCCATCAAGCATTAGCTTTCAATTTTGTCTGGATCTTCCTATTTTGTGTCACCAGGAACATTTGGTTTGCCTTGCTTCAACACCTCTTTTTGGTTTTCCCAAGACACTGGCATTCTATGACATGTCTTTTGTGTGTCCTAATAAATTCCATTGACTATGAAGTCATGCACCACTTAACAGGAATGTGTTCTGAGAAATGTGCCCTCATTGTGGGAACATCATAGAGTGTGTTTACACAAACCTATATGGTGTAACTAATTACAGTAATTGCATGTGCTTTAGTTTTATAAAACTAAACTAAACTACTCCACTGACTGACAGTGGAGTAGGTTTGTTTACACAGACATCCCTCCAAACCCATGGATAAGGCATGATGCTATGTTACTACAGCTACCACATCACTAGCAATAGGAATTTTGCAGCTCCATTAAATCTTAAGGGACCACTGCATATATGCTTTCTATCATTGTCTGAAGCATCAGTATGCCATGCATAACCACAGTGTAATTTAAGTAGGGAAGAAGCAAGAGGCATGGAAAGTGGAAGAAGCTCCAAGTTTGGAGTCACCCATTCTAGGTCCTCTATTAACTCTGTGGCTAGTGACATCTCGATTGTATCTCTAACATGCATCCTCTGCCTACAGTTTACATGGGCCACCCCAGGCCCCAAGCTTTTGCTCATGCAATTCTACCCATCGGAACCCATCAGCACTTTCTACCTGCCTGAGTCAATGTCACCATGCTTTCAGGGTGCCCTGACATTGACCTCCAAGTGCACTTTGCTTTTCTGTTCATTTTGCCCCCTCCCAACTATATCCAAGGTATGTCCACTGTTCCCATCTTTATCTTTTCTTCCCCCAAAGATAAAAGCTCCTCAAGGGCAGTGAATATTTCTTTTTAAATCCACATGATAATTGCATGAAATGGACAGCATAGTGGAAGCCCAATTAAATTTATGCTAAGTGACTATGTCCTTGTATATAATAAGCTACAGATGCTAATATTGATCACTGTGCTTGCTCCTCACTAGACTGTGAGAACATATGGAATAGAGACAATAGGATTTTAGAATCAAACAGAGGCAGGTTCAAGTCTCAGACTATTGCTCAGTTGCTATACAGCCTGGGGCCATTATGTTATACCACTGAATTTCGGCATCTTCATTCAGAAAGTGAACCTTCAGAGATCACTGAGAAGCAAATAAGATCATGTGTGTGGGAGTACCTAGCATGGGCCTGGTGCACAGGACAGGCAGTAATTGTGTGTTTCTCATGTCCCCAGGGAGAAAGATTCCTTGGCAAATAACCTCTCATCACCACAGGTTAATAAAAAAATAAATAACCTCATAGAAATCACTTTATGCAAATGTATACTCCATTTCAGTCCCCACAGTTTATAGTAGTGTTTCTTGAAATATAAAACAAGAAAAAAATGAGAGGGCTTCTTAAAATATATGGATTGGGTGTTTCCGATAAAAATGAAAATTTGAGAACCATGGATAAGAAATGAACTTATACTGAGCCAATTTCATTATAGTCAAGGTTTTGGTGCTTTAACTGGGCAAAGGCACTTCTTAGAGAATTCTATCTTGAAAGTGATTATTTCTTCCTTGTTGTGCTGCATATCATGAAACATGCTTTATTTATCTTGCAGCTTTATACATTTCAGTTATCAAATTATTAAACCATTTTAGGAAATAAATAGCAAAGGTTGGAAATATGTAAAGTGTGTATCAATCAGGGAAAAACAATTTCCTGGTACAAATACATGGTAAAATATAATTCAGTAGGGAATATGAATTAACTAGATCTGCATGCATCAATCAACATGGATGACTCTCTTCAACACTTAAATGAAACAGGGAGTTTCAGAACATTTATACAGATTTTTAAAATATTTTATTTATTTATTTGTTTTTAGAGAGAGGGGAAGGGAGGGAGAGAGAGGGGTAGAGAAACATCAATGTGATGTTGCCTCTTGCATGTCCCCAATTGGGGAGCTAGCCCAAAACCCAGGCATGTGTCCTGACTGGGAATCGAACCAGGGAACCTTTGGTTTGCTGGTCAGTGCTCAACCCACTAAGCCACACCAGCCAGAGCTACATAGATTTTTAAAAACACAAAACAGTATTACATATTTGTTTTAAGTTTTGTGTTTGATAAAATTAAAACATATGGAGTAGCAGGCATCAAGCAAAATTTACAGCAAGGAAGAATAAGATTAGTGAGATATATAGACTTGAATTTAAAATAGGCCAGAAGTAAAAAGAAATTTATCAATTTCACATTTATTAATTTTCTACAGTGGGTACATGGGCATTAGGAATATTATTCTCCATGTTCCTTGCTGTGCAGGTTATTTTCCCAAATTAAAATACATATATATTTACTTGAAGTTTGATGTCTCAAAATATTACAAGGGTAATAAAACAGCTACAAAGGAACTAGTTTCAGGGAAAATACAGCAACATAAAACAGCAGAAGAAAAGATATGAATCAGCTGTGACTTCTGTAATTACAGTGATTGAATTTTGTGGTTATTTGGGGACAGGAGGTTCCATTTTCACCTGCGACAGTGTCACAAAACAGCAGCTTGAGGTTTCAGGGGCACCTTGCTTTTCATAGGTATGTCTTTAGAAGGGCTTTAGGGGAATAACCTTCCCAAGACTCATTCCAATCCCTAAAACTTTCAATCAAATTACACACAAGCAATTTCACCAGAACTTCACAATTACCTCATCTTATCATCTTTGAGATACAATCATGCTCATTTTTGATGTACAGCACTTCATATTCCAGGGGACAGCAAATTATAAGAGACCTATCAATGAGCCCCTACAATGTGGCATTTATTGCCCTTAATATCATATACATTGTTTTAGTTAATTCTCACTGCAATGCTGCAAATATGGTAATAGAAGGTGCATGTTTCCACACCCATGTGACACGTGAAGAAATGGATACTTTTGAAATCAAGACTCATCATCAAAATGTGGTGACTGCAAACTCTAGGGTCTCTGAGTCGCCACACACACAGCATAGGTCATTCCTTCCTCTCCTTTCTCCTGCTAACAGGGAAAGTGTACAGGGTTTGGTAAGAGCAAAATAATTACTTTGAAAGCAAGAGGGCAGTAATTTGTGTCTTGAGTGGGAGTGAGGTTGCTGAAGCGAGCAGGAAGCAGATTGTCTTTGGAAGACAGGGTAATTTCCATTGTTCTTAATTACTATAGACATTCAATGCATCTGCAGCAACTCTAACACTGGCTAGAATCTCAACAGAGGGTGCTGCCTTGATTGATGTTGCCCTCTCAGCCTGAACTCTCCCAGCCATGGAGCTCACCCTCAGCCAGGCCTCAGGCAACAGCTCAACAGTGACCCCAATAGCCCTGCCACACACCCATTATCTCAGCTTAGCTTTTTGGAACCAGTCACATAACCAGTGAGACGCCAACATAGGATATGAACGCCCAACTTTCGACACTTTAATGCCCATAGTCTTTCTTGCATATTAACTGAGTTTTCCTACTTAGACACTGGCAAACACAAAAGAATGTTAACATTTGCCTGTAGTGAGAAGCTTTAAGAAATAATCTTCGGGGATTAAGCCTAAACCTACTTCGTTTTATCTCATTCTGAGTTCTCTATGGGATAGTTAGCATTTTATGGAGCTTCTGAAACATTAGTTAAGAAAGAAGCAGCAACCCCTTCCCTTGGTTTTCCCAGTCTCTGCATCTGCCCATGCATGTCAGTCTCACCTCACAGGAGGCATCAGGCCCTTTGGTTTAACTGGTGCTCATTTCCTGCTAAAATCTTAGGGAGATAAAGACAGGGGGGAGATTGAGCTAGTCAGCTATGGAGGCCCTTTAAGACGTTGGATAGAGAAAAATGTATTAACTGAAATCACAGTCCCTAAATGATTCCCTTCATGTTGCCTAAGTTTGGGGTTCCAAATCTTACAAGCAAACTTTGCCACTAAGTTTGTCAATTAATTCCTCAAGCCCAAAGGAGATTTGAGAGAAGATTAAGCCATATGCTGCAGATTTGTTTACACTTAACTCAGCAATATGTTGTGTAGAATGTAAGATTTGGTGGGGGAAGAAAGGCAGAAAGGAACCTTGAAGTGTGTTTTTAATGCCATTAAAGATGTGTTGGCCTCATAATAGTAGAGACTATTTTTTCAAATGTAATTCAAGTCTAATCTCCCTTAACACCTTAAACATAAGATGAAGTCAGATACAGCTAGGTTTCAGTTGGCTCTACACACATCTTAATATTTAGAAGGATCAGGACACTTGACAGGTTTCTGAATTGAGAACTCCAATAATTCTACCTGCCTTTGGAAAGGGAATCTATAAGTTCAGGGTGTAAGGGCAGGGCTGATGACATCACATTTACTGTTCATTTTCTCCAGTGTTCCCTCCTACCCCCCTGTGCTTGGTGGGAGTTATTCGGTTTCATCTGATGTTTCCAGCTGCTAAGAGTGAAAGTATTGGGCAGAAGTCAACATGGAGAAGGAACTTTCCAGTATGTTGCTCTTATAAAAGGCAATGTGACTCAAGAGCCCAGTGCTAGCAAATCCCTACCACTCTCTCGCTTTGCCTTTTACTCCATCCTTCCACATTCCTAATAATTTTTAAGTTTCTAGGGACTTGAGTGGAAGTATTGACAGACCAAGGGTGCTATGTCTATAAGAAATTGGGTCAAGGGAAGAAATCCTGCATTTCTTCATGCTATAATGTCTAAAATTTCCTTTTACAGATTTTCAGATAGGAAGTCTTATGCAGAAGGCACAAAAGTGGACAACATTGAGAAAGGTGATGGATATATTGACTGCCAACTTCCTGGAGGTTGGCAGTGAGGCAGGCAGAGGTGGCATGTCACATGTCATTTTCTAAATTTATGTATATCCCCTCTTTATAGGCGAGAGGCTCTGAAGAAGCCTCAGAAACACGTACAAAAAAGTGAGCTTATAATACCTAGATGGATTACTGGGACAGTAACAGTGGTGGTGATTATATAGAAGGATGATTCTGTCTGAATCCCCCCATTAAAATAGCAAAAGAAAATCACACTGATAACATCAAAATTAAAGCTATGTATCACCATGAACCCTAAAATATAAACAGGGAATGATCACTTAGACTCAAAAAAATCCTTGTAATAGTAGCTTTGATGTAGGACAAAGCAGAAAAAATCCTACTGGGCACTTGAGAATAGGAGAGTCCCAAGATTGTCAGCAGGGACTCACAAGAGAACATACAATGCAGACTGATTGAGGATACTTTCTTGTAAGTCATATGGGTGCAAGAAACCAGGGGAAAATCTGAAAGTGCTAAAAAAATTATGAGCCCTATGAACTCTCAAAACTAATAAACCCTCCTTCCTGGACAAAGTCCCACACTGTGAGGGGAGTCCCACTGAACAGAAATGAACGTCAGGTATACAGAAAAAATAAAACACACTAATCAAAGTCGGGGAGCCCCAAGGAAGAGGCAGTGCTCAGAATGGACAACGTATTTCACTTTGAGAAAAAGGAATCAGAAAAGGAGTTCTAGAGACATGAAATTTAGAAGACTACTTCAACCCAAACCCTCCTTAGAGGGAACATTCAGGAAAACTAAACATTCAGGAAAACATCCAGGAGCATCCAAAGAGGATAAAGGTAGAAGGCCAAAGTTCTCATTAGCAAAACAGAGAAGGATGATAACAGAACATCCCTGCGAATAATAAAAATACATCAGGAAGATATGTTCACAACCCAAATCAAAAATAGGACCTATTCTTTTAAAATAAGTTTATGGCATTAAGAATATGGCATGAAAGTACAACATAAATAAAAATATGCTAAAAAAGGATGATAGAACACAAAAAATAAATTGCTAAAAACTATTTCAGAAATGAAAACTACACTTACTAAATTAGGAAGAAAACAAAAGTGAATAAATACTAAATAAAGATAATGGCAGTTGGAAAAGAAAAAAAGTAACAGATATAGAAAAATAATTTTAAATGAGAACCAGTAGACCTATGTTAGCTTTCCATTGTTATATATCAAATACTTCCTAAACCTAGGAAGCAATAAACAATAATAATCATCTATTATCTGTTATAGTTTCTGAGGGTCAGACATGACATAAATAGAATAGATTATTTCTATTCCATTATGTCTGGGGCCTCAGGTGGAGCACTGGAAGGTTAGGGGCTAGAATCATCTAAACACTTGTTCATTCATGTGCTTGGTAGCTGATGCTGGTCATTGCCTGGGAGCTTAGTTGAAACTATTGGCTGAATACCCACATACAGCCTCTCCAAGTAGCTCAGGCTTTCCTACATGGGGACTGGGGTCTAAGAGTAAGCACCCCAATAGAGAGCCAGGGGAAAGCTGCATTATTTTTATGATCCAGCCTTGGAAGTCATATGCTATCACTTCTTTTGTCATCCATTGAGTGGGTAGTCACAAGGCAGGACCCAGGTTCAAGGAGAAGGAAGAGATATTACCTCTTGTTGAAAAGTGTATGAGGCATAATGTGAGATGAGCATGTGGGATGAAATAAACATATAGGTGTGACATCTTTGGGAAAATATAATCCAACACAAAAATTCTAATAGAGTCCCTAAAGAAGTTTACCAGAGCAATAGAATAACCCAAATATTATCAACTTTCATTGAAGGAAGTATAAATAGAAGAGTTGACAATACTATATTCTATAAGGTTACACAACCCACTTGAGGAAAATAAGTCTAGAAGAACTCAAAATGAGGCATAATCTAGCAAAGCTACTGAACTGTTAAGAGAAAAAAGATCTTTTGGACATTCATGCAAGCCAACTTATTCACCTATAAGTTAAATAGTTAAATAAAGTTAAAATGTAATGATAGTCTTTATACCAATGCATTATTCCAGATAACAAGGAAATGTTATTTTAAGTTACAAAGGAAAGAAAATGTGAGCCAAGGATTTTACACATAAACAAATTGACTTTTAAGTATAAAACTCATAAATAAATTGTTAGGAGCATGCTAGAATTTAAGTTCTAAGATTCCTTTGTGACTTGAAGAATTACTACAAAATAAGATCCTAAATGATCCAAGAGATATTAACATAGACGTTGATGGACTGATACAAAAGAGATATTTTGCAAGACACAGAGAATGGCTGTGCATTCATCAGTCTATAGTGTTAATTGGTAGAATTATTACTTTAAAAAATCTACTTCTGTGCTTCCAAATATTAAATATAGATTGATGCTCTGCTCTTGAACCTTATAGCCTGAAAAGAATATAAAAATCTAACAATGAGCTCTCATGCTCTTTAATACAATTATGACTAACTTATATTCTGTGATTAAGATTCTAAAGGCAATATTCTCTATTTTATAAGTTTTTCTGGTTAAAATGGTAGTGCTTTTATAGGTATCCTGAGGATTCCAATTGTATAGGTTACAGTGTGACTTCTTAATGTGGTGCAGAGGTCTTGTCAATGAATTCAAATTGATAAGAGCAACTAATTAATGTTACTAGAACACAGTTACACAACAGTGACCTTTTTTCAGTTGGCTCTCAATAAAACTTTTCTTTTATTATCCTTAGTTGAAATATATAAAGATATTCACCATTTCTTCAAATTATCCAAATATTATAATAAAGGGCATAGGTTACATATATGATAAGGCCTTTCCAGAAAATATTCAGCCATTTAATATGAAAAATAGACATTTATTGAAGAAGATACAAGAAACATATACATAGGACAGTGACATCTCAGTCCCCTTCAAAGTAGGCACCTTGGAACCTCATACAGTTCTCCCAATTACCATTAGCTGCCCCATTGTATTGTCCTGAATCTCATCAACATTCCGAAATCTCTTTCCTTTCAAAGGTGATTTTAGTTTGGGAAAAAGCCAGAAGTCATAGGGCATCAAACCTGGGCAATAGCAGGGTTAAGTCGCTTGGGTGATTTGATGTTTCGCCCAAAAAGTCTGCATGAGACGTGATGCATGAGTGGGCACATTTTTGTCATGAAGCTACTAGTCACCAGTTGCCTGTAGCTGTGGCCTTCTGAATCATCTGAATAGTTTCTGCAGAGGGATAGTTAAGCTTAACACAAAATTTGATGCAGATCCGTTATTCTACTTGCTCAGTCATTTTGAATGTGATGATCACCAGTACACATGCTCACTCAACAGCATTTAGTGACCCCACTGACTATTAGTACAGTGAAGTCATCATTGTTCACATGCCCATTCCAGTCCACTCTCCTTGCTGCCAGGTTACCTGTGAAAACCATTCTCATTATGTTAACAATAGCTGCACTTTTTCTGAACAAACCTCATATTTTAAAAATATTCTAGAAACATACTTTAGTATCTTTTACAAGAAAAAATTATACCATATTTGTAACCAATTGTAATGTGATAAGTAACAAGATGAATAATGATGCTTACTTAGCTTCCTTCTGTGTTGGATATCTTTCCCTCCTCTTCAAAGTCTTTGTACCTTCTAAGTGGGAGCTTCCAGACCCCCTACTTAAAACTGAATTCTCTATTCCCATTCTCTGCTTATTTGACTTCACACTACCTGTCATTCTAACACAATATATATTTGCTTTTCTCATTGCTGTGTACCCAGTGCTCAAAGAAGAGCTGGGGTATAGAAAGCACTCAATAAACATATTTGAATTTCTAAAAGTATATATATAGTGGTCCAGGAAAGGTTCTAGATTATCTTTGTCACCAAAGGTTAAACATTATATTGCAAAGTCTTTTTTGCCTTCAAAGACCTAAAGACCTAGAACCCCATTTCAAAACTAGAAATGATTCACTTATCCTCATTATAGAGGTTAGGAAACTGATATTCAAAGATGGTACATTGCTCACTCAATGTCATGTCCTAAGTAAGTGGAATAATTACTATGAGTTACAGTCTTCATCTACCAAATCAAGTGCTCTTGCCACTGTAATAGTCAATTTTCAGCAGTATACTTAGTCAATGGAATCCACATCGGTTACAATGAGATTTTAAAACTCAGATTCAGATAATTAGTAAAAATAAAGTAATTTTGAGAAAAAACCAAAAGGAAAACTACTGGGGCAATTTTGCCTCCCAGGGGATATTTGGCAATGACTAGATTCATTTTTGTTGTCACCAGTGGGAGAATGCTAGTGGCATCTAGTGGGTAGAAGATTAGGATACCAAACATCCTACAATGCATAAAACAATGTCCACAACAAAGAATTTTCAGATTCAACGTGTCAGCAGAACTAAGGCTGAGAAGCTCTGATAGCCTGACACTTGATTAGTGTTTCACACACCAAGCAAGACTAATGCACCATGAAAATCAGTACATAAGGGTTAGAACAATTCTTATCTCATCACCTTAAATCATTAAGTTTGTTGTTTTAGTTTTAAACATTCTTATTTAACCAATGTACTTTGCTTATACATAGAACCCTTTAATTGTCATTTAATTACCAGTCAATTCTTTCTCTTGTAATTAACTCATTAAACATCTTACTAAGTAAAAACAACACTAAGCAAATGAGGTAATTAGCATCTAATTATTGGTTACTAAAGATTACTACAAATGACTTACAAATGACTAGCATCTTTACTACTACTGGGAATTTCAATCACTAACCTTAAGTAATTGGCTGCAATTTATATAGCAGGGTGTATACATAAACTGCACGCCTATTAGAGCTGAAGCAAGAAACTCCCATCACTGGTTGGAGTAATGGAAGTGCCTTAGCGAAAGGACTTTTTGGATTCATGACCATATGCCTCCATCCTGCAGCAGAGATGAAGAGTGGCATATTGAAGTCAGAAAAAAGCAGACAGCAGAAGCAGTAAATGAAGGAGGCATGGGGGTTCTGGCTTCTTCAACATGGGAATGCTAGTAGGGACACTAACTAATTAGCAGTTAGAAACTAGAGTCCAACAACCCCAGGAGGTAGATGTTATTATTGCAAACTTTCATTATTATTATCACTTGTTTTTCAAGTGAAGACCCTGGGTACATAGGGTTTTGGCCACTTGCCCAAAGACACAGGATGGGAAGTGGAAGCAGCAGTCTAGCCTGAGATTTGGTCTTTTTATTGCTAGGAAATAATGCCTTGTTTCTACTATCCTGCAAACCCAATTTACAAAGCCTGCCATTGCATAATGAAGTGGATATATTTGTTTCATTGGTGAATTTATTTGAATCCCAAAGAATGCTTAGTTGCTGAGGCAAAACCCTGACTTTAGACACCAGGCCACTGGACAGGCTTTAAATCAGAGAGATACTTTAGAGCCAGCCAGGTCTGGGTTTGGGGTTGCACTCTGCAGATTACTCTTTTTGGTAAGATACTTAATGACTCTCAATCTCAGTTTTCTCATCTGTAAAATGGGGATAATGCTGATCCTCAGAGATTGTTATGATGATTAAATAAAATAATATAAAACATTTACACTAGGACCTGGTATTATACTAGGTGTTCTATGCATTATTTTTTAACATGCTTTTTGGAAAAGGTTTTATTTATTCACTTTCTGAGAAAGGGGAAAGGAGGGAGAAAGACGAAAGAAACATCAGTTGGTTGCCTCCAGCATGCTCCCACCAGGGGACACGATCCAAAACCTAGGCATGTACCCTGACCAGGAATCAAACCAGAAACTCTTGATTTTGCAGGACATCACCCTACCCACTGATCCACACCAGTCAGGGCCCATGCACTTTTATTGCTATAGCAAAGAGCAATCTGAAAATTTTCTCTTGTAATTTTTGTCTTCATTATGCCAAAATGAAGTGTTCTATACTCTATAAGTCAAAGGTCACACCAGAGAAGTTTCTAGCTTCCACACAGAAGTTTCCTTTATAATTCCTATGTGTGGGGGTGGCACTATTTATAACTCTGAAACTGGTAAAAATAATAAAGAAACACAAGAGCAGCCATTTTTATGGAAGCCAATCTATCCCTATCTCCTATGGGCACCAAGAAAGAACTTATAAATCCACTGCTCTTTCATTTCATTGCTCAACATTTACTAAATGCCTACTGTCTACTAGGAGCTAAATTACTCACCAGAAAGAGAGGAAATTTTAAAACAAATAGAGGTAGTTTATGGTAGAAGACAATGCTTTCTTCTTCTCCTTCTTCTTTTTTTTCATTCCACAAAGCACTGTACATAAAAAGAGAGACCATCCAGGTCCCAGCCTCTCCCAAAACTTAGCATGAGCAATGCTGTGTGGGGACAGGATAGAAAGAGCAGGTGCACAGTGCCCCCTTCAGATCAGGGCATCTTGGGAAATGCATATGAAATGCTGTCTCAAATGAATGTTGGGTAAGTAAATGCTTCCTGAGACAGAAGCAATATAGTGCTGTGGTTATGAGCACATGGCTTTGAACCAGAGACCTGACTCTTACTTTCTGTGTAACCTTGGGCACATTATTTAACAGCTCTGTGCTTCTAACTCCTCTTTTATAAACTGGGGATCATAACACTACCAACTTCTTGCCACTGCTGACAGTACTGAATACTCTAATAAATGTAAGACTCTCGTAATTATATCTGGCATATAATTAATAAGTACCCAGTAAACGTTACCTATCATATCTCACCTTTCCAGTTTCAGCTCAAAAGAGAAGTGAATGGCATGTACAAACGATTCAAGACATAAGAACACAGAACCATCTAGAAGATTGGAGCACAGCATTGCTCTGGGGGTGCAGAAAGAGCCCATACCATGAGGGAGGAGCCTGAGCATTTCTCTAACAATACGAATTTTATCATGATGATTTTGGGTTCTAGATGCAGAAAGCTTTTTAAGCATGGGAGTGATTGACTCTAATTTCTATTTCAACAAGATTAGCCTGTTAACAGTGTGGAAAGCTGGAGAACTAGGAGCAAAACTAGTGGCAAAGAACAGTTCTAGTGCTAGTGCACCTAGTTTTCCAGGTAAGAATAAGGGGCTTGACCTAGGGCAGAGCAGTGAGGGTGGATGACTTTCTTGCAGGTAAGACAGATGGGTTAAAAGTCTTGTTTGACCTCCTATTAGACTGACCTTAAATCTCTTGCTCATATGTTGGAGAGTCAAGATGTAAAAAGAAGGGTGGTTGTGCATTTTTTTTGTAGGGCTTAGACATTGTCATATTTCTCTCTCTTTTCCTTTTGTTTGTTTGTTTTTTTGTTTGTTTGTTTCTCAACAGACCTTTTTCTTTTCTTTTCTTTTCTTTTCCCCTGACTGGTTTCAGGGATGATGCATTCTAAGTGCCTGTAAACTTAGAAAGAAAAAAATGCAGGAGAATCATTTGGTTCCAGGGGCAGACAGCAGTCTACATCTACACAGAACCCTGAATGAAATGCCAGGGTAAAAAGATATCCATTGATTTAAATCCCTAAGCATGCTGTATCTTCCCTCATGTGTTATAACATCTCCATGTACTGTATTTCATGACAAGAGGTGGGAGCAAATTTGCTCTTCATTTAATCCATTCCACTGAGTCATGCATTTTTGAAATATGCATCTTAAATTACTAACAATTTGGATTAGTACCATTTCCATAATATGTGCTAATAATGAGTTATGCCATCCCTTGTTTCAGAGGAAGAACTAATTCATCAAAGCTAACTGAGCTGCTTTTGAACCTCCTAAAAAGTGCAGATGAATGTGACTTCAGAATCATTTATTGTTACTGTGCAGAGCTAACTTTGTTGGCAAGATTCCTCTGGTATTCTTGGTGAATGACTCTAGGTGCGATTATTAAAGTCAAGCATTATGGTGTCACTGTCAAGATATTTTTTTTCTATAAAACCTAGGGGAAGGATTACATGTCTTTTCACATGGTGGTCCCTGGTGAACCATGTCCCACCTGCAGCTACTAAGGCAAGATCCGTCTCTATAAAACTGTGTGCTTATCGAAGTTTCCATTGTAGACATGAAAATCAAGGTATTATCTATGAAATAATAAAATTATAGCCCCAGGAAAAAAGTTGCATAGCTTACTCTCTATTCCCTTGACCCTAGAGGAAACACTATGTAAGAGTGTGGATCCCTTTGGCATGTGAAGGTCATCTGCTTGTAACACATCTCCTCTGAGGGCCAGCTTAACTTGGAGGCAAAGACAGCTATTTCCTTTTTTCTCACCATTCTACCTGGGTACCTGCCAAAAATGCACATTTAGTCAAGAAGCACAACCTTTCAAACAGAGAACCATTTATCTTATCAAGGGTATTCAAGGATTTGTACTTTCCTGCTGCATGTTCTAAATAGGTTTATTTAGGGCCAGTGAGAGCAGTAAATTTTCCAAGATTGCCGCTCTCTAAAAACATGTTCTGGAGATTGACAGCTCTCACTGTTCATTTGAATACAATATAAATATGCATGTCTGAAGGACTTTAAAAATCTAATCTCTCTCCTTTTTTACATTTAACAAACGCAGTGTTATGAAATGACTCCCTTAGATCACAGAACTCCATAATGGCAGACCAAGGATTAGAACTCAATGACTGCATGCTGTCCAAATAACCTATGTGCCATACATTGTAGAATGTACTCATGCTTCCCATTCTTCATCGATAATAGTATGATTTTAATTTTCCTCTTTAATATTAAGTGGGAGGGGATTCTTGGAGAATTGAACTTCTGACTTGCAGAATTATTAAGACTTGAGATATGTGGAACAGAAGTTTACAAGTTGCTCAGTCACTGCTAAATTGTTTTATTGCTGCAGATGATGTGGCAAAGTGCCCCAAAGATGGATATTTCTTGTTTAAGGGAAGAATTACAACTATACCAAGGAAGCCACAACAAATTTCCCATGCTTCTCTGGGTAAGTACAGTTGGCACTTGGTATCAGAACTGAGGACAAGACTAGACATGCATGGCCAGGAGAGTGTGAGCCTGGGCCTTTTTAGAACTGTTTGCGAGGCTAGAGGAGTAATCAGGGAGAAGAACAATTACAGTTGCCAACTCCTGTGCCACTTTCTCCCAACCTTATAAAATAATCAAATGTACCTACCAGTCCTCTCCCAGCTCTGCGTCATATTTAATTCAGGGGAGACCTGTGCTAAGATCTACATGCTTAAAAGGATTTATGAGCAGACTGCTGAGAGGAAACTTTATAGTTTCAGGATCTCGACTCAAACCCACTAAAGAGAGTGTTATTTTCCTTGCTGGAATCTCAATTCCCTCAACAAGAAAAACTACCATGAAAATTGGAGCTGCTTTACCTAAAAGGGCCCTCTGAGTCCTCTCCATATTTCTATCAGGACCTTGCATCATGACCATCGGAAATGTGGTTAGAGTGGGCTTGGGAAATAGGAGGTGAGCAGCTCAGTGCTTCAAAGTCATTGAAAAAGTCACTTGGAGACTCCTGCTGGTCTTGGCACAGAGCAGCCAAGATGTGGCTTTTACCTTTCCATTGGAAGTATCTTAAAATGAAAACACAGAGAGCCCACCAACTGAGAAACAGCTGTTAGCTCTAATAGTCTTTTAAATATATATTTAAAAAATTAAATCTGGACTACAACCAGATCTGATGACTTTCAAATAATAGATAGTTAATTGAAAATAACTAAGCTTTCTGTAGATAATACACACACACACACACACACACACACACATACACACATATATATATATATATAAAGAGGGAAAAAATATCTTCGCTGCCTGATAACACTAGATAGATGGGACTAGACCAAGGATCAACAAACTAGTTATGTACAGGACTACAATGTAGGGTTCAGGGGCTCAGACTATCACAACTACTCAACTCTGCCATGGAGGTGTGAAAAGCAGCCAGACCTCACGTAAGCAAATGACCTTAGCTGTGTTCCAATAAAACTTTAATTATAAAATCAGGCAGTGGCCTGAATTTAGCCTGCTGATTGGCCATAGTTTACCAATCCCTGGTCTAGACCTTGTTGCCAGGCTGGCTGGTCAGAATTCTAAGGGATCCAATTTCAAGCTGAAATCTCCAAATCAAAGGAAGGTCAGTGTGTGAAATGGAGGTAACTGGGTTACCATAGATGCCTAGCTGACAGATTCCATATAAAACTTTAGGAAATGCCTTGACTTTCGCTTGACTTGACCTTGACACTCTCCCATAAAATTTCCAAGAATTTATGAATTAAGAGTCTGCTTTTGATCTGGTTTACTTAAAAGCATCCTAATTTCATTGTCCACAACAAAATTGGATAACAGAAATGCAGAGGATGGAAAACTAATGATTGGTCCAACTCACCTTAATCTTCTAAAGGAAAACCCCAAGGCATTTTATAAATGTGGGGCATGGAAATGGTGATGTCAAAATAAGAGCCTAACAGGCATCCACTACCCATTCTTGATCCTCTCCCATGAATCACTTTGTAAATTGGAAATGGGGGAATCATTAGCAATCCTCAGATGTTTTAACTTACATGTTTTAGAGGTTTTTATGGAAGGAATTATGTCTTTAAATTTTACACATCACTTAACAGTTTGTTTTATGCAGGGGAAAGGAACTGCCTAATGTTCATATGTGTTGTTATTTGTTAAAGGCTTTTCTTAAATGTGATGATAAATCAGTCTCCAGCTGTGTGTCAACTCTGTCACAGGGAGGGAAGCAGCTCTGGCTGTTTTCATATTTTAGGATTCTCTTAAAGTGAACTCACAGATAGAAAAATCTTAAAAGGCCTTAGCAAGTTTCCTCCTTAATCACTTAAAAATGGCCCCTTATATATAGCAGGCTTCTTTTCGGAACTTCTCTGACTGCTGCTATAGTTTCTAGTAGCAAGAAAAATCCTCCACTTTTTTATATGATGAGCCTTTGCTAGTCATAACCTCTGCTAGCTGATTTATTCTAAAGAACCTCAATTTTTTCTCTAGATGTAATATTTAAATACTGCTTAAATATAGATTAAAAACTTTTTCGATGAACAGTATATTCTCAGGCAAAAGAATGCAGTTTGATTTTCTCTGTTTGTTAGAGAAGATGTAAGTTGAGTGGAATCCTAAATTACAGGAAAAAAATTAGCCCTTCTTTGCCCCATTTCTGATCATTTCATATACAGTTTATCCTTCAATTATAGCTAATATTCGTGTATTTGACTCTTGACTCTCTAGTCAAGAATTAACAAATCTATACTGCACCACACTCACACAAAAGGTAGTGCAAGGCAGGTCTCTGTATGAAGAAGACACAAAACGACACCCTTTCCTGAGGCATCAGGGAAAGGGATTGGATTCAGAGGTGCAAGGTCTTGACTCAGACACAGCTCTGGCTGTGAGCATTTGCTTCTGAGCCTCATCTGGAAAGGCAAATCATAACATCTTTCTGAGTTGTGAGGATATAAAGAAGTAAAGCATGTAGAAATGCTTTGTAGATTGTAACATGCTAATCTGTTATTGCTGACCTGATAACTTTCCTTTGCTGGATTGGGAAAGTTATCTCACGAACATAACTCTACTCTTGTCTGAGCCAGAGTGCCTTGGATGGGGTCAGACATTAGAGAGGTATATCACCCTCAACATCTTCTGGTAAGTTTCCTGTTTCCCATAGCAATGTCTGAGACCATGTTGCACGTACTATTGTAGTTTACATTGATATTAGCCTGAAATGCTTAGGGCAACAACACCCCACTTAGCCAAATAGCCAAAAGAGGGGGAGAGAAGAGATGGGGGGAACGAAGGGGAGCAGGGTGTTAAAGGACAAAAGGAGTATCAGATGATGCTGTACCAAGGTCAATTTATTTCAAAAGAGATGCTTTTCTCAAGCCACCCCACACTTTGGAACAATTGTATTCAGTCTTACAGATCAGAGAGATGGAGCAGAAAACTGGAACACAGCACAAGGGAATTCCATGCTGAAACCATTGGCAACAGAAAGGTCCCAGAACAAGCAAACAAATATGAGGATTCTGTCTTTTGACAGTGAAATCTGAACAACTATCATCTGAGAGCCTAGGAATCTTACGTATTTTAATCTTCTCTAAAAGCAAGAGGGACTACCACCCTACATAAATTGAGATAGAGCTGAGAAAAGGAGAAACCCATCCATGATCAGGAAGAGTGAAAGAAGAGAAGCCAAATAGGCAGAGCAAAAGCATTTTAACTTTACCTTAGTGAAGAAGGTTAGAAGTTAGCCTTAGAATTATATATATATATATATATATATATATATATATATATATATATATATATAAAATAAACATATATATATAATAAACACATAAAACCCTATCATATGAAATTTAATTTGTATTATATAGAGAGAATAAAAGGTACAGCTTTTGCCAGCTAAATTGTTTTGCTGCTTATACATATACATATGTTTTTTAAATTTTCATAAGTACTTTTGACCTGAGTCAAAAGCAGCTCATAGTCAAACATCTTAAATCCAAAATAGACGAAGAAAGCAGCCCCATCAGTCCTAACAGATTTGTACCATCACCTGGTATTTTCTATTGAGTGTCATATTTTATGCTTACTGTGAAATATTTTTCTGACTCTTCCTTCCACTTACTTCAAGCAAAAACATAAGAATTTGAAATTTTCAATCACAGATATGGGTGTATAATAAGACAATCATTTCTTAACTAAATTAAACTCAAAATCCTACAAATGAGAAGAGCTCTCAGTAAGAATCCCTGATGAGGAAGAACAATTTCTAAGAGAGTTTGCCTCTTTGAAGAACACATGTCACTTTTAATCCTGAGGTCAGTCATACAAGTTCCCCAAGGACATTGCCCTTGGTGGGACAGACTGGAATTTTTAGTTAACAATTTAGTTAAAATTAACTAATTAGCAGTACACAAAGAAGAGACACAAATGAAAAAGAAAGTCATCATACTTAATCATTATAGACTAAGCATACTATTATTTTAGAGTGAGTACTAGGCAGGGTAGTCTGCACAGAATATTTTTAAAACTATTTAATCAGAACCTGATTGAAATTCTGGCTATGCTGTTATTAGCTATACAATATTGAAAAAGCTCATTTTCATGAAATCATTTCCGTATCTTTAAAAAGAGGTGATAGTATTTATTTTTCATGTTGTAGTACATGTTTCAGTTTCCCAGAATAGCTGAAAAATTCACAGGTTTAGATTTAATCCATGATGAGCTAATCATATGCATGCTTCTGAGAATTTGGAAATTTTTACTGGAGAGGCAAAGACTGAAAGTCTTTAAAGTGGAATAATAACGTTGATACCATTGCTATAAAGAAAAGACCATACACTTCTGCTTCTGAGCTATTAGGGGACTGTTTTTCCTCTTTGTCTTCCATGGACATGCTTAATTCTTCCTTTGATCCTATGAGATACCCAGGATTCTTCCAATAATTGGCCATGGCCATAATTTGCCTTCTACTTTTTCTAATGAAAATAATTTTGAATAATAAATAAATAGGTATGAAGAAAGAGATTCTACAAGTAAGAATTTTTGAAGTAAGGAAGTAGTCTAGGTAAAGGAGAAGCCATGGCCCTCCTGTGAACCTGAACTAAGAAGCTTACTATGTAATGTCACAGCAGTTGACTCAACAGTTCTAGGTTATCCTAGTCCATGTGGCTTGTGTGGCGTGTGATTCAGGCTGTCAACTGCATCATCACATTTTAGAGACTCAATGGAAATGATTAATTCAGGATTAATGCATGACCTAAGTTTATTCAATAACTCAGCTCGGGGCCTTTTATTTGAATTGTTGGGAAGAAAGACCCATTCTTCCTATTGGAACATAATGCTGGAGCTACCAGCAGCAGTCCCGGCACCTTCAACAAAGAACCTGCCTAAGAAGGTATCAACACAGAGAAAAGCACAGCCAAGAAATGAGAAGAATGACATGCTTAGGAACTTGGGTCCATCCTGTCCTATATATTATCTGATAAAGTCCTTTGACATCCTAGATAGTTCTGTAACATTATTAAAAAGTATTGGCCACTGATATATGCTAGTTGGTGCAATTTGATAATACTATAGCCATCTGCATTTAGGTACAATCACTTTGTTTGAAATGATAGTGGATAGGTGTTTTTTTTAATTATATGTTTGGTGTGAACTTTTTCTTTTTTTCATTTGGCTCCATTGTCTAAATACCTTGACAAAACTTGATGTGCTTGAGTTACCTAACTTACACATAGAGGGTGCCTTAAAAAAGATGGTCCATCTCTTCCAAACAGCCTGAGGTTCAAAGACACACACCAGCCTGTCCTTCCACTAAGACACCTGTTTGGTGTCACTGACTACACAAGTGTTATCTTGTTAAGACAAAAAAAAAAAAAAAAGAAAGAAAAATGACCCAACTTTTTTGAGGCTTGAGGACAAAAGACTGTAATGACCTCTTTAACACCTACTTGGCCATATAAATGAGAATCTATTGACCCTTAACTGCCCTGTTGCTGGGATGCTTTATTTTGCTCCCTGCTCTATCTAAGAAAGATACATGGTCACCTTAAGCTTGCTTATGTTTTAACTTTATTAAGTAATCCTATTTTTGTGTGTAAAGGCCCACTTAACTAGAAGAACAAAGTATATGTTTTAATTCCCACTTCTGAAACTAGAAAATGTGTTTCTAGTCCCAGGTGAATGGCTTGGAATTTCTAGGTATAGCAGCCAATGAATCCCCTTTGGTTCAAACCAACTTAAGGCATATTTTCTATCACTTGTTACCAAAAGAGTCTTGACTAATGTAGTACCTGACCCACAATAATAGGCTTCTCTAGTCTCACAGTCCTGGACAAGTCTCAGAAGAGTCTGTTCTTTTGTCCTCAGAGCTCCTTTGCTGATGAGTCTAGTGTTTTAGTCTTTACTCCAATCCCCACCTAAACAATATACTATAATGTAATGTCCATTGAAGATATTCAACAAATATTAACAAAGTCAACTAAAGTGAATATTAATATTGATTGGTTTTAAATATTTTTATAAAATTCCTGTAAAGATTGTCCACGTAAACATGGAAATCGTGCCCTATTTGTCTTTAACTGCCCTACACCTAGGAAAAATGCTAGCCATATGAGTTGTAAAATTAATGACATTAAAGTGAATGAGAAAAATTCACTGGGTGAGAAGAATTGGTGTGGGTACTACAGAATCCCTGTAGCTAGGTATAAATGTTGCATGATAAAGAATCTCCTTTTGTAAGAAAGGACAAAAGGTAAAATTATATCAACAAAACCCCAAAATAAAAAATAAAATGGTATACCAAGGGCTGTATAGAGATTTGGTCCTAGTGAATTAGAAATGCCTACAATGGTAGAAGGAAAGAGAAGGGTACACTCTCAGAAGTTCTATCTGAAGAATCTGGATACCCTCAAATAATCAGAATGACCTGGGCATGGCCAGTTTCACCACAGTGAAGGCTACCATGCGCATTGTGCCCCCAGAGTTCACAGCAGCCCCAGGACAATTCATGGAGTCATATCCAAGGAAGGGGACCATGCCCCTTTTGGGGAATGAGTTCTTGCCCCTTCATCCCAGATTCATATTTCTGATTGAAGCAGGAAAGGAGATAAGTAAAAAAGATTTTGAACCATACTGTTAAAGTCTATGTTAGGAAAAAATCGTACCACAGAATTTTCCCTCAGTGAACTTAGTTTATTTTGATAGTCCTATCTGTTCAAGCAGCCTAATTTCCCTATTGGCAAAATGGTATAATGCTACTTGTCCTGTCTCCTTGTGGTTATTGCAAGACCCAATGCCAAAGTAAAGTAACATACAAAGTGCTCTGTGGGGTTGAGCATATTTCTTGATTATAAGGTCTATTATTGCACCTTCTTATGCTTGGATCTAGTGTCCTGGCTTTTAGGATTTGACAGTATACAAGCAATGATGCTGAACAGTTAGGGTAGGCTAATTGTGCAAGCAATAGCCCCCAACTCTCAATGGCTTGTGACAGCAGGTGATTTTTCATCCCCATTTTTGGCATCTGAGGGTGTCACTCAACTTGAGGTTCCTAGAGCCCTCTTCTTTCTACCAGCAAAACTGAGTAACGATAGTGCATTAGAGAATTTTATGGACAGGTGCACATCAATTTGCTGATATTCTATTATACAGAATTCATTCATGTTCCCATCCCCAATGACAAAGGAAGCTGGAAATGGTAAGCTTGTTGGTATGCAAAGGGAAGAACAGCCCATGGAAGTTGGGAGCACACGCCATTAAGGACTGACAGATTCACCATCTTATATTACTTGAAGAGATTCTTCCCATCTATGTACTTGCATCGCTTCTGGTTTATAAGCCCACTATAAAACCTAATTAAATACTCTGTAATCTACTTAAGTGAAGAAATTTTTGTACTCTGAATCAGAGCCCTTGTCTGTCATTCATTAGGGACTTTCTCACGCACTATCTATACCAGTTTGCTATCTTGTATTAGTGTCATCTTTCAGATTGTCATATAACTCTTCATCTGGGAAGGGCTTTCTCCTCAAATTGGTTGTAAACAGCCCAAGAATACAGTTCATGAGTTATTTTCTTCGCTATTTCTCACTGTCTAACACAGTCACCTTTGCTGTACACAAAGGAGAAATACGGTAAACAGTCTGGAAATTCACCGATGAGTCCATTGTACATCCAGCAGACCCGAGCTCTGGCCATGTGCTGGAGGTAACACTGAGCTACATTAAGTCTTAGTACTTGCCCTCAGGAAGCATCTTCCAGTGGGGAAAGAAAAATATGAAACCAAGTACCTACAATGCAAGGCAAAAAGCATTATAGAAGAGTACAAAGGGATGAGAGAGTACAGAAGAGGGAGGAAGAAACTTCATAAACTGCCTATGTTAAAAATGTGCCAGCTTCACCTCTTACTGCCTGTGTGACCTTCACAAACTACTTGCCCTCTCTGACCCTCAGTTTACTCATCTGTAAAACTTTCATAATAATAGTATCCTCATAGGGTTAGAAAGAAGATTAAATGTGTGAATGTCCTTAAATGCTTAGAACTTAGAACATACTTAAATGCCTGATCTCAGTAAATGTTCTAATAAATGTTATCTATTATACTCTTTATTGTTAGTTATTGCTATTGTTCCTTGTAAAACACAATGAGGATTTGGTAAGTAATAGGCCTACATAGGTACATTCAAATGGATATATTTAAAAGTTTTTAAAAGTGAGATGGTTTCAAAAGTGTTTTAAAAGGCACCATGTAAGTCTAAGTATTATTATTCACAGAATGGTAATTCTGTTGTTCTGTTCTTATTACTCAGATGAAGCCTTTATATACTCATCAAAGCTCAGTTTGCACTGACCAAGCACTTACATTCACTCGTTGTTGGAATGGGTCTGATAAGGATCAGAATCACTGCTTTCTGAAATATTACTGTAGCATATTAGCTCATGAAATTTCCCAGTTACTGGGAGAGCTTGGCCGCTTTCTTTGCAGTTTCTTTGGGTTGCAGAGATTCAGAAGTGAGATTTGAAGCTGAGTTGTTCGTGGAACCAGCCGGCTGGTGACACACATCTATCTAGTCACACAATTTTACGATGCCAAATTAAAGTTGGGGGAAGAATTTAGTGCAGGGAGACTTGAGTCAGAAACATAGGTGAGAATGAGATTTGAGAGGGAATCGGTTGCTTACCATCTGTCTCCCTGCTGGCCAGAGGGACCAGTTTCAAAACACTGTAAAGCTAAAAAATAAATCCAGAAGCTACAAGGTAAGGTCTGGTGAAGATATGTGAGATTCTGGGGAAAACAGTGCTTCTTCAGAACATGTTAGGAAGCAAGACAGAATCAGAGTATAATTTTCATCACACCAAGCCCTCTCTCTCCAAACCCATTTTCTTTGAGTTCCCTGCCAGCATGGGTGATGGCTAACCAGGTTCTGTGATGAGGAGATGGTTATACAGCCACAGGTAGAAACTGTGATACGAATGCAGAGCAGAACATGAGCATACTTGTTCCTGAGCACACGTGTGCATGTACCCAACCCCAAGGATTCCCAGGGGTAATGAGGGCAAGTCTTGAAATGAGTTAGAGAAGACAGCAGTCTCCACAGAAGTAAACCATGTTTATGATCTAGTGAGCCATGAAAGTGGTATTCCAATTCACCTCTTTCTGTCCCAGAACCATTCTTTTTCAGAGTCATCCCTCCCACTACTTCATAGCATGGCCTCTACCACCATAATAGCTACTCATGGGGAAAGAAACAATTGAAAAAGTGGAATTGCAGGCCTTCACATCCCTCTAAGTTACCCCAATGTCCAGTAATTCTGCTATGTTCTGCATTATACACAAATATACACCCACACCCCCTCATATACATAGCATTCCTTTTTTGTACCATAGGAGCTGTGAAAACCAGTTAACCTTTAGAAAAATATAAGTGGTGAACACACAATACAATATACAGGTGATGTATTATAGAATTGTACCCCTGAAACCTATATACTTTTATTAATCAATGGGACCCCAATAAATTCCATCTTGAAATTTTAATGTGCATGTTTAAACTGTGTACAATTAATTTATTAAAGCCTGAAACACATAAAGGGTCACTAACCAATGTTACTCCAATAAATGTAATAAAATTTAAAACTAAAACTAAAGGATCATTTCCACATTATCTATCTACTCGGTGAAGAGAAAGACCAGGAGGGGAACCACAGTAGGACCCGATGACCAAGTGAAAAGGCAGACGTTACATCTTACACGAGCCTCTCCAAATCTGAATCCCACCATCCCCAAATGGTAGGTATGCTTAATTAAACCCATATTTTTTGAAGCACTCCGATCTTTTTTAATGTCATGATTTTTCATCTTTTGCATCTGGGTAAATACTCCTATTTTGGCACAAGAAGGAGAAGGCAGGGCAGGTTCCATAAACCCTTCTGCTGCTCGGAAACC
Source organism: Noctilio leporinus (assembly GCA_004026585.1). Classification (NCBI taxonomy): domain Eukaryota; kingdom Metazoa; phylum Chordata; class Mammalia; order Chiroptera; family Noctilionidae; genus Noctilio; species Noctilio leporinus. Next base: position 475,706 of record PVIW01000162.1, read on the forward strand.
TTGCAGCCTGAAAATGAGTTTTTCACAAATTGGAGAGGCCACCTCCTTGCCCTAAACCTAGGCAGCATGTGGCATTTCATAAAGTGGCTTCATCCCTCCCTTCCCTCACCACAGCCCAGACCATATTGTCCAGAGCTCCTCCTGGAACCATCTGATGCCTGGGACGCTGCTAGCTCAACGTGCCTTGGAAGTGCCCAGACAGGTTGCTGAGACCGAAACAGATTTTTAAATAGAAGGCCTTCAGTTATTTGCATTCATCCCCCAATGATCTGTGCTACTTTGCTGCTGAGAGCTATTTCCCTGCTTTATTCAGCAGCATGCTTTTATGCTGACTCTATACACTGTGAGCAAAATGACTTCTTCCAAAGATGGCCCCAAACAGTTGATAATAAAGGGTCTAGCTATATGGTCTTACAAAAGAAGTACTTCTATAGCCTCAGCTTTAATGTGGAATTATATCTTCATTTGCCTTGAGAGCTTCTTTAAGTTCTTGATTATTAAAGACCTTGGCTGTCCCATATGTACCCAAAATAAGCCAGGAAGGGTTGAAATTTACCACCATGCTGCATTAGTTTTTCCCTCCCCTAAGTTGTCACAAAGCTTCAAATTTAGCTATAATTTTATATTTACTAGGTATCATACTTGTTTATGTCTTTCTTTTCCTCTAGCCAGTAAGTACCTTAGAAACAATATATTTTAGTCATTTTCTTTAGTCCCAAAGCCTAATTGTCTGGCAAGTACTTAATAGGTACTCAACATACATACCTATTAAGGTACGAATGTTGTTGGATCAGAATTTTAGTTGTCCATGAAAACCATCTTAATGCCTTCGATCTTATTTCTTCTCCACATATACCTCATGCCCACCTGCTTTTTACTCTGTGAACTACTGTAGCCCTGCCACACCACTATGCCTGAAACCACAAGAGGATGATAGTCCTAAGAAGGGGGACAGAGAAAAATGTTTAGTAGTTAGTGGATAAGGGTCAAGATTTCTCTTCTCTGCCTATACACTCCATCTTTCTCCCTGTTTAGTCAGGCTCTCTCTCCATTACTTGTACCAATAAAAGGAAACTATAGCATACATAATTCGAAACAGCAGATCACCTAAATAACCCCCTTGTCCTTTTGGGGGACATGTCAAACAGTAACTTTAGAGACATAAGGCTAAAGGCACACTTCTTACTTATCACATGGCCCTGGATAAGTGACTCAGCCTTTCTAAAACTCAGTTTCTTTACCTGCAACACTTAATCCTTCTAGCTATAGGACTGGTATCTAGATCATACGAGTTGTTCAATATTCTGAAGAACATAAAACAAGGTACACCTCTAAGGTCATGTGACTATTACATCTGGAATGCATTCTCTGATGACAAAGAGTGGAAAATTGACATCAGACTAATAGTTGGTGCTCTGCCAAGTAAATGTTAAAATAAGTTTATAGTTCTTAAGACTAACCCAAGTTGAAGCCCAGCCACATATTAGGTCCAAGGATAGCTGACTGGGGTTATAAAAGAGCCATGGCTGACACACACTACATGGCTGGTCCGTCTGAGATAATCAAGAGTTGACTAAATTACAGTAAGGGCGCAAGACAGCACCTTGCACTGCCATTACCCATATGGTGGAAAACGAAGGTTGCTTGTGCCAAATGCAGATCCAATTAAAACTTGGAAACGTTGCTCAGTTATCACATTTGCAGCCACAATTAAGTTTGCGAACTGAGAAGAGGTGCCAAGCTTAAGACTCTGTTTTGGAAGGCGGGACAATCTGTTAACATTAGTATGGACCTGGAGCATGGAGTGGGGGCCACAAAACTTCTGCTTCAAAATGAACATTCAAAATAAGCTGCCGTTGCTTTTCATACTCTGAATACCAGGGCTTCTATTGTTTAGTGTGCCTAAGTTTCCTTGTGACCTTTCCTAATTTTTTTTTTTTTACTTTCCCCCACCATACTGATTACCAGAGTCAAAGCTTTTAAAGGTTATGCTTCTATAATTTCAACAAGGAAGGTGATCTATGATCGGAATTAAGAAGCTTCAAGGAGGACCCTTGATACTTCCTGCAGAGCTACCAGACAGTGCTGGAATTATATGTGATGTGATTCAATCACCCATATGAGGCAGTAAGGCTCCCGGGCTCTAGAGCATGCAATTAAGTAATAAAATTAATGTATTTGCATAATATGTTGCAGACAACATGAACGTCCACAGTCCCAAATTATTTTAAACCACATGGTAATCTTATGTATCCCCATTTTGGGTAAAGTAGATTAAGATTCTGAAACACTAAGAAAAATGTTGATAATCTCACAACCAGATGGCAGAGAGAGGAAGAATAGAACATAGGTTTTCTAAATTTGACTCCACATGTCTGCACTTAATTTATAAGGTACATAAATTTGTCTCAGTAGATCTGTCAAGAGCCAAATGTTTTCATATAAGCCATTTCTTCAAGATTATGATACTGAAAGAGTAAATTAAAATCTATTTTCCCTGGCCTGCAAACCCAAAGGTCGCTGGTTTGATTCCCCAGCCAGAGCACATAACCAGGTTGCAAGGCAGGTCTCCAGCCAGGTCTGTGGCTGGAGGCAGGTGAAAGGCAACCATACATTGATGTTTCTCTCCCTCTCTGCCTCTCTTCCTTCCCCTCTCTCTAAAAATAATAAAATCTTTTAAAAAATCTATTTTCCTGTCTATTAGGATGAAACCCTAAATTGAATAATGTGAACCAAAAGCAATGCTCTCAAAAGAGCATTGATGAATTTTGTTCTGGACTATGAAGAAAACCAGAAAGCACCTAGATGCTGAAATGTACACCACCAAACAGGAAGGAGAATGTCATGCCAAGACCCCTGAGTTACAGTCCTTGTGCCACAACCTGGGCCAAAGCTGAAGGAGACACCCCTCAAGTTCCTTCCATCATTCTCATGGAGGACGTTGAGCTGGAGTTGCCACCTTGAATTTTCCTGACATACTGTTAGATCTAGGTTTAAATGGTTCTAAGCTCATGCATTATCAACATTTTCCCTAGAGTGATTCAGCCCCCCAACTCTCTTACAATGTAGATCTTCCATGATAACAAACCTAGGCAAAGCAGCAAGAAAATTAGCTCTGCAATTAATGGCATGATAGTAAGAGAGATCTCAAAGCAGCAATTTAGACAACGATTCTCAGAAGAGAACACAGGCTGCTAGGACTGAACTGTTGATCATTAAGTGGTCATTTACTTTTATATAAAGGTAGCTTAAAGGTAAGATGATAATGGAAAACTGGAAACTGAGTCTGCTGTAGGACAGTTTGAAATGTCAGAATTTTTTAGATGGGCTTTTGGTATTCCTGACCCAAAATCAGAATGCTATAAAAGTCTGTAGTCTATGAAGGTCCTTCACACACATGATTGTGTTTGATCCTAATTACCACCTTGTGAAAGAAAGGGTGCTATTTCCCTCCATTTAACAGATGAAGTAGGGGCAGGGGTTAAGGGCTTGCCCAAAATCAAATATTTAGGAAGCTTGTTATCATTTGAAGCCACCAACGCACAACTTTTTTCCAAATGGTTCTTTCAGATGACCAACAAAACTTCACAATTCAAGCACCCATACTCCCCATCCTAAAAGGCAATTTGATGAAAGAACTAAATATCCAAAAACATGCATATCTATAGAGATGGTATGATTTAGTCTTCCTGAATCTCTTGGAAGCAGTCAGGACCAATGTAATATAGTAGCATTTTGGTCAGAGTTTAGCTTATAGCAAAAAAATGTTGTTTCAAATATACATATATGGCATAACCAAACTATAAATGACTAAATAATTTTTTTTCATTGGGACATTTTCTTTTTGAGTTTATTATAAGTGTTAGTAACATTGGTATAGCACATTACAGTTATGTGCAATTTATAAAGAAAAGTTACTCCAATATCATATGAACTTAACTTTCTAACTATAGTCTTGTGATACATAATTTGTTGGCCTTTCTGAATTTTACTCAACTAACTCTTACAAAGCATCAAAACTCAGCTCAGTCCTGGAATAATTTTTTAGTTTTCTGACCTTGAAGTCTGTGTTCCTGTCACAAATTACATTTGGTGATTTTTCTATTTATCCCACTAAACTCAAAGATCCTTGAAGTCAGAAGTCTATCTGCCTTTGTGTCCTGCTTTTCTGTCACTTGTAGGTGCTTAGTAAATGAAAATTAATGGACAGATGAAGCAGGAATTGAGTGATACAATCCAGGTAACATACTGGCAAATACACCTTTAACTGTCTTACCATTATTTGAGCTGTTCTATCACAGCTCAAATCATAGGATGTTCAACCACATCATACATAAAGTAAAAGCCTGAATTTTAATTGTGTTTACATTAAACACAAACCACTTTCTCAGGAAGCAGAGATTTTCAAAATCAGGTGCTGGATAGGTTCTCCAGGAACTATCTGGTCCAACCCATGTCTTTGGACAAGGGAGTATCTAAATAATCCAGAGGGTTTCTTGTTTATTTAAAGTTCTTCTTTTTTTATTATTTAATTAATTTATTTTTAAGATTTTATTCACTATCTTCAGAGAGAAGGGCAGGGGTGGGGGAGGAAGAAAGTGAGGGAAACATCAATGTATGGTTGCCTTTCACCTGTCTCCGGCTGGGGACCTGGCTGAAAACCTGGCTTGCAATCCACTGAACCACACCAGCCATGGTAAAGTTCTTCTTTTTTATTTTTAAGATTTTATTTATTTTTAGAGCAAAGGGAAGGGAGGGAGAAAGAGAGAGAGAGAAACCTCCATGTGAAGAAAAAACATTGACCAGTTGCCTCCCACGCTGGGTTCTAGGCCTGTGTCCTGATCAGGATTCGAACCTGCAACTCTTCAAATTGCAGGAAGACACCCAACAGTTAAGCCACACTGGTCAGGCCTCTTCTTTTGTTGTTGGCTCTGTTTTGTTTTGTTTTGTTTTGTTTAATTTTTATTACTTACACTATTACAGATGTCCCCTTTTCTTTTCTTAAAACAGAAAAAGAACTGGCTTCCATTCAGGAGAGTCCTACTCCCTTGTCCTTACCCTTTAGAGATCGGGGACACTGCCACTTGTGGAAATTTGTCCTCATTTATATTTGCCTCTTCATTCTTCCACTGGCATAATCTCTTCCCCTCTCACACATGCTTTTGACTACAGAACAGAATGTCTACTTCATGCTGTTCTGAATCTCTGTCTCATTTTTCAGAGCTGCAGCGACACAGTGCCCTGCAGCTCTGCAGACACTTACTCTTTCAAAGGCATTGGCTGAACTAAGTTCATTGGCTGTGGGTTTAATAAACTCTCCTGGGTGCTAGTATCTTTCAGCCTGTCAATTTAAAAATCCTTTCTTGAGCACCATAGATCACCGCAGAGAGAGAAGTGTACTCACAAAGAGAGACGTTGGGAAAATACCAGAATGCAGAGACTGCAAATGAATGGCTCAGAGTTTGTCACTGATGAAGATAATGAATAGCCCAGTTGTAAATAAAATCACTTTAGGAATGCCAAGTAAGATGCCACCATTAGAAAGAGGTTGTTTATGTTCTGGCAACTTCAGGAGTAATGAATATAATACATGTTAAAAATTACCCAACATGTCCATTTAAAAATTATTAGATTTTCTACTAATTACTCAACATTTGCCTAAAAACTGAACAACATAAACAGCTCTATCAGTGAACGGTCTTGTTCTTTATTTATTTTATTTTACTGTTACATAAAATCAGGACCAGTTTTAAGTCCAATCCTCCTTAAAGATGGCATATGTCTGTCTTCTCTTTTAAATCTGATTTCATTCTCTATTTATAGAACATACTTTGCACCTGCCCATCTGCTACTGCCTTGCATTGCCTTTTCATTGTATCTGTTTCATTGTACGCCTTGTATTTCTCAGCATAGTTGTCTGGACATACTAGGTGCTTATGCATATAATTTGTAAATAACATAGTTCTAGGATATTACAATTGTTATTTAAACAACTTATAAGTGCATTCTAGCCAAAGCCTATCTGTTCATGACCTTCCCTCACCCAATGAGATTATGAAATACCTGAGGGCAGAAATGATGATTTATATTTCTCTTGTCTAACCCATAACAGCTGGCATAGTGACAAGTACAACGCATATGCTCCATATAAATTCTTTGATATGAATAAAATGAGAAATTTGAAGACTGAGAAAGTTTGATTCTGTAGTTCCTTCTAGACTTAACAGAAATGCGATTTCAGAGCTTTCTCAACTCATGCATTATTGATTTTTACAGGTGCCACCTTTTTCTAAGGAGATATGGAGTGCTAACAGCCAACCAGCAAGTTACTTTAATCAGCAACAATTCCAGTTTTGTCCTAATCAGAATCCATTGTGTGGTTAGGATGGGTCTCATAAATGACAATCATCTCACCATTGTTAAATGATGAATGCACTATAATATCATCAAAGCAGAAAACTGCCCCGAAGTGTTCTGTTAAGTCATCATACTGAAAGATGAGGCCACACTACCTGCTGGTGCCTAATCCATCTTTGGAGAAACTTAAAAGAGACTTGAGGTTGAATAAATCACCATGAACAATGGTAAGGACAAATCACCCAGGGTGATTTGATATCTTGCTGCCTTCACACACATGTGGAAGATCATTTTATAGTCATGATTTTCATATTATAGCCTGTGCCCTGTAGTTCTGTTAGTTTGAATAATATTCTCTATCTTCCATCAAAAACAATGTATCTGAATTGATTTTCCCAGAAGTAAGAGATATTGAAAACACAGGACTTATCACTTTCTCAGTTTCCTGGAAGATACCAGAGACCAATCCTGAAAATATAGGTCCTGTCAGCCAAAAGGAGAGATCTGACATTTTAGAAAAAAAGGGGAGGTCATGAACAGATAGGCTTTGGCTAGAATGCACTGATAAGTTATTTAAATAATAATTGTAATTTCCTGGAACTATGTTATTTACTAATTAATCCATGTGCATAAAGTACCTAGTATGTGCCAACAACTAGGCTGAGAAATACAAGATGTACAAAGATTAAAATTCCTCCACTGTCCTTAACAGTCTTGTAACCTAGTAAAAAATATATTAAATGCAAAAATAATTAAGGCACCATAAGGCAATGTGTGAAAAGGAACACTGGTGAGTTTTATACAATAAGATGATGTTTCACACAGCTACCTGGTATTCCACAGAGGCTAGGATTCAGTAGGTTTGCCATATCCTTCAGAATCAGTATATCTTTACAAAGCTTGGAGAAGTCTAATAATTAGTCAAATTTGAGAAATTGAAGAGTGAGATCATTTACACATGGAATGTTCAGTACCTGATTAGGAAAGCCATATCTGTTCACCTGGTCTTGAAGGATAAATAATATTTTTACATTGGGATAAATGTAAATGTGGGAAACATTCCAAAGTAAGGGAATGACTTGAGCAAAGTGCAAAGGCAGGAAGTCACAAAGCATATAAGGGGAGAGCAGGAAATCAGTCAAAAAAGGAAGGTTGGAGCCAGAATAAACAGGATCTTGATTGACAAGATAATAAGTGAGTTTAAATTTTAATCACCAGGGTCTAGGAAAAAATGATAATTTCCCCGCAGAAGAATGATCTAATCAACATATTACTTATGATGTTCTAATCAAAGATATAATCAAAGTATTACTTATTTAGCAAACAGGAGGCTTATTAAAACAGATTGGATTAGTGAAAAAGTTGGAAGCTTAGAAACAAGGCAGAGATTATTACAATAGTTTAGGCACAAATGAGGTACTGACCTAGGTAGGATAATGTCATTGGAAAGGAGGGGCTTTAACAAAGGAGACCTAAGAATGAACAAATTTACAGAACTTGGTTACTGAGTGTATAAGGAGGGGAAAGGAGGAGAGGTCATTAGATGACTTGATATCCATAGGGAATGGTGGTTATTTAAAAATGAAAGAATTCAGCCCTGGATGGTGCAACTCAGTAGGCTGGTGCATTATCCTATGGACTGAAAGGTCAAAGGTTTGGTTCCTGATCAGAGCACACACCCAGGTTGCCAGTTTGATCCCCGGTCAGGTTACATGCAAGAAGATAATCAACTGATGTTTCTCTCTCACATCAATGTCTCTTTCTCTTTACCTCTCTCACTCTTTCCCTCTTCTTCTCCCTCTCCCTCTCTCTCTTTCTATATCTCTCCCTTCTTCTATCTCAAAAAAGGAATGAAAAATGTCCTCAGGTGAGGATTTCATTAAATAAATAAATGGATGAATGAATGAATGAATTCAAGACTTCAGCTGGTTTGACCATGTAGGAGTAGAGTTGAGCAGATGGTGATTTCAATGTAAGATCTGTTCATTTTAAGGAACTTGAATAATATTTAAGGGGATATATCTGGTATAAAGATAGGCTGGGAAGATAACATAGGTGAGTAGAGCAGACTACAGAGAGGACAATCAAAAATCTTACATATATTCTTATCAGATGATCTAGCAATTGTGCTCCTTGCTATTTAAAGAGTTGAAAACTTAAATCCACACAAAAATCTATACACAGATGTTATAGAAGGAAGTGAATGGATAAAACATGGAATATTATTCAGTACCAAATGAGCTATACAGCCACGAAAAGATATGAAGGAACGTTATTTGTATATCACTAAGTGAAAGAATTCAATCTGAAAAGGTGACATATTATATGATTCAATATCTGTATCTATAGAATACTCTGGAAAAGGCCAAACTAAGGAGTAAAAAGATCAATGGTTGCCAGGGATTGGGAATAGAGAAGGATGAAAAAGTGGAACACAGGATTTTTATTTTTAGGACAGTGGAACTACTCTGCATGATACTATAATGGTGGATACATGTCACTATACATTTGTCCAAACCCACAGAATGTCCAACACCAAGTGTGAACCTAATGTAAACTATGAACTTTGGGTGATAATGATGTTTCTATATAGGTTTCATCAACATTAACAAATGTACTGCTGTGGTAGGGGATGTTGATAATAGGCAAGGATATTGCATGTTTGCTGTACCTTCCTCTCAACTTTTCTGTGAACCTCTAAAAAACTTAAGTGTTTATTAATATGCACACACAACATTGATGCTTAAAATTCCAGTGATTCATTTTTCTTATGTTACTAATTATCCTCTTTAAAGATGCACATACTCATGAGGAGTGGTAACACATCACATCCCTAATGAAGGTCTATAATAGAGAGCAGGAGACAAGATATAGACTGAGGAGAGGGGGAACTTAAGTAGAGAATTTTCTGGAAAAAAGATTGGCAAGAGAGCAAGGGGCACAAATGACAGGATCAACTTCCACAAAGGTTTTCCTAAGACTGAAGGAAAAGGTTTCCTTTGTTTGACCAAATTCTAGCTATAATCGAGGCTGTGGAGTGACAAGACTCTCATATTACTGTTCCCAGGAGTGTAAATTAATTTAATTGTTTTTGGGAAACTGTTGGATATTACCTACTGAAGTTGAACATGTGGATGCACTGTTATAACTCAGCAATCCCACTCTTAGGTACAGGAAAGTATATACAAGAATTTTCATATTAGCCAAAAACTATAACTTAAACAAACGCCTATCAACAGTAGAGTGGATAAGTGCATTGTGGCATAAGAAGAGCTATTATAAGGTAATGAGAAAAAATGAACAATTGCTATGTGCAACAATACTGTTGCGCAAAAGCCTGAGAGTGGCATAATGATAAATGAAAGATGCTAAAACAGAAAATATTTCATTTATATAAAGCTCAAAAAACAGGTAAACCTATTAGCGATAAAGTCAAGAGAGTGGTTGATTACAAGGAAGGCAATGGCTGAGACATAGCATGAAGAGGACTTCCAGGGTGCTGATAATATTCTATTTCTTAATCTGGGTAGTGATTACAAGAGTATGCTTTCTTTGTGAAATGCATCAAGCTACACATTTATGACTTAAGTTATTTTCTTTTTTTTTTTACAGTGAAAAAGTTTTATATTTAGAATTAGCCTACTACACTAAGTTTAGATGATCCCTGTTTTGTTGGCAACATCCAGAGCATCATAGTCAGAAACCAAATAAATACATGCCTTTTCCTCTCCATCAAGCCTGGTCCAGGTGTTGACCTTGGCCACATCAATGTCATAGAACTTCTTCACAGCTTATTTGATATGGTGCTCATTGGCCTTGACTTCCACCATGAACCCAAGTGTGTTGTCATCTTCTAACTTTTTCATGGATAACTTCATGATGGCATAATGGTCAAGCCTGTTTCTCCTGAGGTCACTCTTCTGAGGCTATTTAGGAGGGCTTCAGAGCCACAGTGTCTTTAGCCATTGGAAGATGGATGACTGTGGACCTTCTGTGTGTGTTTGTGTGTGTGCATGAGTGCATGCGTGCGTGCATGCGTGTGTGTGTGTGTGTGTGTGTGTGGCTGTGGACACCATGCAGCACTGCTTTCTTTGCCTTCAAAGCCTTTGCTTTAACTTTGGCTTTGAGAGGAACAAGGGTTACCTTCTTCACTTTCAGCACCACCTTTGTGAAAAGGTTATGCTTTTTTTTTATGTGTGTTCTATTTAAAATGCTCTCTAAAAAAATTAATAAATAAAATAAAATGCTCTCTCAGGTGAAATATAACCTAAAGTTTGAAGGTTTTTATTGTTTTGTTTAATTCCTACACATTTTAATATTGATTTTTGATCTAGGACAAAATTAAAATTCCATGTTAAAAAAAGGAAAAAGAAACATAGCTTTACTCTACAAAGAAGCTTCAATAAATTGATTCTGTTTTCATATTGGTAGAATCACCATATTCAACTTGTTTAAGGCATGGCTTGAAGACTGAGAGATGAGGCTGAAATAAGATGTAAGAACAAGACTAGTTCAGATTTAAAGGGCTCAGGTATTGGGAAGAATGAATTTGGGTCACATATGAAAGATATTAGACTAAAGAGAAGAAAAAAATCACTAAACAGCTCATCGTATGATAGATAGTGCAAAATAGCACACAGTCTGAAAAATAGAGCCAGAGTCTCTAAGAGGAGCCCGTTTAGCCCTCTGGCTATTTAATATGCAAAAGATTTTTACATGAGCAAGTATAATACAAGGTAGAGAAAAAAATAACCTCCCCTCCAACCTTCCCCAACTCCCCTACACATTTCTATTGATGGGTACGGCTGCCCAGAATACAGTATCCAGAAAGTTTCCGAGACCAGATAAAAGTTCAACAGAAAAGAGTGCCAGGATGGCCCCTCTATATTTGCTATATAAATGAGAGGAAGGAAGTCAGGTGACAAGCTCATTCCAGCTTTCCTGAAAACTTCCTAGTGTTATCACTGAAATATCCCCCATTCCAAGGTCCCAGGCCAACCAGGGTGTTTCTTCCTCTACCAGGAAATGGTTACCTGCTTGCCTTCTATGGTCTAGTTCAAGAAGCCTGGTGCTAGGAGAAAAATAACCTGGCTTGGTCATCTCTTTGCACAACCTTGGAAAAAATCCCTTTGGCACTTAGAATTTCAGGTTCCTTTTAAAGTGAGGAAAATAATATGGGATTATAAAATAAAAACATTGCAAGTCAGGATATAGAAGAAACCTAAGTTCCTATCAATAGATAATGAGGTTAAAAAATGTGATGCATACATACAATAGAATATTACTCTATAAAAATATGACAGCTATAAAAAACGAATGAAACCTTACTATTTGCAACAACATGGATGGACTGGGGGGTCCATGCTAAGTGAAATAAGTCAGAAAGAGAAGGATAAATACCATTTGATTTCACTTATAGGTGGAATCTAAAGAACAACATCAACAAACAGAACAGAAACAGACTCATAAAGAGAACCAACTGATGTAATTTCAGTAAATATAATTACTTTACTCTTCTTTCTGGAACAGCAAATTTTAATCATTGCCACAACTAGCATCTTTAACATGGCCAAGCTCCTGCTAATGGAGCAAGAGTTGTGTGAACAACCCATCCAAGTCAGTTTTCCAAATCATGTTCTGTGGTGTCTGATTAACACACATCAAAAAGGGGCTCCAAGGCAAAATCCTTTCCAGACACTCTGGGTTCAGTAAAATTAAACAGGCTCTTTCATGTGAGCCTTCCCAGGGTCTTTGATATGCCTCTACATGATAAAATCATCCTAGACAGAGTTGTGGAGAACAACTTCTCCCCAGAGGATACTTTCACCATGTTGCTTTTGCTCTCTTGGTTACTATTATTTATCCTCACTCCTTTTTAAAATGTTCCTCCAGCACAGTGCCTGTATAATTCTGTATGTGTAAATTACACCACTGGTTCCTGTTGCTGACTTGACTCTCTGCTCCTTTGAACAAGTTCTCCCTCTTCCACATCCCATGAGGCACTTTTCCCAGCGAGAACATGAGTTTTCATAAAGCACTACTGCAGACTGCCTGAGCAAGACAATAAACCTTGAAGCTACAGGGACCCCTGGCTCTCAGGGACCATGCAGCAAATGCACTCCCGGACCTTATTTCTTTCTGAGAAAATTGGCAAAGAGAACCAAGAAAATCAAGTAAAATAAAATAAAAGCCTGATAGGAATCAATTCTTATGACAGTCACTGCAGTGAGGTTGGGAAATGGTACAATTTAGGCATTTGACACCCAAAGCTGCACTTGGTAAAAATCTAATCTATGTTTCATTAGTGTTTTTTCACAGGAGATCTCAGGGGACAGACCAGAAGCCCCCACTCCCCTCACAATCCGATTAGTCCATCTGGCCTGCTGCCATCTCTAAATGCTGTCCTCTCAACAACATACAGACAGACACTCGAGTGACATTTTTTTTAAGTTTTAGCCAGAGAAGAAAATATAGTCCATCATGCTGAAATGGCACATAAACACTGACTGCAGGAAAGGTATCACTTTCATGAAAACTACAGGGTGAATTTATGATGGTATCCAACCAAAGGACCTAAGAAATCCCAAATAAGAAATCCCTATTACCCTCTTACCAAGCAAGATTTTCAAAGGACCTCAACACAGAAGAAATTATAGCACATGCCTAATAAAATTCCTCTGTTTTTAGCTGAGCCTCACCCAATACTCCTTAAGGAAAAGTGCTAATCATATCAGGTTACAACACAAAGCTTAGTTCCAAGACCTGTGCAGAGGGTTTTTCTGCTTCTTACATGTACGTAAGACTGGATCTAATTTTTATCACCCACTGGCTCAATATTCAAGGATCAATATGCAGGTGGAAAAAGTAAACGGAAGATGACCAACACTATTAATTGACCCTTGTCAGTTGACTAATTTCAGGGTTTGAAGGAGTGGTGACCAAACTAAGCAAGCTATACTTACATGCACAGTGACCCTGACCACTGGTAACTCTTGTCCAGTCAGTGTCTTGGGCTTGAAGTCATTGGTCAGCAAAATAGAGCATGAAGACCCAATTAGTTCATCATCTATTTTTTAAAATAGTTTCATTTAAACAAAACCATGTGCACACACTTACACATTGTCTGTGTTTGCTTTCGCTCCATGATAGCAGAGTTGAGTACTTTCCACAAAGACCACATGGCCTGCAAAGCCCAAAATATTTCCTTTCTGGCAGTTACAAAAAACAGTTTGTTAATCCCTGCTCTAAGCAGTCAGATTTACTCATTACCTTCCCTGTGCAAAAGTAAGGAAAAGGCTGAGAAGCAAGCAGAGAAGCAAGGAGAGGCATGTCCTTCCTACTCAAGTATCTCCCTTCTATTTCTGGTACCCTACTGGATTTAGTAATAGAGCCCATATCCAATCAGGGGAATGGCCTCTCCCTCAGCTTCCTATGTGAAACCATGGGACCTACAGATATACACATACCTTGGTATATTCTCTCTTCTTCACAAAATGACTTTAGTGAGACCACAGATTTTTTCCGTTCTGTAAATTATCCTTGGGACATACACAAAGTCCTGAATCATAATATGATTTACAATAATAGACAATGTTTGGGGAAAAACTTATATATACAATCATTGGAAAAGAGCAGACCCATATGACAGCAGGAAATAAAATATCTGCATATGTATATAATTTATATATTTATATATAGTATATATTTATATTTAAAGTCCAAATAAAAAGTGGGATACAGAGGGAAGGGAGAGGGAAGGTGGTAGAGGGGTAAAGGGGGGATAAATGGTGATAGAAGGAAACTTAACTTTGAGTGGTGGAAATATACAGATAAATGCATCATAGAACTGTATACTTGAAACCTATATAATTTTATTAGCCAACGTCACCCCAATGAAATCAATAAAAAATAAAAAAGAAAGTTCAATGCTTTATTAATTCTAAATTAATTCTGAACTCAATGCTTCATTACATTCTGAAAACATAGCATATTCTGACTTTCAACTTACACTGTATCAAAGAACAAAGATATCTCATACCCCAGAAAGTATTTAGTCTAAGTCTCACAGCTTCTAAGGCCCCCCTCTCCCTTTGAATGTAAACCAATGGAACTTTTAATAAATGATGGCAGTAGCCAAAAGCAAAAAATAAATAAATAAATTTTAAAAAGTGAAATATAAAATGATATAATCAACATTTTCGAAACTGCAAAAGCAAACACATATGCAGCTGCCTATACAGATATGTTAAAGATAGTTATCACATGATGTGATTCCTTTCTCTGTTTTTGTGTGTGTTTTCCAGATTTTCCATAATAAGCATGAATTGGCACTAGCCTGTGAACCCAAACGTCACTGGTTTGATTCCCCAGCCAGGGCACATAACCAGGTCGCAAGCCAGGTCTCCAGCCAGGTCCCCAGCTGGAGACATGCGAAATGTAACCATACATTGATGTCTCTCTCCCTCTCTGCCTCTTTCCCTTCCCGTCTCTCTAAAAATAATAAATAAAACCTTTAAAAAATTATTTTCATAAGCATGAATTATCTTTAACGTATTTAAACAGCTTTGAGACCTTGGTTCAAGAAGCTACTTGAAGAGCCCAGACTGAAGTGAAGCAAGTGGGGAATTAAACGTCCATCCATTCCCACCAAACTTTTGTAAACTTTAATTTCAACAAAGGTTTCCAGAGCTAAGAGAAAAAAAAACAAAAAAGCTGAAATCCATCATTGTTTATACAGTCTTCTCAAAACTTCTCTGTAGTAGTTTCCAAAGCCTCCTCTTTCAGCACATGGGTGGACAGGAATATATTTGTTACTGGATCCCTAGATAAATGATAAGGGAGGGTATGTGAGAGCTCACATCCTGGTGCACAAATGTGTTCATCTCGAGGGAATGGGGCCAGGCTGGTATAGAATTCAGAAACTCAGGTATTTTAAAATGGAGTGGGATCACAAAAATATCTTTCCTTTCCAGGCACGTCCAGGGGAAAATTCAAAGAGAGAGGCTAGAGAAGCTCATCACTCCTTGACCCTTGAATCGCTTCCCAGGGAAAAGAAATGATCGCTGCCCTGCATTACATCTAGAAATTGTTACATCTCCAAAAACAAACTGCTTTGATAACTTTCTTGTCGGCGTCCATTTTTAACTTTTTGCTAATTCTTACCCTTTCCCATTGTACCTTTTGCTTTTAATTTCCTTTATGATAGAAGAGAAATCTATTGAAGAAATAAATAAAGCTCTCAATGTTGCCTTGACTGGGCAGATTTGCTTCAATGAGCTGTCCAGGCTAATCCTCAGCAAAATCACAGATAATGAAATGCATCCTCTGGGTTGTAAGTCAGTGTCGCATAAAATTGAGAAGCAATTTGCTTCAGACACTGCTCTCCATAGGTAACTCTTGCCTTAGGAACATGCCAGCTAGACTCAAGGCCATTTCCGAGCACAAGGTTCATAAACTGGCTTCAGAGTGTGTCACTGTGGCAGCCTAGGAAACAAAGTCCTCTGATTTCATGTGGAAAGCAAGTGAGATATTGGCCTGATGGTCTACACCAGCTATTTTCCCAAGATTCCCTTGGGTCTGCATGTATGCACATGGGCACACTTCTACCTTTAGAGATTCCCTTCCCCTATTCAAGTTTTAACGCCTATTTTATTTTTACTGTTCAAGTTTTAACACTTATTTTGTTCTTATTGTAAGTAGTCAGTGATATATACAATATATAATTTGTAGATTTTTCAATAGTGGTCTTCTCTATATTTCAGGTCCTAGCACACAATGAAAGTTCAATAAATATTTGTTCAAGCAACTCAGAGATCTGTTAACCCAGGAGGTTTAGTCTGGCCAACAGACATTCTTTAGCAGACTCTGCTATTTCAATTCAGATCCAAAATTAGTGTCATGAATGAGCTTGCCCGTGAGTGAACAGCACAGAGCAAGAAAGAATCCAGGACAGCCAATACTTTAAGTGCAAACAGGAAGAATTAAGATGTTTCCCCTAAAAGTAGTAAGGCTATAACTATTGCATAAAAGTGCAGAGGTGAGACTTGGGAACCCAAGATGATCATGAAGGTCAAAGATTAGTCCCTGGTCTGAGATGGTTCACAGGAAAAGGATTTGAAAAAAGGACATGAAGGAAAAAAGTACAAGCTCAGGCCCATTCTTCAATACCTAGAAGACGTTATGCTGGGATTGTGGGGTTAGAGCTGGTTGATTCCTTCCACCTTAGGTCAGGCTTCTTCTATGAGTGGGCCTGAATCTACAAGAAGGAATGAAGGATTGGGTTGGCCAAAAAGTCCACATAGTTTTTTCAATAAAAGGAAACACATGTTTTTCATTTTCACCAATAACTTTATTGATTTGGATATTTTTGACTATGTTGGTTATCCCCCATGTGGTATAACACGTTGTCTTCAATGTCTCAGTTGGACTGCTATCAACTTCAACTGATCTACAGGACCATGGAGCATTGTCCAACAAGAAATCTAACAACAAGCAAAACAGAACCAAGTATATGAATACAAGGAATAGGCCTTCAGTGGTCAGGGGGAAAGGGGTTGGGGGGAGGGGGCAGGGGGGAGACAGAGGCAAGAAAGGGGAGCAGCTTAGACAAGAACCTAGTATAAAGGAACCATGGACATGGACAACAGGTGGGATTGACTTTGTGGGGAATGGGTGGGTGGGGAGGGGGACAGAGGGGAGCAAAAAGGGGATGGATGTAATACAACAACAATAAAATTATTTTAAAAAAAAAGAGGTAAAAAAAAATCTTCAGCATGAAACTTTGCAAACCGCTTTTGACATGTTTGATCAATCACAGCACCTTCGCCATACATTGCACAAATCTTTTCTTGCATTTCAGTTGTGTTTTTACCTTTCTCTGCATGTACTGCTGTATAAGTACCGCACGCTAACCGATTGCGCTACTGGAGCTCCTGGTTTTTTTTTTTTGTTTTTTTTTTTTTTAAAGATTTTATTTCATTATTTTAGAAAGAGGGGAAAGGAGAGAGACAGAGAGGGAGAAAGAGACATCAATGTACAGTTGTGTTTCACCTGCCTCCGGCCACAGACCTGACTGGAGACCTGGTTTGCAACCTGGTTATGTGCCCTGGCTGGGGAATCGAACATGCGACCTTTGGGTTCGCAGGCCGGCACCTTATCCACTGTGCTACCAGCCATGGCTGGAGCTCCTGTTTTTACCTTTCTTGAAACAATAAAGCGTAATATGCTGAAAATGTTGCATATTTTCTTTGATCTGTACTATTAAAATAGCTACACAAAAAATCATCAATTTTGATAAGTTGTTTTTTAAATGTACAGTGCTACGACAGCTACCTCAAAAACAATCTAACAAAATTGTTTTGAATGAATTTTTCTGACGAGTTTACCCATTACCTCTAGAGAAAAGGGCAGGGAGGGAGGAAGAAAAGGAGAGAAACATCAATGTGTGGTTGCCTTTCATCTGCCTCTAGCTACAGACCTGGCTGGAGACCTGGTTATGTGCCCTGGCTAGGAATCAGACCAATGACCTTTGGGTTCTCAGGCCAGTGCCTTATCCACTGTGCCACCAGCCAGGGCTGTTTTGAATGAATTTAAAGACAACTAAACACTGCTTGAGCTACCTTATAAAAAAAAAAAATCAAATGAACTTTTTGGCCAACCTAATAGTATAGACCTACAGAGAAGAGAAATGCCGAAGGCAGTAAAATAAGCCAGATGTGGCCCTTGCTCCATTAATATGGAACCTTTGCCATTTAGTTGAAAATTGTTGAGGATGCTTGAAGGTGATCATTATACACCTTATTGATTTATCATAGCTCAGTGGGTTAATTCCATTAATTCCTTTTCATGGACAGCTTTACTTCCCACATCTATTTTTCTCAAGAAATAAACACATATCATATAAACATGATTTCTCTGAAAAAGTCCAGAACCTAATAGGTGGGTATAGAAACTCTGAGACTTTCATTCATTCCCTTACTTTACCATTTGACGTTAAAGTGGATATTTTATTTCCATTGTTGCTGATGAAGAAATTTCAGTTTGAAGCATGTGCAGAGACCAACTGCAGAGCTCAGATCTGAATCCAGATTTCTTGGATGCCAATATCTTCTTCTCAAATGCTCCTCTAAAACTCTTGGAATCTTTCTAACTGACTACTCAGAATTTTATATTTTCCATTGAAAACTAGAACAATTTAAGACATGTATGGGGGAGCACACTGAGGAACTATATGGGAACAACATCAATGTGAACTCAAAAACTTCTATGGACTCATAAGGAATTAAAATGATTCCCCATTACATAGCCCCTACATAGAAGAATGGAATCTGAACCCAGAAGTGTAACTGCAAAGCCTGACGTCCTAAACACTATGCTCTCTGCTTCCCCCAGAGCATTTACTAAGCATTTGCTGCGTGCCAGATACTGCATAAAGCACTTTACAGGTGTTACTCCATTTTATTCGCAAGACAGCCCTGTGAGAGGAGTTCAAGTGTCACTCCCATTTTACAGATTGCAGAATTCTGAATTTGGAAAAGTCAGACAACTTTCCCAAGTGAAAAAACCAGTAAGTTGATAGCTAGAATTTAAGTCACAAGTTACTGAATTTAGAGCTATGCACTTCATCCAAGCATTCTATACTGCCTGCATTGATCCTACAAATTTATTTCGGTCCTGAGAAAAGTAATCTCTGACAGTTGTTTTTTTTTTTAACAACGTTTGCATATGTTGTTACATTAAAATCTAATACCTTTGAGGGGAGGTTTATTTGAGGTGCGATGAGGACTTAAGGACTGTACTGTAAACCAACTTTTTGCATATTTGAGGTCTGGGCCACATACTCCGGTCATTGCTTGCTCACTCTACCTCTGTGCTAGTGAAATACTCTTAATTACTGTGGATTTATGGAAGTTTTGACAGCTGAGCATCAAAGATTGTTCAGCTTCCCTTGTCCTGTGACCTTTTGACACAATGACAACAAAACTCCAAATGCAGCCTAAGTAAGTTTACATGAAATTTCAGCCTTAATAGCTGCATCCTTCAGCTGGAGGTGAAAGTAGGAGAGGTTTTGTGGCATTGAAGTGTGCATTTGCTTTTTTGACCCCCTGTCAACCTCTAATCTTAGATATAGAGATATTTCGTTACTGCATTCATATTGCTAATTCAGGAGAGATATTTTATCATCATCGTTCAGCTCCCTGGGATAATGGTAGCAATTGGATGGCACAGATTATTAATGATAGCAAGGGCTAAAGCTACAGGACATGCTGCTCAAATCTTGTACATTTTCAGTCATTTTTTATTTTCACTCATAAATTTGGGGTTTAATTGAAGGGTCATGAACACGCTTCTGCTTCTCTCTTTTCATCTAACGAAAGACCATTTCTCAGGCTGGAATATAAATGAGGAAACATAAACCTTCATCTCCAATAACAAGATCTTTTGACCAGTGTTTTCTATTTCCTTTTTCCAAAATTATGAATGTTTTCTAAAATGCTGTGTAAGATAGCCTTTGCCCATATCCTTGCAAAATATTATAAATGATGTCAGGAAGTGAAGTTTATTTTCTGAGCTTCCTAATAAACATTTCAGAGGGGGAAATCATCTCTCCCATAGAAGTCACAGACTGACAACATGGGGGGACCCCAGCATGTTGTGATAGTTTGAGTGTCACTTGCACTATTATGGACCACCATCCTGTGGAAATAAGATTTCAGGGGTCAAGACACTTTCATCTGTGCTTTTCTGGCACCTGGAATTCACTTCCAAGTAGTTTCTCCCATATCAAAAGGACATAGTACAAGAGTGTTTTTGCATTGCCACTCTGATTAGAGGGAGAGCCCACTATAAGATATCAAGCTGCTTCTCTAATCTCTGGAACATCTACAAGATTTCTGTGTAGCATTTCTTATGCTACACAGTGTTAGACAGTAATGATCTTTCAGCCTCATCTTCCTCTCCCCATTCCCCTTCCTTCTAGGCTGTAAGATTTTCTTCCAGAAATCATGACCTAACCTCTTTTTACCCTGGCCTCCAGTTAATTTTCTGCTCCCCAATTCATCAACTTCTTTCACACCCATATTTATTTTGCTTCCTACTGTTAAATTTTATCTTTTGGCTTATTCAGACAGAATCTATCCTTCAAGAATGAGCTCAAGAGAAGAAGTCACTCCTTACTTCTCTCATTCACATTGGTTGCTACTCCTAAATTGAGTTATCTACTTTTTAATAGCATAGAATGTTAGAGCTGGAATTAAATTATTTATTCTACTTAAAAAAAAAGGAATATAGGAAAATGGAAGATATAATAAATACAGAAGAAGATACAAAGAAGTCACAATATATCAATTACAATGCATTAAATGGACTGAATCTGTCAGTTAAAAGATAGATGGTCAGTTTTGATTTATTTTTAATTTCAAAAGATAAAGCAATAAGATTGAAGGTCAAAAAATATATTCCAGAAAAACACTTTTAAAATTAGTTTGCATAGAGATACTAATATCAGACAGAATAAACTTTAAGAGAAAACTTTTATCAATGATTGACACTAGCATTGATAAAATGTCAACTAATCTAGAAATTATAACAGTTCTAAAGGTGTATCCTAATTAAAAAAAAAAAAAACCTCAAAATATACCAGAAAAAAAATAATTTGTCTTTGGTGATGTTCATTAATGACTTTGGCAGAAAATAAATGAAATAGAAAGCAAAGTCATTAGCAAACATCACCAAAGACAAATTCAACTATTTAAAGAAATAAGCTTGATAATTCTCGGAAAGATGAAGCCAGAAGAGACAGAGAGAAGAAACAAATTAAAATGTCATTTTAAAGTAGGTATACAACCATACATAGTTTTACACATATTTAAAGTATAGTCCTGGCTGGTAGCACAGTGGATAAGGTGAACCCAAAGGTTGCTGGTTCAATTCCCTGCCAGGATACATAACCAGGTTGCAAGCCAGGTCTCCAGCCAGGTCTGTAGCTGGAGGCAGGTAAAAGACAACCATACATTGATATCTCTCTCTCTCTCTCTGCCTTCCCCTCTCTCTAAAAATAATAAATAAAATATTTTAAAAATATAAGTAAAAACTAAAGTACATACTGAATTTTGAAGAGTTAA
This sequence comes from Noctilio leporinus, assembly GCA_004026585.1. Classification (NCBI taxonomy): domain Eukaryota; kingdom Metazoa; phylum Chordata; class Mammalia; order Chiroptera; family Noctilionidae; genus Noctilio; species Noctilio leporinus. The sequence goes on from PVIW01000162.1 coordinate 497,185, forward strand.
TACAAAAAATTAAAAACATTCCAATAGTTTACATAATTATTATATGTTAAAATAATAATATTTTAGATATATTATAGCAAAATTAATCAGATTTTTTTTCTTTAATACTTATTTTATTCTGGAATGCCATTTTTGTGAAATATATCACAGAAATGATGTACTGCAGAACTCACTTTTGTGAAAGTTGTCCTAGAGACAGTGCCAAACCCATAGTAAAAAATGAATTTGGTTTTTGAGTCAGATCCTCCCGCCTCTGATAATACAACTCAACTTTATTTTAAGCTGTGTATTTGGTAATATTGCAATTCATATTACTGTAAAGAGTGATTCTTTTAACAAATGGCATTTTGTTAAAAAAGGCATTTTGGAATAATGAAAACTGTATTAATATGATTTGAGAAGCTGACAGAAGGCAGTAATTAAATGGTGAATTGTCTGGATGTGAAAGGGAAAAAAAAAAGAAAAAAGTACACATTAGTGGTTACAGAATAGACAGGGGGGTGTTAAGAAGAACAAAGGAAATAGAGAAGCCAAAGAACTTATACGCACGACTCATGGACATGAACTAAGGGGGACATTGCTGGAGGGAATGGGGTACTGGGTGGAGGGGGGGAAAATTGGGACAACTATAATAGCAAAATAAATAAAATATATTAAAAAGTATAAAAATAAAAGTAGGTATAACTACAGATACATTAGAGATGTTTTAAATACTAAGAGAGCATTATGAGCATGCCAAAATTTGAAAATTTTAATGAAATGAAAACACACTAGCAAAAAATTAATAACAAAACAGAGTTGGGAAGAAGAGGATAATGCCATAAAAATTCTGAAATCTTCACACAAAAATCCACACTCAGGCAATATTGCAAACAATTTCCACCAAACTTCCATGAAACATATAATTTCAAAACTATTTCAGTCTTCCAGAAAATAGAAAAATAGGAAACTCTTTTCAAGGATATAATTCCTTCAAATGTTCACCAGTTTCTCAATTTCGTCATGTGAACAAATAAGAAATAGTTACACATTGGTCAGTTTGTAGTAACTCTGTCCTTGGAATTTTTTATTTGCTGATCACATTTTTCTTCATATTTACATACACAGATCTGAAAGCATATTATTTTATGAAAGCATCCAATTTAAAGTATACAAAAGAGTTCCAGCTCTGCAAAATAAAGGACTGAGTTAAAATTGTATATTTTTTAGTGCTTTGCACAACAAAAACTCAAATTTTATTTTACAAATCTTTAGAGAAATGGTCATTTCCATTATTGGAAGCCATCTAAGAAATGAGAAAAAACTAAGGAACAGTGTGGAACAGTGTCTTCACCCAAAATAAACAAATACATGGAAAATATTCAACTCCCTAATAATGAAAACATCAAGTTAGCCTTGAGATAACAATTTATTTCTATTAAATTGTTTCAATTATTGAAAAGCTTTAAATATTCACATATAAAAATGACATTATTGTGTTGCCCTTGGAAAACTCCTACGGACTCATGGCACTATAAGGTTGTGAAATAATTTTATAAATTGACTAGGAAATGCATGCTAAAAACAATAACAAAATAATAACGAAAATCTATATCTATGAAGATAGTACACTAATATCTGTAACAGCAAGTATTTGAAAACAATTTAAATGCCCATGTAAATGATGGCACATTAAGTTAATGTAATAATGCAATAGTATACTGCCAAAATGTTATTAAGCAGCTTTTAAGAAAGATAATAATGAACACTACATAGCATCATGGGAAGTGTTAATGACATAATGTTAAGTAAAAGCAGATTATAAATCAGATCACCAACAACTACAAAATATATATGCATGTGGAGTTGAAAGAACATTTGAAAACTAGGAAATCAATGATTGAATTAGGATAATGGCATAGTTAGTGATTTATATTTTATTGTTTAAACTTCCTTTCATTTTGTTGTAAAAATGCCTTTAAATTATTTTTAAAGAAACTGTTTTAATGAGTGAGAGATCATGCAGGCTAGCCTTCTAAACCCAGGGACTTCAGTGGGGACATTTATCATGGTGAATGGATTTGAAAGATGACCATTAAAGTCTAATGGATTTAACTACAAAGGCAAAGCATTTGGACACACTTACATGCTTTTTAAGTAGCTCATCACTATAAGTAATTTCCCATAACATTTTTTCTTTTTCATTTAATCAATCAAATTCATGTGCAAACCAAAGACATATCAAAAGACCCAGCCCTATTCTCCAAAGAGGTTTGACATGGATAATGTGAAGTTCTGTGAGTCATTGGATATCACAATAGTTCCTCATCCAGAGTCTATCTCATAGTTTTTCTGCATTCTAAATATTTCCGGAGATGAATTTTGAATTTTAATATCTAAATTATATGATCAAAGTTAGCTGTGGTTGAAAACAACCTAGAATTTCCACTGAATGTGGTTTGATCCTTAGGCTAATAAGACACAGACATGAGGGAAGCTACTAAACATATTTACATTGAACTTACTTATCCTATGGGGATGACAAGATCTTTGACAGCCCAGATCAAACTAACTGGAGGCCAGTGATTTGCAGGGACCTCTTCACTTGAGTTGTTTTCACCTCCTTACCTCTAATCTTCTGTATCACCACATGGAAATCCTTTGACCCCTATGTTGGGGTATAGGAAGGAAAGAAACCGAAATGATGGTGATAAAGTAGAAAGAAGTTCCCTTATAGTATAGGGCACCTTCTGCATATGGAGAAGCTCCCCTTGGCCACCATTTCATTGTTGGGTACTTTCATATATAGTTAATAATATGTTTTATACTTTATATAATAGCTGCTTCAAATTTAATTGGGAGTGGTGGCAGCTTCCATGTTGGAAAGTAAATAACTCCTCATGAGATCATCACTGTTAAAACTGAGACTTAATAATGAAAATAACAGCTGAAATTCACAGCACAAATAGCACTTTACAAAATGCCTTTGCATAGATTGCAGTTAATTCCTACAGCAATTTTGCATCCAAAAATATTATTATTCTCACTTTACAGATGACAAAACTGAGGCTCAAAAAGACAAAAGAGAAACCAAAGTATAGGACTGATAATGTAAGTATCTTTACGTAAAAGAGAAGTATGTCAGCCCTCCATAGTTTTGACTTGTGTCAGAATAACGCAGGTAGAATGCTGAAGTGCCAGGATTCAAGCAAAGTTCTTCTGACTCAAAACCTCATGTTCTCTTGTGAATTGGAAAGTGAGACTCTTCTTAGGAAGGTTTGCCTTTTTCTGATCTTAGGAAAACAAACATCTACATGTGTCAGAATGTGTAGCAGGCTAGATGAACTATTATTTGAAACCAAAAGCTGATTGGAGCTGCTTTTGTGTTTCATAGAAGAGGTAGAGAAGAAGGGTAGAGAGTGTGGCTTAAGTCATACCAGTTGAAAATTAAATCTCTATATGCTCTTTAAGATCAGGGTAAAAGGAACCTGAAGCTTTGAAGCTTCTGCCTAATCTTCTGTTCTAAAGGATTTACATGACTATTTTATTTTAGATTATTCTTCATTTTAGCACAGCCTGTGAACAGGTCTTTGGAAAAGCAAAGATAGACCCAAACTCACTAGAAGGATGGAAAGATAGATGATTCTGTACAACAATGAGGGAAATTAAATTTAGAGGGGAGCAAGAAGACCGTGTATGCACCATGATGGACAGAATCTTAAAAGCATATAGCCCTGGATGGTGGCTCCATGGACTGGCACTGGCCTATGAACCCAAAGGTCACTGGTTCAGTTCCCAGTCAGGGCACATAAACAGGTTCCAAGCCAGGTCTCCAGCCAGGTCCATAGCTGGAGGCAGGTGAAAGGTAACCATACATTGATGTTTCTCTCCTTTTCTTCCTCCCTCCCTGACCTTCTCTCTAAAAATAATGAATAAAATCTTTTTTTAAGCATATAATATTCAGTTTAAAGTTTTCTATCTTCAAAGTGATAACCTCTCCATCATTCGAGACCTCCTCAGAGGCTGCACACACACATGAACTTACAGGCATACATACATATATTCACACATGCACACAAGTGACACACACACACACACCCCTTGCATAAAAGATTTGGGCCCTGGCTAGTAGCACAGTGGTAAGGCACTGGCCTGTGAACCCCAAGGTCACTGGTTTGGTTCTCAGCCAGGGCACGTAACCAGATTGCAAGCCAGGTCTCTAGACAGGTCCTTAGCCGGAAGCAGGTGAAAGGCAACCATACATTGATGTCTCTCCCCTTCTCTGCCTCTCTCTCTCCCTTCCCCTCTCTCTAAAAATAATAAATAAAATATTTTAAAAAATAAAATAAAATATTTGGGGAGTAAACAGAAAAAAGTTAAGTTTCATGTTTGATTTACTCTGCAGCAGAAGGAAGACTCATAGAAGATAAGTTATAACATGATTAAATTCTCAATGTGCAAAAGGTGATCATGAGAATGTAAATCCCGGAGAATCTGTTAAAATATGTGGGGAAATATTAGATCTAGCTCAAAATTGAAATCTGAAAGGACAGGTCAACTTCACAACCTTTGAGTAAATAATATACCTATAAAGAGAAAATATGTGTATGAGCCTTCCATAGTTTGATTCATCCCTTTATTCAGCAAATGTTTACTCAGTACCTATCAATTGCCAGGCATTATTGCTAGGTGCTAAAACTGTCCAGGAGAAAAAGCCTGAGTTTGTTTTTCCAATAATGGAATGGTTTAATGTGAGAGAAAAACAAGGAAATGGGCAATTTCAACTCATTGTGGTAAGAAGAAAGTCACAATGATAGGAAAATACAGAGAAGAAACACCTGACCCAGTCTTAACAGCAAAAATATTTAATAAACACACCCTCTAGGTTTTCCAGAACTAACCCAATTTTAAATAATTTGCCTCCAGAGATACATTTTATTTTTATCTTTTAAAAAAGATTTTATTTTATTATTTTTAGAGAAAGATGAAGGAAGGGAAGAAGAGAGGGAGACAAACATCAATGTATGGTTACCTTTCACCTGCCTCCAGCTGGGGACCTGACCAGAGACCTGGCCTGCAACCCAGGTATGTGCCTGGACTGGGAATTGAACCGGTGATCCTTTGGTTCACAGTCTGGCGCTCAATCCACTGAGCCATGCCAGCCAGGGTGACAGAGATGTATTTTAAAGTGCAAGTCTATTTATCCTCATAATGATTCTAAAACATACAGCCACCACTTCCACAGTTTACCTAGCATTTTTCCATCTTTACAATATATGTTTTTCCATCTTTAAAATCACCTCAGGAGGACAAGTGCTTACCAAGGTGGAATGAGCTCACTATGCAGCCTCTCTCCTATGGCTCAGGACTTACTAAAAACAAGTAGCTAAGAATTCTGAAAAACAGTATCAGAAAACTTAAACAATCAACACAATGTTGAGTTGCCTGTTTTCTTCCCTTTTTCTCCTTCTATGAAGCCAGGGCAGTGAGGCATGGACATGCATGGGACTCAGACAGCTAGAACAATGAAAGAAGCATCTTTTTCAGGCTACAGGGCCAAGAAAAGGAGCTCCTGTGAGCAAGAAAATAGGTAAGGAAATCACCAGGGTTTTCTCATCCATTCATATTCTCTCTCTCTGTCTCGATCCTTCTCTCTGTTTCTTTCTTTCTTTATCTTTCTCTTCCCCTACCCCTCTCTCTTTCTCATTTTTTTCCTCCCGTAAGTATGCATCAGGGCCAGCCCAAGTCACAGAGCTGCACTGTCATCACAATGGGGATGTTGTGTGGGCACCTGAATCCCTGAGAGAAAACCCATCTCTTTGTATTGAGGAAATGGTGAAAAGGATAATTGTAGTACTAAGAGCACAGGAGAATAGCCTTGTTAAGTTTTCCTCTCTTTCTTCTTTTACATCATCATTTCATGAGCAGCCCCCATTGTCTGGAACTTCAAGACCATGCAAGGACTTAAAACTCTTTATTTCTGTGGCAGGAGAAACTAAGATTAAAAAAAAAAAAAAAAAAAAAAAAAACCAGGGAGTTAGAGTGTGCACACTGAGCTGGTACTAGGGTGCGGCAGGGCAGGCACAAAAGGGACAAAATTTAAGAGACCACTGGCTTTCAGGGTTGTGCAAGTACCAACCCTATACATGCACCACACTCAGAGAGAGTGCCTCCTATAATTCTGCATCTTTGGCATCTCACTGTTAAGAAAAAATTATTGAATGCAATCAGAGAAAACTGACACCTTACATAAAAGAAAAAAAGTGACTCAAATAAATACGAATTTTTCATCAGGTACTTTTAAAGACAGAAGACAGTGGATAAAAACATCTTTAAAGTGTTGAAAGATCGCTCTGGCCGGCACAGTGGATAGGTGCCAACCGGTGAACCCAAAAGTCACTGGTTCGATTTCCAGCCAGGGCACATAATCAGGTTGCAAGCCAGGTCTCCAGCCAGGTATGTGGCTGGAGGCTGATGAAAGGCAACCATACATTGATGTTTCTCCCCCTGTCTACCTCCCTCCCTTCCCCTCTCTTTAAAAATGATAAATAAAATCTTTTTAAGTGTTGAAAGAGAAGACTCATCAACCAAGAGTTCTGTATCCAGTGAAACTATTTTTCAAAAATGAAGACAAAGGAAAGATATTTCTGATGAAGGAAACCTTATAAAGTTTCAGGTGAAAAATTTATCACCAGCAAATCTGCTCTAAAACAAATGCAATTAAGTTCTTCAGCTGGAAGGGAAACGATACTAAAGGGAAACCTAGAACTACAAGAGTGAAGCAAAAGCAATAGCAAAGGTACATATCTGGATAAATATAATAGACTCTTTTTCTCCTAACTTTTAAGAGCACAAATAAGTTAAACTAAACTTAAATAAAATAAAATAAAAAACACCCAATGAGACCAAAAGCTAGTTTTTGGAAAGGTTAATAAAATGTATAACCATTTCTTGGCTGAACCAAGAAAAAAAAAAGGGGGGAAGATGAAGTTTTTCAGTATCAGGAATGAGTACATTATTACAGATAGCACAGATAATAAAATGATATGATGCCATAGACTTTAAGTCCATAAACTTAACAACATAAATAAAATGATCCCAATTCCTTGAAAAACACAAACTACCAAAACTCATTCAAGGAAATTAGATAACTGGAAAGGCTCTATAGATACTAGTGAAATTGAACTTCTGGGCCAAAATCTTCTAACAAAAAAATTCCTTTCTGGTGGCTCACTGGACAACTTACAAGATTCATAGAAGAAATTATATAAATCCTATAGAATCACTTCCCTAAAAGAGACAATATATACCAAATGATTTCATGTAGGCAGCATTAACTTGACAACAAACCCAAAAAATTGCCAAAACAAATTATGTGCATAAAAATAAGTTTAAAAATCTATGAAAATAGCTGAAATATTATCAAATCAAATCTAGCAATATATGAAATGGATCATGATCAATTTGGATTTATCTCAGAAATTTAGGTTGTTTCAACATCAAAAAGTCAATCAATATAATTCATAATCTTAACAAACTAAAGAAGAAAACACCAAGGACATGGGCAACATGTGAGGATTGGCTGTGGAAGAAGGGACGGGGTGGATGGGGCAGGAATGAGCAATGTGGGGGAAATGAGACAAATGTAATACAACCACAATTGATTAATTAAAAAAAAAAGGAATAGAAAAGCTTCAAAAAAAAGAAAGAAAGAAAACCATATAACCATTTTAATAGACACAGAAAAGGCAATAAGAAAAATTACACTTGTTAATGATTTAGAAAAAAAGAAAACTCTCAGCAACTATAAATGTATGGGAACATTCTTAACCTGATAAAAATTGTCTACAAAAAATGCTACAAGTGATTTCATACATAATGGTGAAAGGCTGTTTTCCTCCTAAAATTGGGAATAAGGCAAGTATATATATTTTCACTACGCCTATCCAATAATGTGCTGAAAGACCTAATCAGTACATTGAGGCAATGAAGAAAAAGGCACATAGATTAAAAGGAAGAAATAAAACTTCTTCTGTTTGAAGATGATGGCCTATATTTAAAAATCTATAGAAATACACAAATAAACTTCTAGAAATATTAAGTGACTTTACAAAAGTGCTAGGGTTCAAGGTCAATATATACAAAATCCACAGTATTTTTATATATTGCAAATTGGAAATCAAAATTAGAAATAGTACCATTTATAATAATAATACCAAAACAAATTGTCATATAAATCTCACAAAACATGTGGTGGACAATGTGATAAAAAGTACAAAATACTGATTTAAAGAGCTCTAAAGAAATGAAGAAATATACTACATCCATGGGCAGGAAGAGTCAATATTGTTGTCCAATCTGATCTATAGAATCAATGCAATCCCAGTCAGAACCCCACAACCTTTTTGTAGGTATTGACAAGCAGATTCTAACATTTATATGCTAAGGCAAAGGTATTAAAATAACCAGATGAATTCTAGGAAAAAATAGCTAGGTGAGAAGAATCACGTTACCTGTTTTTAAGTCTTAACATAAAGCTACAGTAATTATGACAGTTCAGTACTGGTGGAAGATGAGACACATGGACCAGCAGAACAGAGTAAGTTCACAACTGGCCTACTCATACACGGACGTAATTGCAAAAGCAACTTAATGGTGACAAGATAGTCTCTTCAGTAATGATGCTGAAAGAATGAGATATCCAAGTGCAAAAAAATTACTCACAACCTAAATTTTACTTTTTATATATAATATTAACTGAAAGTATATCTAAATATAAAACAAAAAATGGAAAATAATTTAGAAGAAAACATACATCTTTGTGACCTTAGATTGTGCAGAGTTCTTAGATATGACACCAGAAGTGTGACCCATAAAAGAAAAACTTTGACAAACTGTACATGAGAATATAAAATTTTTGCCCCATAAAATAGACTGTTAAAAGAATGAAAATAGGTCCTGGATGGTGTGGCTCAGTGGGTTGGTGCAGGCCTGCAAACCCAAAGGTCGCTGGTTTAATTCCCAGCCAGGGCACATACCCAGGTTGCAAGCCAGGTCTCCAGACAGGTCTGTGGCTGGAGGCAGGTGAAAGGCAACCATACATTAATGCTTCTCTCCCTTTCTTCCTCCCTCCCTACCCTTCTCTGAAAATAGTAAATAAAATCTTTTACAAAATAATGAAAATAGGTCCTGGCCAGGTATTTCAGATAGTTAGAGTGTCATCCCAATAGGGCAAGGTTTCAGGTTCAAGCCCCAGTCAGGGCAGATGCAAGGATAAACCAACGCATGCATAAATAAGTGGAACACAAATCACTGTTTCTCTCTCTTCTTTCTCTCTAAAATCAATGAAAACACAAGTCGTAGATTAGAAGAAAGTATTTCCAATTTACGTATCTGGCAAAGAACTTGCAAACAAAATCCATTTTAAAAAACCCTCAAAATTCAACGAGGAAATCAAAAATTTAATTTAAAAGTAAGCATAAGATCTAAACAGACCCTTCACCAAAGAAGCTATATCTACGGCAAATAGGCATGTAAAAAACGTCATCAGTATCATTAAAAATACAATGAGATGCCACAATACACCTATTTGATTGGCTAAAATATAAACTGCTGACAAAACAAAGTGCCTATGAGGAAGTGAAGCAACTGTAATTCTTATACATTACTGGCAGAAATACAAAATGGTTCAGTCAGTTTGGAATAGCTCGGCAGTTTCTTATAATATGTACTTCGAGATACTACCCTGCAATCTCACTCCTAGGTATTTACCTAAGAAATATGAAAACTTTCATCCCAACAAATTAAAGTTAAAAAAAATATGAAGCCTATGTTCATACAAAAATTTATAAATAAATGTTTATAGCAACTTTATTTATAATCAACAAAATAAAATAACTGGTGTCCTTCAACTGTGAATGGGCAAACAAATTGTGATGTAGCCACACGATGGAATATTACTCAGCAATGTGAAAGAATTAATTATTGATTCACAGATTCACATGGCAACATGGATTAATCTCAAGTGCATCTTGCAAAGCAAAAACAAACAAACAAGCATATATATATATATATATGCCATATTCAGAGGACTACATATTGTATGATTACATTATGTGACATTCTGATCAGGCAATGTTATAGGCACAGAAAATAGATTTGTAGCTGCCAAATGTTGGAGCTGGAAGGATTTGACTACAAAGGACAGGTACAAGAAAATTTGGGGGTAACAGAACTATTCTGTATTGTGGCTATGGTGTTGGATACACATCTTTATTCATTTACCAAAAAAAAAGCAAAGAACTGTACACAACAGAGTGAATTTTATTCCATGAATTTTTTATAAACTCCTCACATATATCATCAGCATGCAGAAAAATGAAAAATGGACTGACATTTGACCTCCTGCAAGAGTAATTAGGAAACATGCCAAAGCACCAAGTACCTAATCATTATGAGAAAGTTAGCAACTATATTTTTAAAGGCTTTTATAATGGCATATACTGAATTAACAGCCAATGTTTCCATACCTAGTTTTCACCTTTAACTCAAAGATTATGTGATCTAATAAAATGCTAAGGCTCATCGTGCACAGAGCTCATTACATAGAACCTTCTTAGAATTACTGTGCTTCTGAATAAAACATTTGGAGGCACTTAATAGAAAGGTGGTAAGTTCATTGACTTTGTTAATATTACCATAATTAAGACAAAATATAGATTACTAAAAAGGTCTTGCCAAGATAATGAAGATTTCTTAATTACATGAGTCTTTGTAGCAAGTTAACTTTACATTGAATTCAATTTTCCCTTGCCATACTAAACAATCAGAGAGAAACTCGAAGCGGAATCCTAGAATTTGAGAAATAAAAAAAAACTACAGGTATCGCAGAGTCAGACCAAGCCCCACATTTTAAAGTGTGACATATAGCATCTCACCTTGAAGAATATGGGACATAATTTAAGTTCTTACAATGAATAATTGCAGATGGTTTTAGGCCAGAATATAAAGTTTAAAATTCTTGTATTGCAATAGGCAAAGAAAAAGAAATGCTGCCCGGGCTGGTGGCACAGTGGATAGGTGCCAGCCTGCAAACCCAAAGGTCACTGGTTCGATTCCCAGCTAGGGCAACATAACCAGGTTGCAAGCCAGATCTGTAGCTGGAGGCAGGTGAAAGGCAACCATACACTGATGTTTCTCTTCCTCCCTCCCTTCCCCTCTCTCTGAAAATAATAAATAAAATCTTAAAAAGAAAAAGAAATGATCTAGTCCTGCATGGTTCAATTGGTTGAGTATCATCCCGCAAGGAGAAGGGTTGCAGGTTTGATACCAGGTCAGGGCATGTGCAGAGATTATGGGGACAGTTCCCAGCTGGGATGCATGCGAGAGACAGCTGATCGATGTTTCTCTCCCTCTCTTTCTCTCTCCCTTCCCCTTTCTCTAAAAACAAATAAAAGCCCTTTTAAAATAATAATGATCTTAAAATATATGAATCTAGCTCCACTTATTTCTTGTGACTTTGCTTTTAAGCATGTATAGATTTTGTTGAGGGGTTTTATTCATACTTCTAGCTTTGTAGATGGACTCAGGTGTCAGGGTGGCATTTTCTGAAAACAAGCAAAGGAGATAACAAGTCCACCCCCTACCCTCTACCACAACACCATCCACCCTACCCCTGCTCAGCCCCACCTTTGTGTACACCAAGGACAAGAAAGAAGGAACCAAAACAAGAAAGAAGGATTATAGGAAATAATACCACAGGAGACCAGCAGGCAATCTAAGAGCATGTGAGAAGACTTCATTGATAATACGCATCCAGAGGAAGGAGGACACAATCCAAAGTGACCCACTACAGGTACAGAATTTCCCTAAAATATAATTATCTTCAAAATCGATGCAGAAATGTGTGTGGTGCTCCATAAATTATCACAGATTGTTTTAGTATACCAATCAAATTTCCATCAAACCAAAAAGTACCTGTTTCTAGGAAATTCCCCAGAACTTGCTAGATATGAGCAATGTTTATCCTTGAGCTGTTTGTGTCATTGCCCCAAGCAGACATAACATGAGAAACACAGAAATGTATGTTCCAAATGTATTATGGTGAAATTGGAACTTTTCTGGCCTGTGGAGGCAGAGGTAGGTCTGGCACACATGTTCACACAAAAGGAATAACATGAAGATTGTACTTTATTCTGTAATGTTTAATCTTTGAATCCTCCTTCAGTCTACTAGAGACTGGCCACCCTGGAGGAATTGAGATGATATTAATAGTCACTCCATAAAATTGGTTATTTCTTTTGCCAGAAGAGGTGACTGGGAGAACCCAAGACTTTTGGCAGGTTAGAAATGACCCTGAATGTAGACACATCTCCAAGCCTTACCCATAGATTTCAAGAAACAGAGGGGGGGGGGGGCGGAATTAAAATAGATTAATACTTTCCTTCTTAAAGAGAAAGAGAAATAACATGTAAGAACTTACCATGCACAAAGCACCTGTGTTTGTACTTTATGCTCAATACCTTATTTTTTCTGTTAGATCTGTGTGTGTGTTGGGTAGGAGGGGGTGGGGAAGGTGGGTGTTAACATATTTTATAGGTAAAGAAACTGAACCTGGGGTGAAAGTTGACACAGAGACTTAGTAGGGAGATAGGGTTTGAACACCCTGCTCTCTCTTACAGCAGAACCTAGGTATTTTTTACACTATGTTTTCTCCCTGATTCTTCCACAAGATCGTATTTGCTATCACTGGGCAGGTGAAATAATGAACTTACTATTTCATTTGCCCTGCATCAGAGTCTTTGTCTTCAGAACTTCAAAATTGAGAAATCATTTTAGAGCTAAAGATTATGACTGTCTTCCTGACATTCTTGAGAGAAATAAGTTGGCGTTAGCTAAGAATATTGAAGATACACATACCACATAACCAGTAATTCCACTTTTGGGTATATACTCTAGATGTTCACCAACATCCCTGTTTAATAATGTTGATAACATCATTGTTTGTCATAGCCCCAAACTGGAGACAACTCAGTGACAGATAAATAAATCACAGTAATTCATACAACTCCATTCACACAACGGCATGTATGCATAAATAAAAATAAACTGATTAGTTACCCAAGATGAGTTCATCTTTCAAATAGTCTCAAGCCAAGGAAGCGAGACACAAAAGAATTCTTCCAGTACTATTTACATTACATAAAGCTCAAAAACATGTAAAACTAAACTGTATTATCAGAAATGCTTTCATAAGTGGTAAAACAATTTTTAAAACATGAGGAATTAATTACCATAAAATTAATGATAGGAAATACTCTACAGGGAGAGAATTAAGTCTGATGGAAAACTTCTGAGTGTTGGAAACAGCATATTCCTTGATGTGCATTGTAATTACAAAGTATCCACTATAATTATTATGTACTTTTCTGTATAAGTGCTTAATTTGAAAATTGTAAAATTTTACAATGGAAGTATTTTTACAATGGAAGATAAATGTGTTTACAAAATTAAACAGTAAAAAATTAAAACTGTTGGGAGATCATTTCACTTCACTTAATTTTCAGGTGCTGAGAAGATTGAAACTACAGATAAGAGTAAGGAACAGAAATGGGAATAATCAAAGTAAGCAGTTCCCAAAATTATACAAATGAGAAAAATACATATAAATGTAAAAATATGTAAAAATTTATATTTGAGAGCCAACTATGTGACATGAACTAAGCACACACATCACACACAGACTTAGGATCAGTACAAACAATGTATCAACCTTCTTTACCCAGAAGAAAATTATTGTTAAGGTGATGATATGTTATGGATGTTTATACACAAAGCCCTCCAAGAGGTTAAGTTTTCATCTGTCTTTTGATGAAGGTGAGGAGCATGGCTTTATCATGACTATGGGGAGGTATAAGACACATATGTAGCAGGAGTTAGCAAACATTAGCTAAGAAGATTGGGAATAGAAAATTGACTTAGCTGGAGTAGAATAACTATAGTACAAAAGAGCATCAGGTGATATTTGCAATATTCATGTACATAACAGAATACAGAAAGAAGTCTTGAAAAATCAATAAGGAAAAGATAGACATTCCCTAATTTAAAATGCACCAAAGAGTTCAGTGGATAGGCACCAGCCTGCAAACCCAAAGGTCACTGGTTCAATTCCCCAGCCAGGGCACATAACCAGGTTGCAAGCCAGGTCTCCAGCCAGATCCTTAGCTGGAGGCAGGTGAAAGGCAACCATACATTGATGTCTCTCTCCCTTTTATTTCCCCTCCCTGCCCTTCTCTTTGAAAATAATGAAAAAAATATTTAAAGAATAAATGAAGTTTTTAATGCCCAAAAGATCAGTATAGATATTTCATTTTTAAAAAAGGATATCAAATAGCAGATAACAAGGGAAAGTGCTCACCTTAACTAATTAGCAAAAAATACAGAATAAATCCAAAATGAACTATACACTCACTGAACTGACTAAAATAAATTTTAAAGAAAGGAAATACTGGCAAGGATGTCAGTTGAAATAACTAAAAATGTTTAGTACTATCTACCAAGCTAAGTATACGAGTATGTATACACACACACACACACACACACACACACACACACACAGATGCACACGTCCACACCCCATGACCCTCCAGCCCTATTCCTGGGAGCTCCTCAGCAGAGGTGGATGTTATGTCCATCAAAAACTAGCTCTAGAATGTTGATAGCAGCTGTAATCATAATAGCCAAAAACTGGAAATGACCCAAATGTCCACACACAGGGTAATGAATAAACAAACATGAAATGATCATAAAATAAAATACTAAACAGCAATAAAAAAAAAGCTACTGTTAGACATAATCATGTGGATAATTCTCACAAATAAAATGTTAAATGGAAGAAGCCAGACTCTAGAGCTTACCTATTTTATGATGCCATTTATTTGACATTTAAACAGAGGCAAAAAAAAAATATTGTCTATGGTGATAGAAGTTAGGATTGTGGTTAACCTTATGAAAAGAATACTATCAGGTGTGTCTGTAGGCTGGGGGGAATGGATCCTTCTAGAACTCTGAACATGTTCTAAGCCTAAATCTAGGTAGAAGTTACATGTGTTTATAAATATTATAAAGACCAAAATGAAAGGTATCAAACATGGTAATTAAAGAAGAATGTGTCCGATAAAGAGAGTAAATTATTTCCTTTCTCATGAAGAAATGTTCCCAACCCAAAAGTTTTATATTGATCAAAAGATTATTAAAATTTTACAGTGTTTTTTAAAAAAGGCACATACATTTCACTTTTAATCCAACCCCAGAACATGAGCTGTTTCATTTACCCATATTCCCTTGTATATACATTGCTATGTAAGGAATCATTTTGGACAGAAATCCTATATAGAAAGCAGTCAGGATTTGCAACCAGAGAAAATGATTTGAAAAACCCTAATGGACATGCATTACCTAATCTCTTTAAATCTTTGTTTGCTTACTTATAAAAGGGAAGAAAAATATTAGCTAACCTCACAGAATTGCTATGAGAATTAAAGTAAGTGAAGCATTTTCATAAGTACTGCTGAAATGCTTTGTAATTTACAATAATATAGGTGATCACAGTGTGGATACAATTCTTCATTCTGCTCTTCTCATTTTCTCTATAATTAGCATTTCCACAATGACATGTAATTTTCATGGTGGCCTACCTATTTTCCATTCCTACTTCATTATACCAACAGAAACTCAATTGTATTTGAAGTTGGCAAATGTGCCCAGCCTAGTGATAAATTCTGATTGATCTGAACCAATCATGACAAACCTGTTCCCTTCTTTCCCAGCTTTCCTTGCAGCAGGGGGTGAGGTCATGTGACTCAGTTCTGACAATGTAAGGAGAAATTCACTAGGGGTAGAAGCGTGGGAGGGGTGGCCGTTCTGAGAAAGCATTCATTTTCCTGGCAAAAGCAATAGACAATGAGGATCCTCCCCTTCTCCCTTTTCTTCCTGCCTTAAACCCAGTTGTACTACTTAGGGCTTTGGAAGCCACTGTGTGTGTGAGAGAGAGCGAAACAGGTCTAAGAGCTTCAGGGACATCCCTCAGGAGATCATCAAGGCCTTGCTACAACTCATGCCACCACTGACCGCTGGACTTCATGAGATAAGAGAATAAAAAGCTGAAGTTTCTAGAAGCCATTGTTAGAATTTCTGTTATTGACATTGAAAACATTCCAAACTAAAATGATCATTTTAATGCCTTTGAAAAAAAGTCATCAAACTAATATAATTACATTAGTCACTTACATTTTGCCAGAAATGTAGATGGTTTAGTTCAACAAACATTCACAGATGGTCTCCTGTATTCTGTGTTATTGAACAAATAAGACACATTCCTCCCCATTACAAGAATTGACAGTTTCCAATTTTGTACTATTAAAATATCCAAGCTTAACAGAAGGAGAATTGACTTGGGGTGGTAAATACAAAATATAATATACAGATGATGTATCATAGAAGTGTACACCTGAAACCTATATAATTTTATTAACCAATGTTACCCACCCAAAAAATTCAATTTTTAACTATTTAAAAAATTAAATTAAAAAATCCATCTGAAAACCATTATGCATATATTTTTATGTGTTATTTCCATAAGAAATAATTATCTTTTTCTCTCTCTTGCCCACTATGCTCCTACTAATCGTTTGATTCTTGGAAATACCAAATCCATCCCAACTTAGTAACCCTTCACTAGAGCACTATTTTTCCAGAATATTCTTCCCCAAGCCAGTGCCTGGCTAGATCTTCCTTGTCATTGAAATGTCAATCTAAATGCCACTTCCTTAGAGTGGTCTTTCTCCCCAGACAGATAAAAGCAGTCATCCATCATACTATCCTATTTTAATTCCTGGCACAGCAGTTATCACCATGTCACATTTTTCTTGCTTATTGATTTATTTCTTAATTCACCGTCTGCTCCTTTACCCCTATCTACCTCACTGTCAGAAAGCAGCCCCACAGGAAAACCTTTATTGTTTTGATTCTCTCTGTAACCCCAGTAAACCACAGAATTGGTAAACCACACCCTGCAGCCAAATCCAACCAGCTGCCTGCTTTATAAATAAAGTTTTATTAGAACATGGCCCATCCACATTTGTTTACATAATCAGCTATGGCTGCTTTTGTGCTTTCAGGACAGAGTAGAGTAGTTGAAACAGAGACCAGATGACGCATAAAGCTGAAAATATTTCTTGCCTAACCTTTACAAAAAAAAAAAAAAATTTGCTGATCCTCAATCTAGAAGAATGCCTAGGGCAAAGTAAGGAGTTAATAAATTCCCAAGAAGCATTACTATTTTGTCTCAAAGGCGTATGAAACTTTTTTGGTTTTCTCATTCTGTAGATACATTTGTTCCTAATGACAAATCTAGTCCCCTTTCTACAGGATTGCTCTTTACTGGAGGTACTTCATAAACCATAATTTCATACCAAACTCTCAAAAGAGAGTTTATCCTGGAACAGAATGTTCAAGTTTAGCTCAATATGCTCACAATTATAGGGGAATCTCACTGGCAGAATGAAATGTCTTTCCCAGGTTGACAGGATAAATCACGTTCCACCTGCATTTCTTCATTTACTTTTTTTCAGTGTTTCAATTTCTTTTACTTACCTGAAATTATTTTAAAAGCTGCCACCCAGCCAGCCCTCCACCCCCACAATTGTTCTAAAAGCTGATAATTACCTCTTTTTTTAATTTTTTATCCTTTTTTTAACATTACCTTTTAGTCCCTTTATATGCCCCTCACCCCAGGAAATGGTAAAATTTCTGTGATACTTGACATACTACACATGAACAGATATCCTTAAAAAGGGAAAATGATGAAGAAGGAAATGAATAAGAAGAATGGTGGAAGAAAGAATGAAAAAAGAAGATCAGTGAGAAAGAAGAAAATGAGAAGAAAAAAGCGAGCAAAAAAGAAAGGGGATTAAAGCTCAAATCTTTGCTTAGTTGCCAAGCAGGTATTTTGTGATGAGTTCACCTTGACAATATTTGCTAAACAAGTCCATATGGGTTCATCTGGTGTCCAAATGAGCAGAAAGACCTATTATTTGAATCACACCCATTGATAAACAATATCTGTGAAGAGGTTAAAAAACTATTTAAAAAAAATAGATTAAATTATGCTGAATAGTTTGGGAGTTAATGTTATTGGAAATGAGTGTTCAATCAGAAGATATTCTTGATCATACCAGATGATAAGTTTTAACTTCCAGAATGTCTAAATCACCTGAACCAGTATTTACTTCCAGAATATCTAAATCACCTGAACCAGTATTTCCTGAGTTTTATCTGAAAGGATATCAGTTGACAGCCTCTTTGTAGATGAATTTGTTATAAATATTGTGCTCATGAAAACTAAAATGTGACAAATAAACTAATGAATAAATCTAGACAAGATAGTCTTACTATGAAAGGCTCCTCAGATTAATTTTATCTAATGCACTTAAAATTGTACTGAATTGGAACACATTTTCAGGAGAATTCTAAATGCATAAAGTCAGAAAAATCTGTCCCACATAATATTCAAAAGGACAAATAGTGAAACAATGGAATCTCTTAGTACTCCTTTCAGCCCAGAGTGAGATTTTTCAAGAAATGTCATTAAACTTCTAACTCTCAAAGTATAATTAAATCAATTAGTTGGAAAGAGCACTGTCTAAAAAGGACTCAGGGTTGTTTTGTTCTTTTTAACTGATACTGCATAAATGCAGTAAGTTTGAAACTATGATTTTTGGTGATAAGTCTATTCAGTATTTCCATCATTTCTATTTGATATGTCCACATGTTACTGTTTTTCCTTTGTATTTTCTGCAGCCACTTCAAATAGAAATAACTCCAAGTCCTAGAACCAATCACTTGAAAATAACTTATCACTTGGTACCATCTTATCATCTAGTAGTTCCCATAGTAGATTCTTGCATGGCTCACTAATCCTAGGAGATGCTTTAAATATAAGACAGGAATTCTGTTATCAAAGATTTTTAGGAAAAATCATTTTTATTGCGACTTCTCAAGTTCAATAGTAAAGGCAACCATTTAGCTTGTTTAGATATTCCCCAAATATATTTAGCTTTAAATTTTATTTTGATTATTCATTAACATCTTACAGGGCACATTTGGAACTAAGGGTCTATTTTAGCTATGTCAAGTTCAAGCACTTTCAATGTCCAGGTGTGTAAAGTGAATGTGTAAAGCAATCTGGTATCAGACAACAGGGGATAATGTGGGCTGAAGAACTACATCCCTGTTCTCCTGAAGGCATTGAAGTTCAAAGTAGAACTAAAGCCAACTGGTAGATTAGGAAGTGGAAGGAGAAAAACAGAGAGACAGATTTGCTGATCAAATAGCCTATTTGTGGAGAAGATTCAGCTCTGGGGTCACCGGTTTTCAATTTCTGATCCCAACCCTCCTTTAATGAACATGTGAGAGCAAGTCTCAGAAGACAGAACTTGTTCACTCCACCTTAGGACAGTAGATACATTTTTAAATACTAGGAATGATTTGGGGGTTCATGTCATTGCCAAGTACCTATTATATGGCAGTCATTTCATCAGGCACCTTTTGTGATCAAAACTGTCCTCACAGGCAAAGTGGTGTTCGTTCTCATTGTACAAATATGAAAACTGAGGCTCAGATTATTTGATTTGCCCAAGGTTTGATCTCAGATCTCTCTGCTCCTAAGCCTGTGCTCTTCTCATGTATGCATATTACCCTTCATATACATCACCCTTGCAATCCATCAGGACGACAGGGCTATGACTTTTCATGTGACAAAAGGTAATGCACATAGGTGAGTGAGTAACAGTCTTTCCCCTGTTGTACTGAACCTGACCATTAGGTTACCATGATTTTCCAAAAGGAATCAGCTCACAGGAACTAAAATTAAATAGTAGCAGTAGTTGTGTAACAGCATGGGAACTGCCATTGTTGAACACCAGGAACTAAGGTCTTTTTATATTATTCACACTATCTCCCGTCACCACAACAACCCTTCAAATGACATATAAAAACTACATTTTCATCCTGCTGCATAGTAGTATTCCATTGCGTAAACATATCACAGGTTTTTGATCCAATCATCCACTGAAGGGCACTTAGGCTATTTCCAGCACTTGGCTATTGTGAATAGCGCTGCTATGAACTTAGGGTTGCATAGGTTCTTCTGAATTGGTGTTTCAGGGTTCTTCAGGTATAGTCCTCCCTGTAGAATCGCTGGGTCATGAGGCCGTTCCTTTTTTTTTTTTTTTTTTTTTTAATTTGAGGAAACTCCACACTATTTTTCTTAGTGGCTATACCAATCTGCATTCCCACCAACAGTGCACCAGGGCTCCCTTTTCTCCACATCCTCATCAGCACTTATTTGTTGATTTGTCAATGATGGCCATCTGACTGGTGTGAGATGGTATCTCATTGTGATTTTAATTTACTTCTCTTTGATGGCTAATGATGTTGAGCATTTTTTCATGTATCTATGGGCCCTTTGTGTGTCCTCTTTGGAGAGGTGTCTGTTCAGGTTCTTTGCCCATTTTTTAATTGAGTTGGCTGTCTTCTTGGTGTTGAGTCATATAAGTTCTTTATATATTTTGGACATCAAACCCTTATCTGAGGTATCGTTGGCAAATACGTTTTCCCACATGGATGTTTCCCTTTTCATTTTGCTGATGTTTTCTTTAGCAACAGTATGGTTGGAACTGGAGAGTATCATGCTTAGTGAAATAAGCCAGGCAGCAAAAGACAAATACCTTATCATCTCACCCAATACAGGAAACTAATGAACAAAACAAACAGATAAGCAGAATGGGACCAGAGACATGGAAACAAGGAGCAGAATGACAGTGACCAGAGGGATAGGGGAGGGAAGAGGTGGGGAAAGAAGGGGAGGGGTCAAGGAGCCAGGATAAATGACCCGTGGACATGGACAACAAGGTAGGGGATTGACTACGGGTGGTGGGTCAAGGGAGAGCATTGGGGGGGAAATGAAACAATTGCAATACAACAATAAATTAATTTTAAAAATACATTTTCAGATTGAAAGTACAAGTAAGCCTAAGAAAGGTTAGGTAAACCTTCAAACTGACACAAGTTTTAATAGCTGGGATCTAACTGTCCTACTCTTTCTTACACCCAGTTGCCTCTCATGTTTTAAACCTGTGATTTTGGATTAGAAAAGTAAATATTTTATCCCTTCATTAGGACATGTCAATATTAAAAGCCCTCCCATTCACATAATCCCTGACAGTTTAAATATCACTTTAAACATGTAATCTCATTTAATCCTACTAATGACCATGTGTAAAAAAGGCGATTTCAAATCCCTCGTGTTACAGAATAGCCGACTCAGTGAGGAGACTTGTGTAAGGTACAGCCCAGGCATGAATTCGGGCTGTCTGACTTTACTGATTCCAGAAAAACTGCACAGAAAACACAGAGGTGTGGTACCTCGGTTCCCATTTTGCATGTGAAGACCAGGAACACCGCAGGGTATGGGGGGAGGGCACTGGCAGATCTCTCCATGACTATTATGACTGAGAAAAAGTCATTCCATTCCCAAGGACTTCAGACAATTTATATACAATAATTATCCTTGTGAATGCAAAATTCCTTTACCACTCACTTTTTTGGCCTCTATTTCACGTCTCTGTGTAACTATTTACATTGCTACCCACGGAGACATGGTAGGATTATAATCAACTTCTATGGACTTCTAAAATCCACTGATTATTGACACACAAGACAACTTGGATGAGTTTCAAGGGCGTTATGCTGAGCTCCCTGGGGGAAAAAAGCCAATTTCAAAAGCTTACATACTACATGCTTCTATTTCTATAACATTCTCAAAATGACATAATTATAAGAATGGGAAAGAGGTTCATGTCTTCCAAGGGTTGGGAATGGGGAGTAGAGGGGAAATGGGGCAGCAATGGAGGCAACTATGAAGGGGTAGCATGAGGAATTTTGGAGGTGATGGAGCAGTTTTGAATCCTGGTTGTTGTAATGGTAACATAATCTACAAACAATTGTCCTGAACTACACACACACACACATACACACACACACACACGTGAGTGTGCACATGAACAGGTTAACCCTGAATAAGTCCTGTGGATTGTACCAATGCCAATTTTCTGGGTTTGATATTATACTATATATATATAGTTAGTTAGTTAGTAAAATGTTCCTATTGGGAGAAACTGTGTGAAGGTACACAAAACCTCTCTGTATTATTTTTATAATTTCCTATAGAGTTATAATGATTTCTAAATTCAAAAAACCTTGTTTCCTTATCTTAATGGGGGACTTTCTGGATCACCAATGTCTATAACCTTACCCATCACATCTTAGGCAAATCTACCCTGCCACCCCCCCAAAAAACCCCTCCCCTCCTGAAGTAGCAAGTGTTCCAAAGGCTGCTATCAAATGGACCCCCAATCTAACCAGGTGGCTTCTTTTAAAAAACATCCAGAGAATAAAGTTCAAATTCCTTGTTTCATATGACATACAGGCTTATTATAAGCTGAATCCTCCTTACTTTTCCTGTCTCATTCTATGCCCTTCTCTCCCTTTCCCTGGAAAAGAAATGCTTCCTTTCATGCTCGAGGTTCTAATTCTGTCCTCTCATCCTTCTACCTGGAATGCCTTTCCCCATGGCATTCAGCTGTCAGCCAGTCCTCAGCAGAATTGCTGGCAGCTGGGAGCAGGAGTACCTGGGGAGATCTCCTGCCTCCCTCTATAGGCTCATAGTGTTTTTTGAAACAGCCCAGCTCTGCTCCCAATAGACCTTGCAGCTAAGAATCAGCATCTGGCAAATCAAAAGCTCGACTCATCAACAGGCCCATTGAAGATGCCTCACAGCCTCTCTCCCCAGCCAGGATTCCCAAACCTTTGCCAAGTATTAAATTCACTCACCAATTTTTTTTACAGCTATCCTTCTGTGAGTCCGGAAGCAAAGCTTCACCTCAATTATCCCCAGAGGGGAAGCATGATGATTTTTCTCTCCCTCCATTTCAGGTGTTTACTACCCACCAAGGTTTCACAATCGACATTAGATTATGGCAATGACAAAAGGTGGCTCTAAGACTGGGATATTGAAATAATACATCAAGCTAGACTTTGCCTATATGGGTTACCTTGGAGAGGTTGAGAACAAACAGCTTAATTTGCATCACACAACTCCAGGGGTTCACAAGCATCCATTAGAGGAGAAAAGAATACAAAACAGTTCAACTTAACCCAACCTCTGAGCAAGCAGGGAGATAAGAAATAAGGAGAAAAAGCCAGGGACATTCTGGAAGTCAGGGCTACAAAGCCAAACCCAGCCATGCTTGTGTGTTTGTCCAGAGGGTTCCCCGCCATGTTTGGTTCTTTCTGCCCCTGGTGACTAACACAGTGGCCGTTCTAAAGGAGGTGCAGCTCGAGGGAAGCTATTCTGAAAGATTAACAGAGTGAAAGTATATTTGTGACGTCAAGTTCGTCCCACAGAGCACACATTTTTATCTAACCCTGAGCTGATTTTTAACGCGGAGGGGCATTCTGATTAACCTTATCTCTAAAATCTCACTGTAAAGGCACCAAAGCAATGCATATGGATCAGATCAAGAATTGTCAGTCCTTTTAAATAATTCACCAGCAGGTTCATCTTCATGAACTTTGAGGACCTGTGCTAATGTCAGCTTTACGTTGTTTTTCTAGGACCACAGAGGATTCAGGACACGTTTCTCTCCTCAGGTGAAGAACCAGAGAAGGCTGGGTTCAGATGGCAACGTAGGATGAACTTGAACTCACCACTCCCCAAGGACATATTGAGTCTAAAGCTACTTATAGAACAATTTCCTCTTAATTAAAATAAAATATCGGAGCAATGACTACATACTGGACAAATAGGGGGAGGGGAAGCACATCCAAGTGGGTAAGAGAAGCTGAGACACAAATCTTGCCATAAGCATCACACACAATGAAGCCAGGCCACTCAACAATTCAAGAGAACTCAAAACCCATAGCTACTCCCAAGGGAGAAATGGGGTTTGAACCACAGATGAGGAGCCCCAACTTTTAAGATCTGTACCTGGGAGACAAGCCCCCCAAATATCTAGCTTTGCAAGCCAAAGGTGCTTGAGGCCCACAGGCTACAAACCACCTGAGAAAATGCTCTTAAAATGCTCTCCCTTGCTTGGACTCACCAGCCCCAGGGCACAGCCCAGAGGCCGCAGATACAAAAGTGCCCGGACATCCAGCGAATGGAGGCTGAGTGGCTTATCAGCAAGTGTAGGCCTGGGGGCCAGGAATCTGATTTCACACACACCTGGAGGCCTGTTAAGAGACCCTTAGTGGCATTGGCTGGTGGGCACCAGCTTCCTGATCAGCCCTGGCCCTCCACCCCTATCCCACCCCCACCCTCACCCCACCACCACACCACCCCACCACCCCACCACCCTTGGCTCAGGTGGCCAGTGTGGCTTACAATGTGGGTCCCCTAGGACCATTACCAGTGGAGGAAGAGTTCTCAACCAGCTCCAGCCCCAGGGCACAGCAGCAGGGAGCAAGATAAGGAGCTATCTTTCCTAGAAAGAGCTACTTGGGTACAGGCTCTGAAAATTTCAGGTGTGGACATCAACCTGGGGCACAGATACTCTGTAGCCTTTGGAATTGACCACACGTGAGCGTTCTGTGGCACTAAGGCCTCGTTCTGCCACTCCATTTCTTCTCAACCCCTTGTCCCACCAGGCAAGTAGTAACTCCAGAGCTTTGCCCATAACACCAAAAAGAAAAGACAAAAGATACAGCTATTGAAGCAGGGGACTGACCCCAGTGGATAGAATGATCCCCTCACCCCCGAACTATTTCAGCCAGTCCCAGACAGTAAAGGATGCTGAAACTTTACAACCATGTAGCTGCCTGGAAATTATCTGGCCAATTTGATGATCCAAGGGAAGGTGTCACAAGTGGGCACAGACAACCAGGTGCTTGGTGATGGACGACAAAGGATTGAACGGAACACACAGAGAGTTAATGGCAGAGAGAAAGCAGATTTATTAATCGATAGCACAAGCCACAGAACACGGGAGAGTGACGTTGGGGGCTAGAAGGCTTTTATTCTTGTAGGGCAGATATTTCCTGGCAGGACTTAATTACGTACGTACAAATAGTTACATCACTTTAAAGCTACCGTGCATGCCATCTCCCATGATTTTCCTTGACTAGCCACCAGGAAAGGGAGTCCTAAAATGCTCATTTATTATAATACTATTATAATGAAGCAGATTACCTAGCACCTTCTGCACAGGCATAGTCATGATTCATCATGATTCAGCGCTTTTCCACAAGGCTGGGAAAACCAGTCTTAGAACAGGTCCCCATCCTGTATCGATGTCCTTTTTCTTAGCCCTGGGGTGCCTCCGGAGTTTCCGCCCTCCTGATTATCTCCTGCCTCAAAAGTATGTGTTAATATCATCTATCTACCCAGATTGAAATACCAGATCTGCTTAGAAACACAATCTTAGCGATTTTCTAGTTCACTACATTCACAACTATTGTAAACTCTAAAAGCCCTAACTTTACCATCAATTGCCTTCTGCCACGTGTGTGCAGAATTCAACCTCTACCTAACTGAGAAATGATAAAGCTACCTGTTATTGGGTACCAGCATGCCTTGTTTTATTATGCTTCCTTTGCTGTGCTTCACAGGTGTTGCAGTTTTTTAAATTGAAGGCAAGACCCTTGACCAGCAAAAAGATTACAACTTGCATACACTTTATTACAATGGTCTAGAACTAAACCCATAATATCTCCAAGGTGTGCCTCTATCTGATTAACCACTTTAAACTGAAGATGTCTAAAGAAAGCATTTTCAAATCCTTGCAAAAACAATTTAACCTAATTAATGGCTCAGGTATAGATCCCTCAGAAATGGGTTCAAAGTACACTAAACCATGGTTTTTTATAAGAACAGCCCTCTACTCATTGCCTGCCTGAAGAATTGGCAGGTTATAGGTTCAATTGGTACACCATTAAATACTTGTACCCTCAAATTGTCCTGATGGAGAATATTAAGAAGAATTAATGGCTTTTTAGAAGTCAGAATTGATCTATCTTTAACTTTGTTCAAACACCCTCCTTAGAGGTAGGGCTGGTCTACCTGATAAGCAAATACTCAGGGCTGGGGGCTTTCAAAAACCTGAAACTAGAGGGGGGCAACCTATCTAAGGCAACATGAAAAGAAGCAGAAGCATGCACACCAGCCAAAATCTATTGAAAATAGCTAAATGTAAGATGCAGGGGGAAAAAAGAGATTTTATACAAAAGAAAATCCACTGAGATTCGGGGAAAGGAATAAAAACGTTGAGGTCATAAGGAGGTTACATCGGACAAAGATTACGCCGGGAACAAGCAAAGATGATCCATCCAAAGGGCCAACTGTAAAGACCATTCATGTGTCCGTGGTGAGCTTTTACAGCAGTGCAGGTAGGAAGGACAGAGCCAGCTGGTTTCACAAATCAGAAGTATGCCGCAGAAGCTTTTGATCACACAGATGGAAACATCGTATGGGTCAGTTGTCTCAAAATAGGTCATGGACTCTGAATGATTCTTCCAAGCCTTTGTCACATCACCACTGTGAAAAATAGATCACACAGAAATGGGCCCTTAGTACTGTCAATTCAGGGCTTAAACAATGTTTTAAATTTTTAAAAGGCTGTGTTCTAAACCCTCTACTTTAACATTTGTATTTGGGTGAAATGCAAGTCAGTTTCCTTAATTTTCCTATTATGTTAACTCTTTCATTCGTATCTCTCCCGCTACAGTATGTGGATCTCCTTTGATCCGTAAACCAAAATATTTGTACTCAAGAAAGGAGGTATTGATCTCCCCCATCATGTTATCTTCTACCCATCAGATCTCCAACCTCTCATTGAGGAAACTGATATTTTAGAAGAGGATGCTAAATATGCATTTCCCATAATCCCCTAAGTTTTATCTCTGAATCAAGTCACATAGCCATAAAAGCTATGTGCAAGAATTATTACATTAGTTCCCTATAGAAATGCCTTTACAGACCAGTTTATTAACATTATATCTTCTTATTGAAAGGATCAAAAATTTGTCACCTCTTGCAAAATTGCTATTGAAGAACTGTCTAGTATATTGTATAAAGCCTACTAAGTAAAACATAATCAAAAGCAAAATCAGTGCAAGAAAAGAATTATATCCCTTGGTAAACAGAAACTTTATTAGAAAATGATGACATTGAGGTTTTTCACCAAGACACCCAGGAAACTCAAAACCAACGTGCTTGTACCTTCTCCACTATTAATTTTGTATTCTTCTACTCTATTTTTATTGAAAGTGCTCTCAAATCATTTTTGTGAAGAGGCAGTATATAAATGATTAGATATAGGAAGTAAATGTCAGAATACTAAAAATGGAGCAATAATTATAGCTTCACTATTGGTTTGAATTTGTATGCATGTGCAACTTATGCTTAACTTCATCTATTTTTTTCTGTACTTAGGAAAACTCCCTGTGGCAGAAACAGTGCTATGAGTGTACCAGTTTCTATTTCATTTTCCTCTTCCTGAACATCCAGGAGGAACATACTTCTTGCCCAACTTGCAGTTAAGTTGGCACCATATCTGTGGGTCCTGGCCACCATAATTTAGGTGGAATAGATGTACTGTTTATACCCTAAGGATAACACTTACCAATCCACACTGTCTTCTTGCACTCCCTTCCCTTGCTTTATTGGGCCTAGAAGCCATAATAAGAAACAACATCATAAGAGGGTGCAGCCTTCCTGAGGCCCTGAGTGACAATGAGAGTAAAGGCCCACTACACCCCCATGGGACTATCTAGTAGAACTGATACATTTTTCAATTGGTCATTTTTGTAATGAATCTTAAAATTCATTGATACAAACTGACAATTTATTGGGGTCAATGAGTAATTGATAATTAATTGGTAAATAAATTAATTGAGAGGTTTTTTTTTAGAGTAAGCAATAGAGATTTCAAAGTTAATTTATTGATAACCACATAATAGCCTCTTCTCTCTAAAGACCCATCAGTGCAAGTTCACTGCCATTTCCTCTCTAGCGTTTTGCCAGTTCTCTGACATTCTCTTTTAGGATGCAGCACACAGTCTTCAGGTATACTTGTCATTTTTGTATTACGCTCCCCGACACAAATTAGCCCAAGAAGGTAGGTCAAGGTGCCAATGGCCCCACACCCTGCTTTTGCAGGGACTTATAATATCCAAACCCACATTGCATTGTTTCTCCTCAGACCTGTTTCCACCTCTCAGCCTCTGCAGCCTACAGGATCCCTGTCTAGTCTCCTGACCCGCTTCCCAGCGCTGACTCATTTTGTATTCTTCTAGCTCTATTGTGCATTCTCAGAGTACTCTCAAAGAACAAGACTGTTCTTCTGAAAATATGTGGATGTTTTCTTAGCTTTCTTTTGCATTCCCCACAACTGGAGCCCATGAATGCCACCACCTAGCAGGCCAAATAGGAATAGAACCTATTTTTAAAAATCCCTTTTGTAACTATTCCAGAAACATCATGAAACCAACTGATTCTTTCTGGTGATTAGAATTTTGTTCATTTACTCAGGAGCAGGAAGTCTTCTGCAAATACCCTCAATTTGGGGAACTAAATCTTTATCTGACTGTTAATTTCAGGAACTATATCACTATGTACTTAAGTAGATATCCCTAAAATTTCACAGGTCCTTCTTTTTCAGATGGTGACCAGCACATCATTTTTGCCTTTAAATAAGAAGAGTTAACTTTGCTACACTTTTCTGGGTTTACTGTTGGAGGTCTTAGTGTTTGTCCCTTATGTTTCCAGGTTTGCAAATGAGACAGAGCTGAGCGATATCTCACAATTCATGCAAATTACATGCCAGGAAGGCTATTGAAAAGAGAAGATGGTATCATCTGTCTTGCAAGGGCATTGCTTACGTTGACAGCCCACATATAAGCTCCCCTTTTCCAGCCCATGAATAGTTCAGCTCACCCTCCATAAGGGGTCATATCTGCTTTATTAAAATTAAAATTCCAGATACACTGGGAGGAGTCCCTAGACGGAATCTGTCACCTTGTTGCCTTTGTTCTCTTGGGCTGGAAAGGTCAAACCCTGAATGGATTATGCTGAAGAATACTTAAGGAAGGCTTTGGATTTGAACCTGATTTTCAGGAGCCTACACATTTATGAGCTTCAGTTGATGGCCTCCCTGCTGGGGCCCTGCTGTCATTCCTGCTTTTTCCATAGTGTCAAAGAAATGAAACTGCCAGATTTTGTCACCAATATACAGCCTTATACATTGTGAGATCCCAGGCTTAAGATTAATTTAACCCACTCCAAGAAAATATAAGCACCTGAGCATTACTTGTTTTTATATATTCAGACAAATCTATAATAATTAGGGTCAAACTCCCCAGTCAAGAGGCACACATATGTTTATGACAGAAAAAAAAATTACAAAATATGCCTAGATAGCTAATTATTCATTCTACAAATATCCGTTGAACAACTGCTGTGCTTTAA
This sequence comes from Noctilio leporinus, assembly GCA_004026585.1. Classification (NCBI taxonomy): domain Eukaryota; kingdom Metazoa; phylum Chordata; class Mammalia; order Chiroptera; family Noctilionidae; genus Noctilio; species Noctilio leporinus. Next base: position 526,745 of record PVIW01000162.1, read on the forward strand.
GGACAATTTTAGGTGCTCAGCATATAGGGGTAAACCAGACAAACAGGATCACTGCCCTCAAAAGTTTACAGTCTTACCCGGCAGCCAGAAAGCCTATAACATAAGAATCAAATAAACAACTCACTGATTTTAGATTGAGGCAAATGCCATGATAGAATCAAAACAGGGTGAAGTGATAGCAGCAAGCCCTGGGGTGGACACACTTTAGCTAAGTGGCCAGGGATGGCCTCCTGGAAGAGGTGACATATGAGATGAGACATGAATGATGAGGAGGAGGCAGATATGAAACAGGGTTCAAAACTCTAAGGTACCAGGGAGCTTGGGCTAGTCTAAGAATTGAAAGGCCAATGTGGTTAGAGTCTAGTGACTGAATCAGAGTGATAGGAGGGGCCAGAGCCCACTGTGAAGACTTAAAATCTTTTAGCTGGAGTTGACATCAGCTATCTTTTATTTGTTGATTTTTAATTGAATATATGTAGGGGAAAAAAAACACCATAGTACAGTATATATAGATTTTGGTACTATCTGCAGTTTCAGGGCTCCACTGTTCTTGGATTAGTAGGAAGACAATGACAGGCTTTGAGGGTCCTTGGAAGCTATCGGGAGGAAGAGAAAGGTAAAACCAAAATACCATATACACAGTCCAGTATTTCTAACTAGAGAACACTGCTGATAATAACAGCATGCCTCCTGTCTTCCTTCCTAATGGAGACAAATCCCAAACATCTTAGTTTGCTGATGCCATAAAATCAGTATGACTGTCAGTTCCCATTTCCTGTAGCCCCTTTTGCGATAATCATGTCCCTTCAGTGTGAGAAATTACTAATTAATATTTGACTATTTTTTCCCCTTTAAAAAAAATATTTTTACTGAATGTATTGGGATAATATTGGTTAATAAAATTATATAGGTTTCAGGGGTACAATTCTGTAATACATCACTTGTATATTGTATTATGTGTTCACACCCCCAAGTTAAATCATCTTTCATCACCATTTATCCCCCTTTACCTACTCCTCACTCATTGTCTCTCTCTATTTTTTTCTGCCTTGTATTTTTTTCTCACTGTTTAAAAGAAGTTTAAGTGAAAGCTTGGAGAAACTATGAATCATAATATTGTCATAAACAGATCTGATTTAGGAACCCCATGAGATCTCAAGAAGAGAATTATATCAACACAACATCATCTTTGGAGATATTTCAGGTTTATTGTTTTTTGTTTTGTTTTTTTAATTATTCTTTAATACAAGGGTCTATAAGGATGCTATTTTGGTTGAAGCATGCTCTGTAATGTAAGGAAAGGATTATGATTCTAGCATGTACAAACACCAGCAGTTAATGAAATTGCTGTTTGTGGAGAACTCGACATACATTTTTATTTAAAATGTTAAAATTTTCCCGTGATCCCTGAAGGCTTCTTTTAGAATAAACCGCCAATTAAGCTGCTCTCATGATATGGTTACTTGGCTGAGGTTTCCGGCCTTTGAAAGGATGCCTCTGTCTTCTTCCATCTTTCCCTCAATCCCCATGAATTATTAGCCCTCCTGCTTTCCTCACTTGATTACTACACTTGTGGTGAGCGATCAAAATTCACAGGTTGTGTTCTCAGAGTAATGTGATCTCACAGAGATCCTTTAATTCCCTGCAAGACGGAATGAGAAATGAAGAAAGTGTACCAGATTCCAAGAGGCTGTGACCCGTCTTCCGTATCTGGTCATCCTGTGACCTGTGACCGAGCGATCTTTCCAGGGCGCAGTGCGGGGAGAAGGGAGACCTGCTCCAGAATGACAGCAGGGGATGAGAGAGGTATTAACTCTGGGAAATCCTCTTAAGGAAAATACTCCAACAAAACAGGAAAACAACGAAGCTCATGATGACCTGGCTGTTTTCAGAAAAGGCCACTAGTGAAGGATAAAGCCCCCGGCTCACCCCAAGGGCTGAGATTGAGAACATAATCAGGGGACAATCCCATTGGCACACAGAGAGGCTGCTGCTCCCCTCGAGAACCCAAGGGTACCCGGTGTTTGAAGTCAGCTCTTTACTCTGTTCTGCAAAGGGCTGTGCAGGGCCTCAGAGATCTAGGGTCTCCTTCTTCACTCTGCCAGTAAAAGCATTCATATTTATCAACCCAAGGTCCAGTAGCTCCCCTATTTATCCACGCGGATAGGTTTCAAGCCTTCCAGTGGGTGCCTGAAACCACAGATAGGACCAAACCCTACGTGACTATGTTTTTTCCTATATATACATTACGATAATATGGCTTAATTTCTAAATTAGGCACAATAAGAGATTAACAACAATCACAAATAGAACAATTACAACAATGTACTGTAATGAAAGTTATGTAAAGATGGTCTCTCTCTGTTTCTCTCTCTCTCTCTTTCTCTGAATAGCTAAGGTACTAAGTAACTAATGGGTGAGTAGCTCATACAGTGTGGATATTGCTGGACAAACAGATGGTTTATGTCCTGGGCATAAGATTCATCACACTATTCAGAATGGCACATAATTTTAAATTTCCAAGTTATTTATTTCTGGAATTTTCCATGTAATATTTTCAGACCATGGTTGACCACAGGTAATTGAAACCACAGAGAGAGAGAGAGAATCTGTAGGCAACAGGGGGACCACTGTAACCAGGTTCAGAGGGAATAGAATGTCCTAGTCAGGTGGAGGTAGATTAGGAAAGCATTTGCTATGTAATTGACACACCACCTTGTGCTAGGGGTCTCGTAGAGGGGCTAAACAGCTTCATTCCAACCCCAAGACCTAAAAATCTAGTTTTACACCATCGGTAGGACCTGCCAGCACAGGTATTACTGGGATATCACATGACCTTTTCATCCCTGAACAACCTCAAACTACAAAATTTAACTTATAAAATAGAAGGTTTTATGCAACATGCAGGATTAGAGCAAAGCTCTCAAGATGTATGTAAAACTACATAATCCAAGCTCTGGATAATAATCATTGGAACCCTGGGGCAGAACTTGTGGAATCCAAACAGATAGCTCAGGAAGATTGGAGAATGCCCCAGTGGGTTCTAAAATGCACCCCAATTTCTCTGATAGCAAGGGGATGTCAGGTTTGTGGAGTATAACCTTGATAGTGAATGTGGGCAGATGTAAACCATGAGGAGGATTATAACATTAGAATGTCTTATGTGACGCAAGTCCAGGCTGTGTTAGTACAATGGGACTTTCTAAACCTTCAGCTCCTCTGACAACAGATGTTGAGAGTGGCACAGTGGGCAGTAAGAAGAGATGAGCATGTAGGGTTATGGACGCCCAGAGAACGTGTTACAAGAACAGTGACACCAAATATGTAGAGTTCTGTTGAAAGATCAAGTAACAAGAAATCTCTGGGCCTGGTAACATGGAAAATACTGTTTAACTTGACAAGAGCAGTCAGTCACACTGGAAGGATGGAGACAAAGGCTGATTAGAATGAACTGGGAGGAGAATGTGCTACAAAAAATGAAGAGACTTTAAACAAGGGGTTAAAGGGCTAGGCAGTGAATATTTTAGATCCTGCAGACCCTACGGTCTCTGAAACAACTATACACCTCTGTCACTGTAGGTGAAAGCAGCCACAGAAAATATATAAGCAAATGGGCATCACTGTGTTCCAATAAAATTTCATTTATGGACAATGAAATTTGAATTTTCTATAATTTTCACATGCCACAAAATATATTTTCCTTTTAACTTTGTACCCAATGATTTACAAATATAAAACACACAAAACAGGTTGTCAGGCCAGATTTGGCCTGTATGGTATACCGACTCCTGCAATAAACCACTCTTGGGAAAATGTTTTCTGTAAATAGTGTTGAATAGATGACATATAATCTATAGATCAAAAGGGAATGTAAACTCCATACAAAAGAGGCATCTTCTCTCTTGTTGTCTGTCTTTAGCTTCTAACACATGGCTTAGCATACAATAAATCCTTATTAAATATACACTAAATAAAGGAGTTACTTTAACCCCAGACCTGTCTACTTTCTGCTAGAGCACAAGCACACACCTCAAATTTGAGCCTATAGAAGTCCTCAGCAGCTCATGTCAGAATCTCCTATCTGTGTGCTGTGGGCTCGTTCTGCAACAGGAGTCAGATACCTGTCTGCCAAACTAGCTGACTGCTTCCCTGGCCTTGCTTGAAACCCGCTGATGCAGACATCTGCCTGTGCGTTCAGACTTGAACCCTGCAGGTTCACTTGAGACTATACATCCTGTCCTTTGAAAACAGCTCAGTTGAGTTGAATCCTCATGTTAATTTTCTTTCGGCAAAGACTCTTTTTATAGCAATACCTAACTAAAGGAAAAAATCCAGCCAAGAAGATGTAGATGATAGATATAGATAGATATATAGATATAGGTAGATATAGATAAATAGTTAGACAGATAGATAGATGATAGATAGAAGTACATACACAGATATATGTTCACACATATATATGCACATACCTACATGTACATAAATATATAGTATGTACATGTATATGTATATTTTCTTTTCTTTCCTCTATTATTTTCCTCCTTCTCTGTAGAGTCCTGCTACCTGTCTTTCTCACAAACAGCCACTGAGCTGCTTAGCCTGATAGCCCATGAATGGGTAAACCCTTTCAGGCTCCTCCAGGGGCTCCGACAGCTATGCTGGCTGAGGGAGCAGATAACTCTGGGTTAAAGGAATAACAGAATTTTCCTTGATCCACTCCCCGACTTGCTAAGCTCTCTGCTGCACACAGATCTGGGGCTCTGTATTTTCAAAGATCACTCATTGAGACAGAGCCAGGGAAAGGCACTGCCAGCAGAGAATTTCCACTACAAAAATGACTCAAGGAGCAAATGCTCACATTAGCTTTTCCCTCTTCTGGACTCCCATCACTTACAGTGTAAGCCACTTGGAATTGAATCACACACACGCGCAAGGTATTATAGCCCTCCACCCATCTTTACAGTCTTATCATGCATTGCACACTTTTTATCCCCCATAGCCGAGCTTTCAGTCACACTGAGTTTTCTGCCACTTTTGGACAACCTGTTTTTACAATCTACAACCCGCTGCTCTCCTAATTTTCTCCAACCCTCATCTCCTTGTTTTCAAGTCCAGCCCATCCTTCAAGCTTTACTATAATTCTCTTTCTCCCAGGAAGTTCCCTCAGTTGCCTGCATTGGCATTCACATCTCCAGGTCCCACCATCCATTTCACTTTGTTTCTTTGTATTTTGTAACATCTGCCACATAGGCAGTGGCTTTCAATGGAGAGAGCATGTAATCTAGAGCTAGACACAAGTGGTTCAAATCTTATCTTTGCCAATGACTTCCAAAAGGGACCTTAGTGAAGTCAGTTACCCTCTCCAAGCTTCTGCTTTCTCATTGATAAAGTGCCTAAATGTTTCCCAGTTTTCCTGAGTAGCAAATGAAATGATGAGGGGAAAGTACCTGGCATAGACAGTTACCAGTTTGTCCCTTTGTCCCACTCCATTCTGCAAAGAATAACTATCTACACAACTTCCACATTTGCTCCCATCCAAATATTTTCCATAATGGATCTGGCCTATTTTCTCATGAGGGAAACGATTAAATGCAAATACCTATAGCCAACATCTCATTAAACAAAAACAGAATTAGAGAGTTATAGAGTAGAAAGGACTTGGTAACATACCTAGCTTCATACAAAGCAGTGTCTGCCACCCAATAGTGATGGGTGTCTCCACATGAACCCAACCTAATGAAATTATTGGCCATTGTCTGCTGCCAACATTCTAGGACCACAAAACTGCTTGAGCAAAATACCTTTCTCTCTAGTTCATACTCCTCCAATATGCTTACTATACCTATAACCTATATATATACCTATATTTGTCAATTAAAAGGAATTCTTGAAAGAGACAACTAAACAGGCATGTGCCTTGTATGTCTGTCCTGGCATTCTTATATTACAAATATTTGATATTTGTGATCTCATCCTTAATCTCTCTCACCTTTATATAGTCTATCTGGGAAAAGTCCATCCATTATTAATAAAATGAGAGTGGTTTGTGTGACATTAATGTGACCTGGCAGCCAAGGAATGTGGACTGGAATGCACATGCATGAACAATGATGACTTCACTGTACTATTCAGTGGGATGGTAGACACCATTGAGTGAGCATGTGTACTGTGTGGCTGTCACATTCAAAATGACTGAGCAAGTCAAGCAACGAATCTGCATCAGACTTGGCATTAAGCCTGAACATTCCCCCATGGAAACTATTCAGATGATTCAGAAGGCTGTAACTATGGGTAACTGATGACTGGTATCTTCATCACAACAGTGCACTGATGCATCACATCTCATGCAGTTTGTGTGTGTGTGTGTGTGTACGAAACATCAAATCACCAAGGTGACTCAGTTACCCTACAGCCCAGATTTGGTGCCTTGTGACTTCTGGTTTTTCCCAAAACTAAAATCACTTTTGGAAGGGTAGAGATTTCAGACCATCAGTGAGATTCAGAAAAATATGACAGGGCAACTGGTTAGGAATTGGGAGAACTGTGTGAAGTCCCAAGGTGCCTACTTTGAAGGGGACTGAGGTATCATTGTCTATGTACAATGTTTCTTGTATCTTGTATTTTCTTCAATAAATGTCTCTATTATTTTAAAGATTTTATTTATTATATAGAGACAGAGGGGAAGGGAGAGAGGCAGAGGGAGAGAGACACCAATGTATGGTTGCCTTTCACCTGTCTCCAGCTACAGACCTGGTTGGAGATCTGGCTTGCAACCTGGTTATGTACGCTGTCTGGGAATCGAACCAGCAACCTTTGGGTTCGAAGGCTGGTGCCTTATCCACTGGGCCACCAGCCGGGGCTAAATGTCTCCATTTTTCATAGTGCATGGGTGGATACCTTTTGGACAGACCTCACATATCTCATTTCAAAGTGATCATAATATTAGGACAAGTATAGTTTCTACCATTTTACAAAGTTGAAAATTTAGCATCATAGTGGTGATGACAATACAGTGATGTTATCCTTGATCTCTCTACAATGAGCAGGAAAATTTAGAAGCCAATCAGTGGACCCCCTTATTATAGGATGGGTTCGAGCTTGGCCTGTGGTCATCATTCTCAGGACACAGCTGGCCTCCACCGGATTGAGCTGGAATGACTGTGGATATGAAATGCTTGGAGCAGCATATTTTCAATTTGTAATGAAAAAGAAACAAGGGCAAGAGGATTGAGGCAGGAGTTGACAGCCCCACAGGTTAACAACCACCACCAAAAAAACTTTCCAAAAAGAAGATTTACTCAAAAACATGATCATATTGAAAAATCAAACCTCCTCAGGCAATGTAAACTATGTGTTAGTAAAGGTCAGTTATTTTTCCAAGATCAGAAGTTGTGGCAACCAACTATTTATTTTAAGGTGAGTTCCTTAGTGTATGTGTTTACATATCCTGGTCTTTCTTATATAGGGAGGCTACTAAAGGAAAGGGGAAAAGCAAAAATAAAATTTCTATGATCTACGTTGGGGAATATTAAATGGAACTTGGCTATTTAAATATTCTGTTTGTACTGAATTCAAAGGGCTTTATCCTACATCTCAGTTCATGTAGAAACACTTAGCCAAATGCTTAATGCCCAGAAAATCTAGGTTGGACTTAGAACAGCTGTGTCTTAAAAATAGGTAATGCCAGAATTTTTTCACTAGCTCCTGAGTTAACTCTTGGTCATCCAGCAGGAAGTAAAGAATGCCTAAAATAGTCCCTGAACTCCAGAGGAATCATTGGATAGTAGAGAAGAAATACTAGGGATCTGCTTAGGTGGCATTGTGAAGGCAGTTTAGATCTTTTAATAAGAATACTGAAAAGCTAAAGGACTTAGGGCTCTGTGCCCAATTCCAATGGGGGTTTGGGGTTTGGGGTGTCCCCCCACCAACAAGCAATGCTCTGACACCAGCTGGGTGTTCCACAATCTAACTCAACTCTGACACTATCTACCTGAACATACTGTTGGAGTCCACAGGTTAAGGGCTTAGTGCCCCACTTTCCCACCACTTTAGAAGCTAATCATAAAACCAGGTTATCACCTGGGCTCGTTACCAACTGACTATAGATTGGAGATTCCAATGACCCTCTCCTTGGGTTCCATTCTTTTTGCTAGAGCAGCTTACAGAACTCAAAGAAATATTTGACTTGGTAAGGTGCCAGGTTAATGACTACAACGTCATACAGTCGCCATGTAAGACCCTGTAATAGATGTTATACATACCTCATACCATTTCATCCTCAAAATACTTCTGCAAAATAGAAGTCATTTTCTCAACTTTACAAAGTGGTTGAGGCCCAAGAGTTGAGTGTAGTTTTTGAAGTGCTCCAGCTTGTTCAGAGGCAGCGATTTGAACTCCATTTGTATAGGTCCTAAGCCTAAATACTTAGCAGCTTGCATTCCAGGCCCCCAGGGGGATTAGAGACACAGAAGAGGTCAAAAATCAAGAGTAGAATTAACTCATTTACCAGTTGACCTGTAAATATTCCATGCAAGGGCAGAAAGTTACAAGGAAGGCTTTCACAATTTGTCCTGGATTGCCAATGCATTTACTTGTACATTTTCTTCATGTTCCCTGTAGCTCTGATCCATAATCCCTGGTTTAAGTATAAGTTTCTGTCTCCGCTGACTGATGAAGGGGCCGTTCTAAACCCCCTTATCTGGAATGTTTCTCTCTATCCTGAAGGTCTCTTGGCCACAGGGTAGCTGGAAATTCCTAGTTGGAAATTTGAATGTCCACATCAGCCCCCTGACTTCTCTGATTTCCTTCCACCTGCAGCCACTCATCCATCCCTCCCACCAGGCCACTGGGATGGGATTCAGACCCAAACAGTGTTCTAAAACAGCAGTGAGCAGTCAAGCTGTGGGCTCACCAACAATTCCAATTCTGAGTCACATTCTGATGATGGGAAGTTCAAAACCCCTCACTCCTTTGTCTTTGCTTTCAAAAGAGGCCACAAATCAACCTGTCAGACACCCAGACAGGTCTTACCTGTTAACTAGCAGATAAAAAGAGTAAGGACCCTTGATGGAGATCAAGGCTTGCATGAAAATTCGCACTTCCCGCCTCCAGGCCATCACTGCGGAAAATACGTGCTCTCAGCCAAAAAAGACTGCAACCCTCCTTCTCATGTTCTGTTGTTGATTCAGCAGGTGTGCCAACACCTTTCTTCTTCAGACCCACCTCTCAGCTACCCAGCTATCCGGCTTCCCTCAGATTCCACGTTTTGCTTAATCCGTGCCATAATACCAGTTTAGCCCTCCCTTCATTATCCCCTGAACTCGTTGCATTTCTCTTCTTTAATGTTTAATGCTATGATGACTGTTACTGATTAGAACTAAATGTTACCCCAGGATGCCCAGGGAACAAATGTTTTTATTAAGAGTACAAGAGAGAGAAAGCCATTCTGAAAAATAGAAAAGATTCCCATGATTTCCCTCTTGAGACCACTTGAGCAGAGAGCAGAGCTGGCTTGTGGTTATTATTTGATCAGCTAGAGCTAATCTGTGCTGATGCCTCCCGCCGCATCCTGCCATTTGTGTGTGATTTCTCATCTACTGATACATAATATATGGATCTGGATATAGGGAAATCAATTATCCTGCTTCAGGGAAGCAAAGCCAAATGAATGATCCCATTAGCCTGAGACTTCAGGACAGTTGGAGAACTGAAGACCCAGGTGTGCTTTAAGAGTGTGTGGGGAGCCCTGGCTCACATGGCTCAGTGGTCTGAGCACCAGCCTGCAAACCCAAGAGTCATTGGTTCGATTCCCAGCCAGGGCACATACCCAGGTTGCAAGCCAGGTCTCGAGCCCGGTCCCCAGTTGGAGGCAGGTGAAAAGCAACCATACGTTGATGTCTCTCTCCCTCTCTTCCTCCCTCCCTTCTCCTCTCTTTAAACATAATGAAGAAAATATTTTTTAAGTGGGGGTGGGGGAATATTCAAGAGGAGGGAAACAGGGAAAGGGGTGCAAAGGCCCAGGAGAAGGGGAAATAAGAGATAAAATGTTATCGATTGAGTCCAAAATAACCCGGCTGTTCTGTGCAGAAGACATCTGATCATAACAACAAAGGTCCATGTAAAACAACACACAGCTGATTCCAGGAATCTGGTCCTTCTTGTCTTAAATGATCCGGTGCAAAAAGATATGTATGCAGCTCTGCTGAGGCAAACTAAGGGTCACCATGAGCATACACTGAAGAAATGATACGTAAAAGGGTGCTGTAGCAAAGACTTTCTGTTATGCTTGAATTCTTTAGTTCACATTTCAGATTTAGAAATGTGAAAATTGATGGCACAGACACCATGATTTAATATCTATAGGGGGTTAGAGGATGTGACATTAGAAGGGGTCAGGGGTCCTCTTGAAGGTTGGCTGAACACAGTTGTTACCGAGTGATTCGGAAGCTAGTTTACATCCATCTCTCATTGGAGATTGCTTTTTAAGACTTAAAACAGACACAATGTTCTTTCAGTTATCTACATTTAAAATATTATGGATATTATAATTTGTCAGAAAATAAAGATTTTCTGGGGAAACAACCCAGGATTTTATGATTTAAGACACTTTTAAGAAGAAATTTTGTATACCACTAAGAATCCCCAGGACTGAGCTCAGTGGCTAGCATGGCTAGCATGTAATAGGTACTTTAAAAGTGTCTAAATTAAAAAAACAATAAAAATAGGTGAGTGAACGAATGAAGGGTATCATATGCATTCAGCTAAAGCATCCATTATGCATTGGGTGCAGGCAGATAAGTTTTCAATATTTTAAACTTAAAAGAACTTTTTTAAAAAACATTTTAAATGATTATGACCACCTTCGAGTTTGGGTAGCAAGTCCACCTCTCTCTAAATGGAGCAGAAACCAAATAAGTGTCCTATATTTATGAGTAGAATACAGAAAAGATAGGTCCCCACTGTGTGAGCTTTACATTTGGGTAGTTATGATCCGTCCAGTTGGTATGAGACTCAGCCATATAATACACTATTCAGAAAATTCAAGTGAAGCAAACACCAGCAGATACTAAAGGGCCTGAGGTACTGGAGCGGTAGAATTCCTGGTAGGAGGGAGAAATTCCGGAGAGTTCAGAGGATCCAAAAAAGCAAATTTTCTCTTAAACAAACATGACAATTTGATGGTGGCCTGTAAAACAGTATCTTCAGTTTTTGTGAGACAAAATGCAGTGATGATCTAAACACACGCAGGAAAAGGCTTTTTGATGCTAACACTACTAACAGCTACCCTGCCCTAGATACTTCTTGCGATTTATTTAGCACTCAGAACAGCCTAAAAGCTGAGTGTCATCACTCCTTTACTAATGAGAAAATTGATGTGCAGAAGGTGAGAAGGTATCTTTCCAAGGTGGCAGAGGCCAGGAAGTGACAGATCTGGAATCTGAACCCAAGTCCATCTGACTTCAAAACCCAGCCTTTGATCCCCCAAACCACTGCATTCTGTTTTCAGAAGGACAAATAAGTAGAAAGGATGAATGTGTTGTTAGTTTACACAAAATCAACTTAGTACATGCCTTCCTATCCCCAGTGCCCGTGTAAAGGTCCTATGCCGGGTACTAGGGATAGGAAGGTGCCTGTCCTCATGGAATATATGATCTAGGCATGAGAAATAGATGCAGGTATGGTGGAACATAACACAGAGGCCCAAGGGCTGTACTGCCAATATAGCTAAGGAAGTAATTGCCTATGTAGAGAAAAAATTTAAAATATTTTTGTCAAAATATTACAGATATTCTTAACTGGCATAAGCAATAATAATATTTAGTATTGAGATGAGCCCAATAAAGTAACTTTCTAATTCCGTTATTTATGATCTGTGTACAGAGCTCTATATGATTGCAGACTATTTTATAAACTGTAGTGTCAAAAATGAAGCTGTAGAGAAAGGCACCTTGCAAAGCCAGAAGAGAGAGGCAAGAATATATTTAATAACACCATGATAATTATTACTAACAATAAAATTTCACCATTTTATTTAATTAAATGAATACTTCAGGAGATACAGGATGTTATAGAGTTGATTCTGTTTTTCTATAAAATAAAAAATAGAAAATGGCTATGATTTTCAATATGTCATTAAACTACAGGTTAATGTAGTTATAGATAAGTAATAAGAAAGCAATATAGGTCAAAAAATGAAATACATTTTTGCAACAGAAAACATGCTTATGGTATTGACCAGATAAAATAATTCTATGATTATCTTACTACCTAAAGATAAATCACATGTATAATAATAAGATCTAAAGATGGCTCTATGAACATAGAGAAATTCTCATTAGTAAAAGAACAGTGTGAACTAAAATAACTCAGTTTTGAAGGATTTATTTTACGTATAGGGAGACTTATCTTGAAGACATTTGCACAGATGTAAATTTCTGGAAAGTTTTGAAGCCATAAACTTTTCTACAAATTTGGAAAGCATTATTATCCTTGTTGAAGAAAAAAAGTTAGGCAACAATTTCTTAGCTAGGAACAGAATACCTGATTTAATCAAAATTAAAAATTTATTTTTGAAGAATGCTGCTGAGAAAATGAAAAAAAAAAAAAACCAGCAAAGAATATTTGACAAACACATACCACACAACAGACTGATATTTAGAATATATTAAAACTCCTCCTACATCTCAATAATTTAAAAATAATTCAATTAATGATGGAAAAGATTTGAATATACGCTTCATCAAAAGATGTACAATGATAAGTAAGCATATGGAAAGATGCTCACTAGTTTGTGATTTATTGCATTTTTATGATAACTAATAACATCATTGGTTGTTGGGGAAAGGAATGTAAATTAAAATCACAATGAAATATTACTACACATTAATTAGAATGGATAAATTAAAAAGGCTGAGCATAGTACATGTAGGTGAGGGTGTACAGCAACTGGAATTCTTACATACTGTTAGTTAGATTATAAAGTAATCCACCACTCTGGAAAGTATTTTGGCAATTTTCTAAAAAGCTAAATATATACTCGCCACATGACCCAACCATTCCACTTTTAGATAATTACCTAAATGAAATAAAAACATAAATCCACAGAAAGTTTTCTTCATGCAGGTCCATAGCCTCTTTATTTGTAATAGTCAAAAAATTCAGGCGATGGGTGTGGTTGTCGCCATCATCCATCATCTTGTGATGACCTTGTGAATGAATAAATAATGTCTGGTATTCAATGCATTATTACTTATCAATATAAAGGAACAAACTATTAATACAGGCAACAACAAGGAGGAAGCTCAAAAACTTGGTGCTAAGTGAAAGAGGCCAGATTTTAAAAATACATTCTGTAAGATTCCCTTTATATGACATTTTGGAAAAGGCAAATTTAATGTAAAAGAAACGCATCCATTCTTACCAAGTGTGGGGTCAGCAGGGGGAGATGAAGGAAGTTTTGAAGGCTATGAGATTTTGTATACATTGATCATGGTGGTGGTTACACGACTGTCTATGAGGTCTGTCCCAAAAGTATCAGCCGTGCAAACTGTTTTAATTATATTGACATTGGCTTGATACTTTCTGGACAGACCTCCTATACTGGGGTGGGCAAATTAGGTTTATAATTGTGAATATATGAAACACAGTATTAGTTCATTCTTGTATTATCATTTATCCTTGTATTGCATATTCTTCCATATGAACAACTGTAAACCTACTTTTGCCTGTGTCTGTATCTGTCAAAATTCATAGAACTGTATCCCAAAGAGGGGTAAGTTTTCCTGCATGCAAATTATACCTCAATCAACCTGACTTTAATCAAAGAATATATATGCAGTACATATTTCATTTACCTTTAAATTTTGGTAATAGGAAGCTATTTTACACCACCTGGATTCCAAATAGAACCATCACACATAGGATATAATGAACTCTTATTTATTCAACAGTAAAAACAAATTGCTACCTAAATTTTCTAATAAAAGTTTTTTGTATTTTTTAAAATAATCAGCCATGAGCTACTGAACCTCGAAAATTCCCCTCCTGTAAAAGAATGTATATTAAACTAAATGTGGGTTTTTCCATTACAGGCTTTGGAGTTAATCATTCTTAGCTAATCTTTTGTCATCCTCAAAAAGCCCCAAATACTTACACTTAATAAAAATCCCCTTAATACTTCTCAAGATTAAAAAAAATAGATGTCTGAGCCAGACTAATATCTGAAATGGATTCTACTGGTTACATTTCCTCCTTTTCACAATGAACAAAATATAATGATTAGTAGGAGCACCCTTTATGTCATTTTAATTTTAAGGATTAGGTCAATGTGCGAGCAAGACATGTTACCCCTGGTCTGTCGCCCGCTCTCTAATGAGCAATACTGAAAGAAGAATCACGCTTTCAGGAGTGAACCTACAGAATCACTGCCTCAAATGCACTCCCGTGAATGCTGACACCGGGCGAGGATTCCAGCTCTCTGTGTGCAGTCTGAAACTCCGCAATTGCGTCCGACTGACAGAGGATAACTTCACATTATTGTTTCTGCACTTTCTGAAACAGGGTGCCTGGCCTGACACCTGATAGATATACTTCTCTATCTCTCTCAGTTTATTTTCATCTCAATGTATAGAATATTTTCTGTAAAGGGCTCACAAGGGTGAAATGCAGGAAATTCAGGGGAAACTGCTTCAGGCGCTGGTTGGAATGGCCTGATCAATTCTTTTCTTTCTTTCTTTCTTTTTTTTTTTTTTTTTTTTTTGCAGAGAGCTCAAGGAGGAACTCATAGGAAGGAAAGAACTGCAGCTGCCCTCCAGAGCAGCTGATACTTAGCCTAGCACTAGGGAGACACATCCATACATCTTAATAGAGCACCGTCCATTAATCTATTAGTAGCAACTCAAGGAAATACTCCAGTGGCCAAACTGGAGTGGATATGGAGAAAAGACTAACAACATGGATGAGAGAATAGTATTGCGAAGAAACGTAGGGATGAGATTTTCTCCCCCACCCTCCTGCAAGAGAAAACGTTCTCTGTCTTCAAAATGATGAAGAATGCTTCACAGAAAAGTAATTGCTGCTAGAAGAATTGCCAGGGGTCTGGGGGAAATTGAAGGACAGGATGCTGGCTGCTCAAGCAAACCAGATGTTTTTCTTGTCTCTAGCGACACACAGGGAATCAGTAGAAACAGCCAACTGCCAGCTCCTAGAATGTCATCAACAGAAAGAACCAATGGAGCTGCGGTTACAAGTAATGTTACTTACTTTTGAAACATGTGAAAGCATTACAAAAGCCAAAGGTTGGGAAAGACAGATAACAATCAGCTGACTAGCTCCTTTCATATCTAGAGTCAAACCTGTTAGCACTGGATGGATGAGCTCAAGTGGAAGGTAGGTACTTGTGGCTTAGCAGCGAGAAGGCTGGACTTAGAACCGAAAGATTTGCGTGTGAATCTCCATTCTGCCACTTGCCACCAGGATGACCTTTGGCAAGTTATTGAACTTCTCTGGAAATATGAAAGTACCTGGCACCAAGTAGAATGATCTGTTTATCTATTATGGAGACTTTCATGCATGCACCTCAGCCTCATGTGATGAACATTTCTTTTTAAACTGTGTATTGTAAAGGGTTCATTAGCCTAGGACTCATCAGTCAAGATGTCGATATCTTTCTCAAGCAGATCCACCCAAGTGGGGTCACTCTCTCTGTTGACCCGCCTAAATACTTAATATACACTGCCTGCAATTCTGTATACTTACTGGTAAATTACTTTGTAAGCATTCTTATTCCTGTTCATGTGTGCCTGCCCTGTCTACTCATTAGGAGTATCGACTTATTGAGCCACAAGGCACTTTAGAGAAAAGTTTAGACCAAACTCCTCATTGTACAGGTGGGAATACCAAGGTCCAAGGAAGACCAATCACTTCAATGATTCAAATCATACATCAGTTGGCTACTGAGTCAGCATTAGGACTCTCTTCTATTCACTCCCTAGCCAAGGCTTCTTTCTCCCACATTCTGGTCACAGACTATTCTAAAACTAAGCATCTAAGGACAAAAACTCAATTTTGCTGTTGATTGTTGTTTATCCCTAACATTCAATACTCAATCATACAATCTAAATGACCAGGGACATTTGAAACTTTTCATGGTTATAAATTGTTGCATCCAGAAACACCATAAGTGTTCTCCTAGTCACCGACTTATTCTACAAATCTCATTCTTCCTTTATAAGGTTGATAACACTATCATCACTACAGATAGTTTTATGGGTTGTAGAACACTTTCACATCTATTGTCATAGTCAACCAGTTTAAAAACTCTGTGTGGAAGAGTCTAAGTAGGTAATATTATCTCCATTTCACATTTGAAGAAATGAAGGATCAGAGAGGTTGAATAATTTTTCTAACTACACACAGCTACTCATTGGTGGAGCCAGTACTCCAACCAATTCAGACTTTCTGGTTTAATAATCCAATATACTCCCACTGTACCATGCTGCATCATATTGATGTGTATATTTTTAATAAAATATTATCTTTGAATATCTGTATGGAATTAGTCAGAATTCTTTAAGATATAAGTGACTAAAACCCAGTCAAACAATTTTGTTGTAAGGCAGGAGAGGGGGAAGATTGGTAAGGGGTGTGAATTCAAAGGCTTAATATAACTAAACCATATGGAATGCAAAGGTAGAGCAGCCTTAAAGAACAGTTCTAGTTCTAATCTTCATAGCTTATTCACCAGGAAGATGTGGACTTTTTCTCTCCTAGCCTCCTTAGGAAATCCTAAATAGCAACTCTGTGAGGCATCAGATGTCATTTTGCATCCTATCTTTATTTTCAGATTCTTAGGCCAATTCTTGCATTCAGAGTCTAATATCAAAAAATTGAGGAATGGAAAACCAGGCAGAAGAAAATCAGTGCTAGTCACCACATTGATGTTCAGAAAAGTAACATTGGAACAACTGGCTCTCTGGCAAAACAAGAGAAACAAACAAAATACCTGATTTATATACTTTGCTGATTTCTATGGTGTAAATACACCCACTATGGGTGATTTCAAGTGACCAACATACCATCAACCAGATGACAACAGTTCTTGAAAAATTCAGCAGTTGGCTTATATGAACAAGTGTGAACCAGATTCAACACACCACAGCCATGCAGCACTGGTTGACTATACTCAAACCTGAACAGGTCAGAAAATTCACAGAAGCTACCAGTTTATGGCAGATGTGCCTTTCTACTCCTGTAAAGGAGAAACAATTCAATCCAGCAAACATTTATTGACTACCTACTAAATGCCAGGGGTCAGGGCTTGGCAATAGAAGATTAAAAGATACATCCCCACCCTTAAGGATTTTATACTCTGGAAGGAAGATGGACCAACTGAAGAGTAGATGATAATGTGAAATGTATGGTAATAGAAACATGAGCTTATTCTTTCACAAATATGTATAGTTCATCTACTAAGTGCTAACTAAGCATTATGCTTACATTCAGATGAGAAACCTAGACAGTTGATACAATAGTTTTCATGGGAAAAGGAGAGCCTAGCATAGAAGGATCATAGGAAGAGTGAGGAAAGTGAATACACTTGAGGTCAGGGTGGGACATAGCAGCAGCAGCAACATCACCTGAAAACTAAGAAATGAAGTCTCCACCTGCCCTGCAGGCCTATAGAATCAGAAACTCAACTTTCTGGGAGCTAACAGAGTCCTCAGGTGACCGTGATGCATGCTCCAACTTGAGAAATACTGGTGTAGAGTTTTATAGAGCAGGATAGGTCATTTTAATCTAAAATATAGGGTCAAAACCAGTCATACTTTTAAACTGTGGAGAGATGTGTGACATCATATTTGTGTTTTCAAGAGATTATTCTCATTAGCTTTGCAGAGTGTAGAATCTAAAGATGCAGAAGTTTAATAGAGCAATGAATTAGGAGGTGTTTAAGGCTATAAATTAGGTTACATTAAGATAGGATTGCTGGGGTGGAGTGGAGAACAGTTGGTAGATTTAGGATACATTCTGATGATCCATAGAGCTTACTAATAAGGCAGGTTGCGGGGCGGGGGGGTGGGGGGGGAGTAAAAACTCAAGGATAATTCCCAGGTTTGGGTCCCAATCAATGAGGTAGATTGTAATGTTATTGGCTGAGAGGCAGAAGATTGGAGGAGAATAGTATCTGAGGCCCTGGCTGGTGGCACAATGGATAAGGCACTGACCTGCGAACCCAAAGGTTGCTGGTTCGATTCCCAGCCAGGGCACATAACCAGGTTGCAAACCAGGTCTCCAGCCAGGTCTGTGATTGGAGGCAGGTGAAAGGCAATCGTACATTGATATTGATATCTCTCTCCCTGCCTCTCTCCTTTACCCTCTCTCTAAAAAATAATAAATAAATAGCCTTAAAAAAAAATGCAGTGAGGGAGGGCAAATACAAGCCTCACCTCATTTGTTTAAAAAAAAAGAGAGAGAGAGAGAATAATATCTGGAGGAAGAAATCAGGAGTCCCCTTTTAGTCATGTTATGTTTGAGATGACGAACAGACATTTACATAGATGTATCAATTAGGCAGTGTCATGATGGAAGAGTTCGAATTACCATGAAACGGTGCCAAAGGTATGATTTTGGGGTCATGAAATTAGATGATTTGTCCTGGAAAGAGTTAGTAAAGAGGGTTCAGGACAGAGCCCTGAACATCTAACATTTTCAACTCTCAGAGAGGAGCAGGGCCCTCAACAAAGAGAGAGAAAAATCCATGACATAGTAAGGAAATTACAAAACTAAGTTTATGGCATCATAGGATCAAGTGACCAGAATATTTCAACACAAGAGAGCACCAGCTACTTTGAATGTTACCTAGGGATCAACTAAGACAAGACAAAGGCATGACCAGTGGACCATCCTAAATCACTGGTGACCTTGATGAGAGAAGCTTCCATGTCGTGACAGGAAAGAAACCACTTGGAATGGTTTTAGAAAAGATTGTGAGGAAAGAAAGTTGAGAAAGCGAACCTGACAACTCACTATGTGAAGGGGATAGAGAAATGAGGAGGAATTGGAAGGCCATTTGGATTGAGGCAAGCTTGCAAATTCCAGGCAAGACATGGTGCCTGCTTCGGGCAGCTTTACCATCTAGAAGAGACTGTAGGTCAGGCCAAAGGAAAACAATACCCCCAAATCTAACCAATTTCCATTGTGATAAATTCAGAGAGTAGAATAACATTTACTGACCACTTTTGATGGGCAAGGTAATTAGAGATATACAGAAACTAATCAAAATGGAAAAAATGAATGCATGGTTAGATGATTAAAATAACAGCCAGTCTGTGCTAACTGTATAGGAGAGGTACAAAGTGTCTGGAATCAAAGAGAGAGAAAAAAAAAAAAAGGAATTGACTTTTGTCTGAACAGTTGCTAATCCCCAAGAAAAACAGAGGAGTGGGGCATTTTCCTTGAAAGTATAGAAAAGAATTAGCTTCTCATGTAGGGGGACTAGTTTGCTAGAGACTAATTAAGAGAATGGTGGCTGCAGCTGTAAAAATGGAAATATGATATTTGGCTTCAATTACAGTCCAAAGAATAATAATTAATAGTATGTAACTCCTGACTTCTTCAGTACCTTTATATTTTTTGTTCTTCATATTTATAGAAAATAGAAGGACTGGATATCTGGAGAGAGAGAGAGAGAGAGGAAGAGAGGAGGAAATAGGAAAGAAATTGAAATCTAAAAGGAAGGAAATGTAATTATTGAGCGCCTACCAACCTATTAATGACAACCTTTGTTGTGATATTTGAACATCCATCCATTATTTCATCAAATCCTTGGTCAACCTTGCTTGGCCACCTTTATCACAGTGTGAATTGGGACAGAGTTAGTCCCTGTAAAATTAGAGAAAGTTACTTAGCGTTTCTTTTAAAAATGTCTTTCAATGGCTTTATTTCCTCTCCAAATGAATAATTATGTAAAAGATTATATTTTTCCATAGTTATTCATTGGACAACTATTATTTGCAAGAATCCTCACCGAGGGGAAAAGTGAATGCATTTTTCCTCCACAAGATTTCCGAGACTGTAAGAGGCACTCTCGTACAGTGGTTTTCAAATCCAGCTGTACAATCGCATCCTGGGCCAAGCTTCTGAAAATGTCACTTCTGAGCCCTCGGCCCCAGAGATTCTGTTGATCAGATGTGCAAATAAGGAGCTGCAAGTGGGCAAAACATGCCCAGATGACTTTGATGTGCTGCTGGTTGCGGAAAGCACAACTCCGATAACGGGCAGTTTTCTTACAATTTATGTTTCCATAACATGATTTGGCGGCAACAGAATTAAAAACTTAGGGACCACTGTTTGCATTACAAGGTTAAGTATCGATATAAAGGAATGGCCAGGGACTCGCAGTGCCGGTCGGGAGGGAAAAGTCTGGTGTCCACAGGGTGTAGTCAAACGCTTTTGCTGACCTATTATGCTACTAGGTTTGAGAGAGCCTGAGCTTTATTTTGCAATAACAATAGATGTAGCAAGTCAGAAAGAAGCGAGTGTGAGAGATGCTTTGCTAATGAGGACGCTGGTGGTGAAAGAGAAAGCAACCATTTCACTTGGGAAAATTAAATGCTGGATCTGCTTATGTGAGGTTTATAATTACATATTTTGCCTATAGAGGCACCCTTATTATTGAGCATTTTCAGAAAAAAAAAAAAAAAAAGCCACTCTGTGCCATTTAAACAGTTGTTTTGGTAAAACTTTTTAACAAAATAACATCATATTTAAGTAGTGCGGCTCATATTCAATAGCAGAATAAACTATAATTTTGCCTGTGAGTAATATTATAATACATATGCAAATATGCACCCTGGCTGTTGGGACTCAATGGATTGAGCACCAGCCTGTGAACTTAAGTGTCACTGGTTCAATTCCCAGTCAGGGCACAGGCCTGGGTTGGGGTCCAAATCTCCAACGGGGGATGTGCAAGAGGCAACCACACATTGCTGTTTCTCTTCTCTCTTTCTTTCTCCTTTCCTATCTCTCCAAGTTAAATAAATGAAATATTCTAATAAATAAATAAATATGTAAGCATATGCTAGAACGGGAACCCAATTCTGCTTGGGAAGCCTTAAAAGATTGGTAAGACTTATGCTGAAAATGTAGGGGGCATATTTCTGAAAATCTACTATTGCATTTGCTTATCTTTACCTTTTAGGTGTTACTCTATTATCTTTGTTTATTCTACGGTCTCACCACTCTACTAATTAGAAAGTTCTTCTTGGATGCTCTAAATCCCTTTTTATGTAATTCCAATTCATTCTCAAGAGGCTGAATTTGTTGACAGAAATCCTGCCTATGAACGTAGCACTTGGATAGTTTGATTTCCCTATAGAGGGAGGTGTTGACAGGTAACTCAAGGCTCCTTTCTAGTCCCCCGCCCTCTTCCTGCTCCTGAAGGAAGAAGCAGGGTTAGGGGGAAGGCAGTGCAGCCTTCAGGGAACAGTGGGGCTGATTGGGGTGGCGGGCTGTGGGCTGTGCTTTAAGAAGCAGAGTTTCAAAAGCACAGTTATCAGCACAGTCTTTCTCCCCTTGCTGTAGATTTGTCTCGTCACCAAGTAAAGCAGGGATGCTTTTAAGTAAAAGGAGGTTGACCAGCTCTGTCTCTTCTGGTGTCCCCTTTACCTGGGACTAAACCTATACAAACCCAGGGCAGTGAAGGACATCTTTGCGCTGGGGCAAAGGGTTTTGGGTTTTTGTTTGTTTGCTTGTTTTCTCTTGCACTATAGCTCTCTTGGCCTGGCTTTGTCTCCCAACAATGGGACAAAGTTCCAAAATTAGAAATAAACTTAGGGGGGGGGGGTGGCCATGTTTCCAGCTTTGGTCCAAGTCTATTAACTAAGCCAAAAAGGGAACTTGGTAGTTTTGCTCTCTCTAGAGTTTTATTTTGAGGTTTGAGGACACTTCTGCTAAAAATAAAGTGTCTGTTTACGGCCCTGCGCCTTCAGTGTGTCCATAGCATCCCAAGGAACTTGACTCAAGTCCTTCCAAGTAACCCAACCCTATACCATTCCCATTTCTTCTCTTTATAGCACACCCCACTCACCTTTCTCACTCTAATAGAAAGCACAAGTCCAAACTAGAACCTGTCTTCATTTCTCTCCTTCTGAAAACACTGACCTAGGTAACTGAAGGTATTCTAGGTTGTGCTTCCTGCTCTCCGAGTCAATCACTGAAGAGTCTTCAGGACCTTCTACCCAAGGACACTTGGCTACAGCTAACCTACGACCTGTCAGCTCTTCCCATGAATGAATAGGTCTGTAATTAAAATCCAACAGGGAGCTCAAAAATTCACCAGGATAGAAAGAACAGCATGAAAGATAGATAGCTTTCTTTAAAGCAAAGACCAGCCTCTGTCCATCTCTGCCTTAGCTGGTCCCTGATCTGAAACCTTGCTGTGAAAGTGCCTAATAAAAGGCTGCCACGTAGTGGACATCAATACATTGCATTGACTGGCTGACTTCTTACTTAAAATATAATCCAGGGTGCCTATTTCTCCTGCTTACAGAAAGAAGAAAAAAAAAAAAAAGTAAATTGAAGAGGGATCAAATATCTCATTGCTCACACCTGTGTTTTCTTCTTCAGAGCTTCATGCTCTGTGCATGGGTGTTCTTTTAAGTTCTCTGTAGCCTGAGCTCATGGGCATAATGCTGGGGAAGCAGAACTGCGCAGTGGTTACATGCCCTGCAATCAAATGTATCTGCGATTTACAGTGAAACCTTGGGTACATAATCAATACCCTGCACCTTGGTGCCTAGTACGTGGCAACTTTGCAGATTTTAGATATGCTATTAATGTGGTTTGATCCCTAACAGAATAATAATAATGATGATGTCTGTTTTTCCTATTCTCAAGAGGGATAGCTAAGGGATTCCTGTTAATAACTTCAATATACTCTCAGATCTGTAAGAAACAGTCCCAAAAGCAGGATGCCATGTTTTATGCAATGTTTGGCAATTGGCTTAAATTTTTCATTAAATAACAAGAATGAATCACAGATATAAAATTATCCTTCAGCAGAGCTGCAAAAGGAGATATATTAACAAATCCAAGAATTCATCTCTTCAAAAATAAAATATCCTTCTACCCCGAATAGCTGCAAAATGGCACCTCCTCTCCCATACTGTGGAAGAAAAGGACAAAATATTTCTCCCAAAATCTGTTGTTTTAAGACTGCCAGCCAGAGAAAGGGACCAGAAAATACTGTTAGAGATGACAAAAGTTAAATTAAATCCCAGGGACTGTTAAGAACGATGGGAAGGACTCATTTCTGGCCAGAGATAACCAGATATCAAAGTGAATTGATTAATAACGTAACCTTCCTGTAAACCTATTCCCGGGCAGCCCCAAATCTGTGGCTGCACACAGGTGGGAACTATGAAAAGCTTTGCCTAAGAACCTCAACAGAAGCAACAACTGGAAGAAACCAGACTTGTCCCGGAACAGTTCCCACCATCTGGCTCCCTCCTGCCTCGCTGAGCAGCATCGTGGGTCCCACAGAGATACACGCTTTGATGCTGTTCCTCATTCAATGTCCCCCGAGACCATGTCTGTGCATTTTTAAGGAAACTTCTACTTGGGCTTGCTCAATCCATTCAAAGACAAGGCAAAAAGTATAAAATGAATAAGTAGCAGAAAAATCTAACATCGCCAATATTTAGTGATAAATATTTGATGTACAACTCTGGTTCCTAATACCCAAGCAGCAAGAGCATTTGCTGGGTTCCCTGAAATTATAGAAATAGAGATTCATGAAGGTTGCTTCTAACAATGGGAAATCAGCTGTTGAGGATACACATGGAACTGACAGCAAGAACCCAGGAACAGCTAGACTGGAAGCTGGAGTATAGTTTGGAAAACTAAGATTTTGTTCAGGATAATCAATTCCCAAAACCCATTGCAGTGTCAGAAGTTCCAAAAGTCTGACAACCTCCACCAATGAGAATCTCAGGTTCTCCACTATTGCTGTCATTAAACAACTTCCCCACCCTCTATTTGGATATTATTTTTCTTTTACCTTTACATTATAGACACTTTTTGACTACTCTTGGTTCCTGCTACAATCAACCCTATTAACTATTCATTCCTTCATTTACCATGCATTATTGAATATTATACAGAAGCACAATGTGAACTTCTCAGCTAGTGAGAGAAACTGTCTAGTAAATACATGATCATTGCATTTCAGCCTAAGCTATAATGTATTTATCTTCTATCTATCTATTTATCTATCTACACTGACTGATACAAAGGTCTCATACCAGTCTCTTCCAATTCTGCTCATCACCTTGACACTATTAGGTTTGCTATCCTTATATCAGGTGCCATCTCCTGGCCCAACTAGTTACAATGGTGGAATCAAAGGACAGAACAGGAATGTGCAAAGTATGGCCCTCGGGCCACATCTGGGCAGCCACATGTTTTTTGCATTTGAATTCACTCATGTGTTGTCTCTAGCTGCTCTTGCACTACCAGGGCAGGCAGAGTTGAGTCCATTGCCTACAAAGCCTGAAATAGATACTTTGTGGCCTTTTATGGGAAGTGTCTGCCCATCTCCCATTTAGACCAAGTGTTCAGAGCAAGGAAGTGCTCTGAAGGTTGGTTTTCGTAGGAAGGGCTCAGGATGATAGCAGATGTTCTGAAGCTAAAGGCCTCAGAGAAGCTCAAAATTACCTTAAGGAGACCTTGGGTCTGTATGCCCACTATAGATTGAATAAATAGGCACACATTCAAGTGTATATAGATTATTTTGTTGTCAATACTATGTTAAAAAAAAAAGAAAAGAAAAGAAAAAGGACTCATAGACACAGGCAACAGTGTGGTGATTGTCGGGGGAGGTGGAGGGAGGTAGAAGAAGGTATAAGGTAGATAAATGGTAATGAAAAAAATACAATTAAAATAAACTAACGACTTTGGGGGGAATGGGTGGGTGGGAAGTGGGACAGAGGGGAGCAAAAAGGGGATGGATGTAATACAACAATAAAATTTAAAAATATATAAATAAATAAAATAAACTAACAAAATGATATATGAATTAGTTCACTTAAAAGTAACTTGCGGGGGACAGAGGGGAGCAAAAAGGGGATGGATGTAATACAACAACAATAAAATTAAAAAAAAAAAAAGTAATTTGCATCTCATTCTATCTTTTTAATAACTTTTTTTCTCCATGAGTTGGAATGTACCTCCAAGCCTGTGGGGGAACTGTCATATAAAAATATCAAAATAGCATATGATCTGAACAGCATTTCTATTTAGCTCTGGAATGAAATGAATGCTATCATTTTGCTAGGGTTTTCTAAGGAAGAGGTTTAGGCAGCTACCTTTTAAATTGGGTTATGACTAATATGAAATACCATGGTTTCTACTACTTCCATCCTCACCATTCTGAAGCTTATCCTCATCCTTTTCATGACAAGAAGCCTGCTAGGAAAAACTAGGATCACTAATTCAAGGGTTTGATGGAAAGTGTCTTCCGCACAAAGAAATGAACTTTGCTCCCTGGGTCATGAGCTCCCTTGACCGTGGGCACAGGGAGTGCAGAGATTGGGTTTTATTTCATGCATGTACCGCGGAGCCAGAGCACAGTAACTGGCACATGGGGGGCCCCCGTTACGTGTTAGCAAAATGAACAAGTGAAGATTTGCCGTACATCCTCATACCTCAGTTTGCACAGCTGACCCAGAGGACTTCGAACTGTAAAGGAAATTGCTATCACCCTTATAGAAGTGGAAAAGCA
Source organism: Noctilio leporinus (assembly GCA_004026585.1). Lineage (NCBI taxonomy): Eukaryota > Metazoa > Chordata > Mammalia > Chiroptera > Noctilionidae > Noctilio > Noctilio leporinus. The sequence goes on from PVIW01000162.1 coordinate 552,525, forward strand.
CCTAAAATGAAAGGCCTCAGGTGCAGAGCCTGTGAGAGAGCCAGACCTCTTACAGACTTGTTTTCTCTTTCACTGACCGTCTATGCTCATGGATCATAACACGCTTTCTTGGCTATACCCACTTCCAACCTCACACCAGAGCCTCTCCAGGCAACCTCTATTTCAAAGTTTTCCCCACTATAAATATATGTTTGTCATTCAGAAGTTCAAATCCAAACGTGACTTGTATTAATCCATCCCCTCCTGCAGCCACCTAATTCCTGATGCAAAACACCCCGCCTTGACTTTGGGGGGGCTCCGGGAGCCTTGGTGCCCATCCAGTGAATCATTCTGCCCAGACGTGGCTGGTAACTAGGCCTCTGAAAAAATCTGATAAGTTAATCAAGGCTGCCCTCTCATGGATGAAAAAATATTACTTGTAGAAAATGTGTTCTCCAAACAAGGTATCCAGGGCGCTGTACTGAAAATATGAAGAATACGTCTATCTTTTCCAAAGCAGATAATTTGAAGTACACGGCAGTCAAGTTTGAAGATAAAGATGAAGGATAACTAAAAATGTCAGTGAAAAAAAAATACATTCACAGTTTAAAAACCTGCTCTAGATTGAACTATCATCAAGAAAGCGTTACTGGTTCCCAGAACATAAAAGCTGATGAAATAATTGATGAATACTGTACGTGGGGTATCTGTCAAGGGGGATTTATCATAGACCATAGTTGATTTACACAGCAACAACACTGGTTCCATTCACATAGCCATTCATTGAGCTAGTATCTATGAAGTACTTACCAGGGAACTTCAACAATTCTAAGATACTCTTTTATTTTCCTCACATTTTAACATTTCCGATGCATTGTACGACCTGTGGAGTGTTCTAATTTGTGTTCTGGCAGCAGCAGAGAGGTAGTCGTCACATTCATTGCCCGGGCTTGTCGGGTCTGCTGGTGACTGCTGGGACCAGGGTGACAAGATGGCTGCACTCCTTGGAGATTCAGTCCTAAATCTATTGGGTTGGCCCGAAAGTTCATATGGGTTTATCCATAAAATAAAAGACCCGCTTTTCATTTTCACTAACAACTTCATTGATTTGGATATTTTGACTATGTTGGCTATCTCCTGCATGGTAGAACATTAACTGTTCTCAATTAATGTTTTGATTTGATAGCTATCAACTTTAACTGATCTACCCGATCATGGAGCATTGTCCAGTGAGAAATCTCCAGCACGAAACATTACAAGCCACTTCTGACACGTTCCACCAGTCATAGCACTACTCCATACACGGCACAAATCTTTTTGTGCGTTTCAGTTGCATTTTGATTTTTCTTGAAATAACAAAGAATAATATGCTGAAAATGTCACTTATTTTCTCTCATCTTCAATATTAACAACTACACAAAAATCCACCAGTTTTGATAAGTTGTTTTTTTTTTTCTTTTTTGCTTAGATGCATGCTAATATGATAGGTATCACAATACAATCTAACAGAATTGTTTCAAGTGAAGTTAAAGGCAGCTAAGTGCTACTAGAGCCATCTTATGGGGGAAAATAAAACCTAATATCTGGCCAACCCAACACTGAAGGACCATTGCAGGGAAGAGAAACCAAGTCCTGCCTATTGTCTGAAAAAACTTTCATTGACACTTCCTGGTAAGATTAAGAAACTAGCAAAATGGGTGTCAATAGCTTTGGAGAAACTATTGGGAGGCAGTAGGAAAGCACCCTAAGACATGCTGCATCACCAGTGGACTTGCTGGCACGAACCATGACATGGGGATGAGAAACATGCTAACACATTAATATCCCTGAGTCAAGGAACAAGGCTGGAGAATGTGATTCTGTACAAGGAGGAAAAAAAAAAAAATACCTTTGTTAATTTATTTTGCTTACATTTCCCTTCTCATACACGAAGGGGACTTGTATTTGCCCCCAAAATCTAGGTCTAGTGAGTCTCAAAGGGTTATTTGAGACTTGCTAAATTTTTATTTTTAATTAGAGTTGATATACAATATTATACTAATTTCAGGTGTACAAACATAGTGATTCACATTTATATACCTCACGATGTGACCACCATAATAAGTCTAGTACCCATCTGATACCATACTTCGTTATTACACTATTATTGATTAATTCCCAACATCCATGTGACATGCTTCTAATTCACTTCCCTTTTTATGCTCACCCCTCCACTCACCTCCACCTGGCACCCATCAGTTTGTTCTCTGTATCTATGAGTTTGTTTCTGTTTCATTTTATTTATTCATTCGTTTTGTTTTTAGATTCCACATACAAATGAAATTGTATGGTATCGGTCTTTCTCTGCCTTATTTCACTTAATGTTCTCTAGGTCCATCAATGTTGTCACAAAGGGCAAGATTTTGTTCATTTTGTGGGTGAGTCATATTCCAGTATATATATCTTCTTTATCTGTTCAGCTATTGCTGAACACCTATCGAAGGCTTATTTAGATAATATAAAATAAAAATTTAATAGTTTAATTGGGAACTTTTTATCTTTTAGGGGTCCTTAAGTTAAAAATGCATCTTACAACTAAAAGAGTTTTAGATTCAATAAAGTATGGACAGTACTATCATTATCGCAGTCACTGAGTAGTGGACTGTCCTCACGGAGCCAGATGGGACTGTGGGAGAGAGCCAACATCCCCCACTCCTTGCAGTTTGGAAACAGGGGGTGGGGTGAGGCTCAGTGAGCTAGCTTGTCCTTTTTGCGCCAAGAAAATAGGAGGGGCCTTGCCAATAGGATAGTGACCAAAAGGCTTACAGTGCTGCGCACAATTCTGTCAGTGGGCAGGACTGTCTACTGTACCCACTACGTCAGAAGAGATTTAAAAATAAGGCAGCAGCCATTAGGGTTTCGATCCTGCTCAGGCTCAGGCTCAGGCTCTGGCTCTGGCTCTGGCTCTCGCCTTCTCCCAGATGGACATGCAGACATACGTGCAGACAGACATGTGACCTGAGGAACAAGAAAGGACTCACCTGCTTTGGGAGAAGGGAAGCAATGGGGAAGGGAGACATGCAGTTTGCAGAGACAGGGAATTACCTGCGGTATAGAAGTTGGGGAGTCTGTGCAAGGTCCTCCCCTAATTGGCTACAGCTTCCGGGAACTTTGAATTTATGACTGGAAAACGCCAAGCTGTGAACGGTTGTGTTTCTGAAAGATGGTACCTTTTGCTTGTCTATTTTAAGAACTGGCTTGATCTGGTAGGACCGTACAATAGATGTTGGGTGTTTTTAAAGGGAGTGGGATTTAATGGCACAATTGAACCTTTAATATAAATTTGTACACCCCTCAAATAAACAAAATACCTTTCCTTTTCACCAAACTGATATTAAGAGTTTTCCTTTTCAGTGATGGGCAAAAAGGGCTCATTGAAACTGAGGACCCTCCCCAGTGTCCTATTACAGGGTAACAGCAATAAACATACAAATAATGACATGAGACCCTTTCAAATAGTAGTAAGTGCTATGGAGACAATAAAACAGAGTAATGGGATAAAGAGAGGCTGGGTGGAGAGTGAGGCTTTCCGTCAGCCTTGTAGGAAAAAGTTGAGATCCAGAGAGAAGAGAGGTGTGTTCAAGAAGCAGGCAGGGTTCACTATAAACATTGGTGAGTCAAGAGGCCTCACACTATCTTTCATCCATATCCTTTGAAAGGGCCCGTGTAGCTGGATGAAAGTGGGTTGAGGACGACTGAGAGGTATGGATATGGGAGAGCAAATATGCATCGTTTGGGGTAAATCTGCTTTCGGGGTCCAAGAGCAACTGCCTGGTGGGTCCTACTTGAAGGTGAGGATCTGTTTTGCAGTGTGTACATGAGGGTGGGGGATGTGAAGAGCCAAATGCTTGTTGCTCTCTCTGACTTTATCTTGATCCTCGCCTGCATTTTTCCCATGGCCTTTCGGGGAAGAGCGCTGTTGCAGATATGCTGCTTCTTAGAGGAATTCTGCTTGAGGCTTGAGCTTTCCACAGAGACTTGCTGGAGCCTGAAGGCTGGACTCAGATCCCAGGGAGTCAACACAGAATTTAGAGGTTTTGCATTTTCCCTAGGATCCCTGTAGGCACCTAAAGGACACGCTCTTCTTGCCCCCGCCCCTCCCATTCTCCCTTCCCTTGATGTAAAAGAAGCCCAAACTGAATATAGGCTGTCTTATGATGGATTTGCAGAAGCTTAAGGGCCACCTCCACCCCCACCTTCTCAAGTTGGCACTGTCTCCAGCACTAACCCTTTCCTTACTCCAAACTCGATGTTTGGAAGTTGGCCTTTGAAGTGTTGGGCACCCAAACCTTGAATCGGTGACAGAGGGGCAATAGCAAGTCTTGTAAACAGGCAACAAGTAAACAATTACACCAAACAACTTCAGATTATAATCAGTGTTGTAAAAAGCATAACCAAGATGACATGATAGAGAATAGGAGCCTATGTTAGGCTTTGAGCTTTAATAATTAACGAGCACCAGTCATACACCAAGGGATTTGTTAAAATTGTTCCAATGTTGTGTCATTTTATCCCTGAGACCCATGTTTTGAGAAACGTGGACTTAGCTTGTTAGAGGTAAGAAAAGAGGTTCTGGGGAGGGGGGAGGCAGAGGTAAGGAAGGGGAACAGTTTAGACAAGAACCTAGTATAAAGGAACCATGGACATGGACAACAGGTGGGAATGACTTTGCGGGGAATGGGTGGGTGGGGGAGGTGGACAGGAGGACAGAGGGGAGCAAAAAGGGGATGGCTGTAATACAACAACAATAAAATTAAAAATGAAAAAGAGGTTCTGAAAGAACAAGTTGCCTGTCAAAGGTCACAATTAATGGTTGGAAAGTCTAGGATTTGAACCAAAGGGGACTGATGCTTTGCCCCCCAAAACCTTGCCTTTTGGAAAATTGATTCTAGACTGATTTTAAGAAACAAGACTATGAAATAGCCGACCCTCCCCTGTTCCTGCCTCAGTGGCACAGAGAAAAAGGCCAGTTCCAGGAAGGGAATTTCAGCATATTCTCCTTAGCATCAAAGAGAAAGGCCCCAGGCAGGGGCCTCAAACCCAGAGCCACTCCCTGTGTTCCATTGTTTCTGAGTTATCCAGAAAGAATTTGCCTGCCTGTGTGTCCTCTGTGACCTGCTCTTCCCCAGCTACCCACTCTTAGACATAAGACCTGGACTCTGGGAACCCCAGTCTGTGATGAGCAAGCCCCCACAGTCACTGCTGGGGTCAGGGATGACCTCACCCCCAATAAATCTGCTGCCCCCATAACTGACACCAGTGAAGACCTGTATCCTTCAAAGGTATCTTAGCCTGCTGGCAAGACCTGCGTCCTTCAGAGCAATCCTGGTCTGCTGGCAAGAACTGAGTAACTTCTCTGTTTTTGTCAGCCTCTCTGTTCTCAGGGCCACTCCCCCAAAGCATCTGCAGAGAATCCCTTCAATTCCCTTCCCCCTTCCCCCTTTAAAAACCCCCCTGCCATTCTTTTGTTCTCTGCTGACACCTCCCTACCTTCCTGCTCTTAGCCCGCTTGTGTTGATGGCCAAATAAATCTTTTAAACTTCTCCCCCCATTTTCCTGTCCTTTCTCCTCTCACTCTCCTCCGACCTAACATGTTGGTGCTGAAACCAGGGAGAGTGAGAAGGAGCAGCTAAGGCTCCGGCCTTCCTTTGCCTGACCTCCGCACCAACCTTTCCCGGTTAAGGAGCTGCGCTCTCCCAACAGCACCCTTTCCTTTCGGTACCAGGCCCGTCCAGCGTGCAGATACTGCTGCTGGAAAATCCCAGTGTTGGGTGAGAGTTGCTGCAGGTTCCAGGACCCTTGGGAACTGAGAATGGTGCGGCTTAGGAACCTCTAAGGTGGGACTCCCCATGAGTCTCCTTTCACCGAGAGAGAGCCACCTGACCCCCTGACTGCCTACCAATCATGGGAAGTGACCTGTCTGTCTTAGCCACTCCATACAGTGTACCATGTCAATGTCCAGGACACTTCCGCCTAAACTTCTGTCATACCGCTTGTGCAACAAATCTGGACTGACCCTGACCATTATTGTTGCCATCTGAGTAAATGAAGTGAGGGTCCATGGGTACAGGCCTTTTTTAGGCTACACAGGCGTCTCCTTCTCAATGTCAGTCCTCCTCTCTGCTCTTTCCCAACCTCCCCTCCCACTGCTTCCCCTCTGACTCCCTCTGGGGACCCCTTCAGACCACAGGGAGGCCGGCCTCCTCTCCAACCTCTCCTCTTCCCCTCCTCTGTAATCAGCTCTGGCAGACTGGGAAGCCTGCAGCTGCCCCTGGACCTGAGGGGATTCCCTCCCTCCCCTAACTCAGTGGAGCAGGTGTCCCTCCCTATGCTTCCACACCTACCCCTGGCCTCCCCCTGGCCCAGCAGGAGCAGCTGCACTGCTGATAAGCACCCTGCTTCCCTAGACACTGCCTCTGAGTCAGAGCCACTCCACCCTCCCTCCCTCCCCTTTCAGCCTCAGCCTGACCACAACTCATCCTTCCCCTCTGGGAGGTTGTGGGACCCTAGGGACCCATGAGGGTATGTATCCCCTTCTACCCTTTCAACCTCTCCTAGGTTGAGAGCTGTCTTGGTTCATGTTCCTCTGATCCCATTCAATTCATCAAAGAATTCATTATCTCCCTGTTTCTTATGACCTAACCAGGTAGAATCATAGAATCTCTAATAGAATCTCTAAGTCATATTCTCATTCTCTCTCTCTCTCTCTCTCTCTCTCTCTCTCTCTCTCTCTCTCTCTCTCTCTCTCTCTCCTGAGGAAAGGGAAGTGTTTGGCTGAGCACCATAAGCAGGTAGGACCCTAACCAGAGCCCCATAGATGCCACATCAAGGAATCAATGAAAATCCCCCCCACCTTTCTTGCCAGATTAATGGAAGCCCTCCAGCATTTCACGAACCTAAATCCTGATTCCCAAGAGAGCACCCTTCTTCTCCATTACATTTTAATTCCCAGTCAGTTCCCAACATATACTGCCAACTCCAAAAACCAGAGACAGGCCCTCAAACCAGTCAGATGAGCTATCAATAACTAATCAGGCCTTCAAGGTCTTCAACAGTTGAGATGAGAAGCATGCCCAGTCGTGAACTCAGGCTTTCTAATACTGGCTTCCGCTCTGAAAGAGTCCTGCAAACCTAACCCCTCAAAAGGCACAAGTCAGACCCATCCAAGGGACTTCCTCAAGTGTGTCAAGGCTACACATCGGGCTAAACAGTGCCCACATCCATGAGCCCCTCCAGAACCATGCCCGCTGCACACACTAGAGGGCTGTAGGAGAAATGGTTTCAGGAAGCAAGTTACAGAGTCAAAAGAAGTGGAACTTAAGAGACAGATGGGTGAGGAAGCTGTACCTGGGGGGAGGGGAGGGGAAAGGTGCAGTCATGCGCAATAGAGAGAGCCCAGCACTGGGTCCTTTGTCTTAAGGGTATTTATCTGGAGGTCTCAGGGGAGAATATTCACTAGTTTTCCAGGTGTGTCCTTTAAGGGGCATACATGGTTTGTACTAATTGGTTGGCACCAGGGTTGGGGGTCTTAGTCGATGCAGCTGGTTCTGATGTCAGCCATGGTGCCACTTGTCTGTTTTTACCACTATTCTGGGACTGGAGCTGAAATACAACTGAGACATTTATATGTATTTGATGCAAGTTCAGAACCTCATTGTCCTGGGGGCTTAATGCTTAAGGGCTATTCTCCTGTCCCCTTGTTTGTTCCCCTCTAATATGAAAAATCTGGTTTGCCCATTGCCAGGGACCCAGAGCTTTCTTCAGAGTGACCTCCTGTACCATCATCCTTGCTCTGCTCATGTCTGTCTAACTGCCTATCACAGAGCTAATAGAAACTAAATGTATGACAGGTGTAATTTTAGTGAGTGCTCATAAGACCTTTTCCTAAATAGGTAACACCTGCATATTCAAATAGAGCTTGGAGATGCTGCCAAGCTCCAAAGACTATTTTCTACTAGTAGAAAATTTAGCCACCAGACAGGCTGAAAGGAGAACATGATAATTAGTTAATATTTACTGAGCTTGATGATATACCAAGCACCATTTTAAGTGCTGTACATACATCTTCTCATTATTTTCCAAAACAATTCTATGAAGTTGGCATTCTTTTTACCTACTGAGAGCTGGGATTTGAACCCAGGTGTTCTGACATGCAAATCTGAGCCAGATTTCCAAGGGAACATGCAGGAATTAAATTACAAATCTCAAAAGAGTTAAGTGTGAACTGGTGAGTTTACGAAACCTACAGAAAGTTCCTTGGTTTAGGTTATAAACATATGGGTTCCCCTCGTTTATTTTCCAGATAAAGCTTTGGTCTGAAGCTTCACAAGAATCATTTGAAATGACAATTTTAGCCTACAAATGCCCTTTTGTCTCAGATCTCTGTGGAGCTTCTTCAAGTTACGGATGACAAGACCAAGCATTTGCATGGTTTAAAGTTCAACAGTGGAGGAAGGACAGATGTTTCAAGTCAATGTGTTACCAGCTCGAAGATTTCTGACCCCTCCTCTCCTCAGAATAGAAATCAAGAGAGGAGGCAAAGTAGACTTGAAAGAGAAGAGTTTATTAAAGACAAAGGACAAAGCCTCGGGGCACCAAATGAGCACATACTAGACTGCAAGCCGCATGGCCGCCCAGGTCACTGCTATGGTCTGGCTGTACTACATGGTCTCAACCTTCTTCCTCCTCCTTCGGTGGGTTGGCACTTGACTCTCACAAAAGCAGGTCAGGTTCCTTTGTCCTTCAGGTTTCTCTCCTGTGAGCAGGCACTGGATTGTATAGGCATAGAGTGGATTGTTTTTGTTCAGTTCCTCATGGCAGGTGGGCTCCTACCTGCCCAGGCATAGGAGAGCTGTGTATGGGTGGGTGGGAGGGACCCCAAAACACCTAGAATTTATTAATTAAAAAATGGATATTTCTTCTTACATGGTTAAATTTCAATCACCTTCAAAGCACTCTCCATTTGATTCAATATGCCTATGGAGACTTTTTTTCTGCTATCAAAAGAGCTTTGGAACTTGTCGATTTTGATGCCTTTTTGTGCTTCTGCCACTGTTTGTTTCGTTTCTCCCACATTGGCAAAACATTTCTATTTGAGGACCTTTTTCATCTGGGGAAACAAACAGAAACGGTCTCTTGAAGCAGGATCAAGTGAATAGGGAGGGTATAACCTGGAGGTCATGTTGTTTGGGGTCAAAAATGGCTGAACAGTCAGTGCATTATGGGCAGTTACCGGTCATAAAGTGGACAAATGCGTTCAAAGAGTCTTCTAAATGAATTCACTGAAGCCAAACACAACCTCTCACAACAACACCAGCTGGTACACTGATACAAATGGGTCCCTAAACCACTTACCTGGCAAGGGAAGCCAGTACTATAAGGGGCCCACCAGTTTTTTAGGCCCCCCCACCTCATATTCTAATCTGGCAGGCCTATTCCATTAGTATTTTTCTGGTTCCATACAGGAATGTCTTTTGCCAAGTCAGAGTCAGGGTTCAGTGGCCTCCTAAATCACATTTCTATTTGGTAGTTCTGGATGAGGAGTGAGGGGCTAGATGCTACAGGTACTCCCCAAGATCAATGACAGGATCCTTGTGTTAGGTGCAGCAAGATGAAATTGAGGGGAAAAGCCTACTGCTTGAAATGAGGCAAACAAACCCAAATTTATATCCCAATTCGGAGTGCCTTTAGGCAAGTCAATTAGTATTGTGGGAAAAAAATGATTCGTAGTTTGTAAGAGTGTTAGAGGTTTACTGAAGATACCAAAGCACTTTGTAGGGTGGCTGACGCAGTAGGAGGCCTACAGTATCAGTTCCCATCTCTCTTCCTGTGCCTTGTCCTCTCTCAGCTTGAGTCTGAGTTTAGTAAAAGCCCATCAGAATGGAACGAAACAGTCTGTGGGGTAGTTGCTGGGGAGAAAAATGCTCTCAGGTGAAGCTGATAGAGGTGATCCTAAGAGTGAGAAGAGAAGGAAGGCTGAGCTTTGAATTTCTAGAATCAGGGGTTGCCAAGATTTAATATATTTTTTAAAATGGACATAAAGTCAACATATATCTCTATACATGTGCTTGTTTGTTTGTTTGTTTTTTAAATAATACATAACATTATTCTGTAAAAGAAGGTCAATTTTAAAGATAATATGCCTTTAGATACACAGCATCTCGGTGATGTTTGGGAGAATCCAAGCTTCCATCCAATTTCATTCCTAAACAGTATTAAGGTTTAAGATATTTAAGAACTGCTGGATTGAGCAGGGTCCATAGGGGAAAAAAGACATGGAGACAGAGAGATAAGGAACACAGGGGATTTGGGAACTGACTGAAAGGAAAGACTTAGGGATAATGTCAAGATTTTTTATTTGGGAAGGTATGGTAGTGCTAGCCCATCAGGAGATCTTTAAACATCTTGCTGCCTTTGATGCATCCCAAATTCCTTAATTCAGAATCTTTGAGGGTAGGATCCAGGTATCAGTCCTTTTTTAGTAGCAACTCACGTGATTCCAGTATATCAATAACCTTGATGTTCAAAGCAAGGAAGTCAGGTAGGAGACTGAGATGATGGAGAAAGGGGGTAAGTATAGTAATTCTAGCTATTTTGAGGTCAGGGTTCCAACAAGGCATCCGGGAGGAAATTAAGAACTGGGTCTCGGGAATGATAGAGCTGCTCAAGATGTTGGAGAGCCATTCATGCATTCAATAAACACCCCTTAAGGCCTTTTAAGTGCCTGGATACCAAGTCCAACAAATACAGTCCCATTTCCCCTTATGTCTAGGAGTCAGGAAACAGATTTCTAATCAAAGAAGTAATATAAAGTGTTGTGAGCTTTAAGATGGAGGTCTCTATGTAGGACAAGCGAGAAGGGCCCAATTCTCTTGGGAGTGGTCAGAAAAGGCTTCTTAGAAAAGGGACAAGAAGGCACCCTGAGGGAAATATAAATATGAAAAGATAGACTTGGGAACTGTGGAGTGGCTTACTTAGGGCTAGTAGGCCAGGGAGGAAAATTAAGCCAAGTCAAAATCATGAGAAATAGAAGTCAGAGAAGGGAATATAGGACCAAGTACCCTGAAAGGTGATGGAGGGAGGAATGGCTAGTAGGAGTATTACATGCTACACAGAGGGCAAGGAGCAGGTGAGGCTGAGAAGGGCTGTTAGATCTGATGATCACATGGATATGGAAATTAGTTTCCAGAGAGGGACAGCTGGAGAAGAAAGAGTGGGTGGTATTTGGAACTGGAACCACTGAAAAAAGAGAAGGATAAAGAAAAGGCTAGAGAGCCCTGGCTGACGTGGCTCAGTGGATTGGTGCCTGCCTGTGAACCTAAAGGTCGCTGGTTCAATTCCCCAGTCAGGGCCCATAACCAGGTTGTAAGCCAGGTCTCCAGCCAGGTCCTTAGTTGGAGGCAGGTGAAAGGCAACCATACATTGATGCTTCTCTCCCTTTCTTCCTCCCTCCCTGCCCTTCTCTCTGAAAATGATAAAAAAAAAAAAAAAAAAAAAAAAAAAAATTAAATCTAAAAAAGAAAGAAAGAAAAGGTTAGAGAAAACACTATGGGGAAGTTTGGAGGAGCATATTTAAATATTAAAATAGAGAGGAGGTGCCTATAGCAGGAAGAGCTTGGGACTGGGGCTCAAGCTATTGTGGGCATTCTTCTAGCCTGGAGCTGGAAGTCCTTGTCACTTCCTTTCTCTGGCTGTCATTTTTCCCCCCTCATCTATAAGATGATGGGAATAGAGACTCTAATTTCTACGGTCACATCCGGGTCTGAAAATCTTAGAAATTTAGTGATAAGAACAAAATTAAATGAGAGGATAAAAATGACTCTTACCTGCATAAAGCCTAGTAATGGGTCAACTTGGTCTTCTAGACATAAGCCCTTGCCATGTTGAGTCACCTCATTCTCCAGGCAAATGCCCTAGAGTCCACTCATTTAAAAGTGTGAACTAATCCAGGGTACCCCCTGCTATCTAGGTCTTTACCGTGAGAGATGCACAGGACAAAGGTCCAAGTCACAGGTTCTGGAATCAGATAGCTCTTCACTAGCCAAGTAACTATGAAAATAATGATATACTTTGGTTTGTCTAAACTGTAAAATGGCACCATCTGAAACAACAATCACTGTGGCTACTTGAGTGGAAAGAATATTTGTTACAGGTAGAAGCAATCTTATTATGAGAAACACTATCAGAAGAAAAATGCTTTATTCTATATCCCCAGTATTGGGGGTTGGGGGGAGCCCCTTGGTGAGTATTGTAATTGGTTTTGACTTCTATTTTAAAGTGTATTAGACTAAGGGCATAAATTGGACCAAACCCACTTTGATCTCTCTTGTCACCATTTCCAGAGCCAGAGAAGGGCTTGTGGAACTGGGCCCCAGCTGACAGCAAGAAGTAAGGTTAAAGGGGGGAGGGGAGGTGCATCCTAGGGCTAATTGCCATCACCTAGAGGCACCCCACTCTCTTGCTGGCTCCAGGATTGCTGCAGAATAATATTGGTAATCCGATGTTTTGCACAGGACAAGGAAATAGATTCCGCTTCTGAACGGGCGGCTGGGAAGGACTTGCTCTGCTTAAGCAAGGATGTAAGTTCCAAAGCAGTCCGGAGGCTACGCAAGTCCAGCCTGAGCACCGGAAAGCCCCTCTCCTCTTTCTCGCTGGCAGACACAGGTCCCAGGGGGCAGGGTTAGGAACCCAGCGCTTGCTGGGCTGGGTTCCATAGTCCCTCAGGAAGTAAGAGCGAGACAAAGGACGCGGCTCCTGGAAGGCCCCTAAACTCAAAGCCCATCCACCACCTGCAGCTTTAAAGGGCAAAACACCCCTCTTCTCCCGGGTCTTTGGGGCGACGGTGGAAGTACACATTAGTTATTTACTCAATTCATTCAGTGGTTAAATATGTGTTTTGTGGATGCCAGCAACGGACCTAAGCATTTTACATCCCTAATTCTAAGGATAATCCTGAGATTTGTGTCATTAACCCCCTATTTCCTCAGCTACAAAGGGGAGCAAGGGGGACAGAGGAAAGGCAGCAATTTGCCCAGCAGGCGGCGGGATCCGAGCTGTGATCGCTAATTCTCAGGCTGCGTGGCTCCGGGGTGTTCGGCTTCGCCAGGGCACGAAGCCCGCCTGGGTCGCGAGCGGGCGCCAGGTGTCCCTTCTTGCACGTGGGGTTCACCATCCCCCGGTCCCACGTGGGGCTGGCCGCGCCTCCTCCTCGCCAGTCCCTTCGGGCAGGAGGCAGGTGCGAGGCCACCCCGAGCCACGCCCCAGTGTCCCTCCTCCCGTCCTGCGCCTGGGGCTGGGCGCCCGAGGGGCTGGGCAGGACGCCCAGCCTCCACCCCGAGCCTGGGAAGCAATCGGGCGGGCGAAGAGGCGGAGCCAGGGACACCGTGCGGGTGGAGCCGGAGCCGGAGAACCTTGGAGGCGTTTTTTTCTGCACCCGGCTCTCCGCGGCTACCATGGCGTTCGGAAAGAGTCATCGGGATCCCTATGCGACCTCCGTGGGCCACCTTATAGGTAAAGAAGCGTGGGGGGTACAGCACCCGGGCAGGCTTTAGGGACGGGGCAGGGGGCACCCTCCCCGCTGGACTCCTAGGCCTGCGGAGAACAAGAGTTGGTCCAAGTTTGAGGAAATAGCTACCCCTCCCCCTGCCACTTGCCCAGGGCACCCGCATTCCACCCGTGGCCCCTTTGACGCATTGCTTTAGGGGCGGCTCTTTCTAGAGCTCCCTCAAAAACCTGCCTCCCCATGTACGCTTCCTGGGAAGTAAAATCGAACAGGTGAGCCACGTGTGGGATTCCGCTGTGCAGAGGCTGGGCCTCTCCAAGGACCAGGCTTAACCTTCTCTGCCAGGGTTAGTCCCCAAGGGTTCACTGGAAGCCATTGCACTACTGTGACCGGTTTACAGAGGAGGGCCAGAAGGGTCAGGGAGTGAACTGATGTAACCTCCCGTGAGAGGCAGGTCCCTCCAACCAATCCTCCCTGGCACCAAACCCTTACAGCCTGAGTTACTTTTCCGGGTAAACAAAGACATTTAAAACGCTCATACCTGGAGTGCAGGAAGTAGGGAGCAGTGAAGCCAGCTGGAGTCACCAGAGGCCTCCCAAGACGTCAGGGACCATGCAGGTATCTGCCTAACTCATTTCTCCTGTGTCTGAATACTGTCCAGTAGGAGCAAGCAACTGACTCTATTCTCCCTCTTCTCCCTGATGCCTCCTTGGGGAACCAGGTGTGGCCTTCATGCCTATGGCAAAATATGATCACGTCAGGAATTTATTGGGGTGAGGAGGCCCAGATTTGGGGAGTTGGGGCTGAAGCTCACTTAGTGCTCCTAACATGGAACACACCCACTGAACCTGAACTTGAGTCCCCACCTCCTTACGAAATAAAATGGTGAGAGTAGCGATCACTGAGGAGGGATGATTTCTAAGTGATTGCTGGCTACATCCCTGCTGGATATTAAATAAACTCAGAGCAGAAATGGGTTCAGGTTGTATCTTCATAGGCTGACTAATTCTTTAATGCTGCACATAATTTCTGCTTGGACCTCGGTGAGGCAAAGGTGAAGACCCTGTCCCAGCCCTCAGGGAATGCACAATGTTACAGGGAAGACAGACACGATTTTGAGTAACTATAACATGGGGACTTTACAGTACAAGAAAGCTGTAAAACCACCCAAAGCTTCTGAAAAGGCAGAAATGAACTCCACTATGGCTTTTGAAGGAGTTTTCTAGGAAGATGGGAGAAAGCGCATAGAATGAAGAGCAGGGAATCGGGCAGAAGGGGTCATGGTAGCATGTATCACACAAACACAGGATTGGTCAGGTTTGTCCAATGAACGCCAAATTCCAAGAGTTCTTTTCCTAGGTGGGACGCAGTTTCCCCAAACAAACTTGTTTTTTTTTTTTTCCTTTATAGTTTTTTTCTTCATTCCCCCTGGATGTTTTCATGCTGTGGGATCTTCTCCTTTCTTGTAGGAAAGATGTTCAGCTCCTTCAGGTTGAGCATTCCTTTACCTGTCCTAGGCAGCCTTTTGTATTCTTAAGGAGGCTGTGTGGAGAGTGAAAAATACCTGAATGTTTAAACCAGCCTGGGTGCCACCTGGGTTAGTATATAGGTGCTAGGAATGACCTTGCTCACTGCTAAAGGACACTGATAATTTTAGTAGTTCTGATTTTTTCTTTTTAACACCTCCTGCCCCAAAAGAATGAATGACTTTAAGAAACAAAGTGCTCTCAAACAACTTTGATTTTGAATGTTAGTTACACCTTGCCCTGGCTGTGTAGCTTGGCATCATTTCCTTGACTTCTCTGAACTTCTGCTTCATCATCTCTGACAGTGGGTTTAATGAAATTATATAAGCTAAAATACTCAGCACAATGCACTTCCCCTTGTAGGTGACTGCTCCGAAAGTGCCTGCCCTCTGAAAAACTGGCAGATGGAGCTGTAGCCATCCTGGCCTAGCCTTGCAGTCAGGTGTTGTGCCTGCAGTCTTTCTTAATAGGTCACTCCTTACTGTTGTTACAACAGCATGCTGAACTTGGGTTCTGATTGATTCCTGAATTACTGGAAATTGCTCAGAAAAAAATCTCTCTGCCCTTTGGTAATATAAACTTAATGGTACTTGCTAGCAAACCCCAGGCCGGTTATTTCAGAAAGACCAGACATTTTTCATTCTGTTGTAGCTCAGAGGTAACACAACAGCTTTTTCTTTGCAGAAAAGGCTACGTGTGCTGGCGTTCAGACTGAAGATTGGGGCCAATTCATGCACATTTGTGACATAATTAACACTGCCAATGATGGGTGAGTACCAAGTGTGGCTCTTGCATTTACCTCTGATAAGAAGTAGGGAACCACAGTGCATTTTCTCTTGTGAACTTGTTGGCTTTCTTGTTGAAAGAGTGTTTTTATCCTCCCTTAGGTTGATGTATTAAGAGAGAAGCTTGTTTTAACATGTACCGTGTTGGAGAATCCATTATAATTGTGCTCCTCTTTGCCTGTTGCTTAATAGTTTCCAATTTTGTCTCAAATTCCTTGTCCTTTAAGAAAATTAATTTTTGAAAAGAGAGGTTGTTTTCCCCTTTAGGAATTTCCCCTGCTCTGATGGCTGGTATTTTATGTTATTCGAATTGAAAAATACTATCAAGAAGCTAGTGGACTCCTGAGATGACTTGTCTCTGGACAGTTGTCACTGTAACCAGGAGACAGTCTTGGAATCTTTTGTCTTTCTCCCTGTCACAAGACAGTATGTTTCTTCTGAAGACCAATTTGCCCACATTCATGCTGTGTCCTTAAATGGCACACAACCTCTTGTTGTCCTTTAAAATGGCAGAGAATTGAAGTTCTTAAATAAGTAAGAAGGCCAATGTTTTATGAATTTAGTCTGAATTACAGACTGTTAGAAGGGACACGGTTCTGTTCATTTTACTGAACAGATATTAAAGTGGTATATTAAAGTGGTAAATGACAGCAAAGAAGACTTAGTATAGTTCATGTTGATGAAGAAAACATTCCAGTTCATTATTGACTATATCAATGGAAAGTGCTGATGGTTAGTACTTTCAAGTATTCATGGTGCTTTCTTTGTAATCTTGTTTACTATATTTGCTTTCTCTGTGCACCTTTTTTTCACTGATATTACAAAAAAGGGAATCTCAAAGTCAATATATTTTTTTAAACAGTATCTTTATTCTTTCAAACTTCTCCAAGACTTTAACTCTAGGTTTTAGATAGGATGTTTTTTAGAAATATAGAAAAAAATCTATATAATGTTAATATTTTATAATAGCAGCAATTCCGTGTAAGCCTATGTAATATTATATAATTATTATCATATAATAGAAATCCACCCATGCAAACATAACAAAATTGAAATGTAATATATAAAAAAGTTTTGTTTTTTCCATTTTATTGAGCTATAGGTGACATATAGCACTGTATAAATTTAAAGTGTATAGCCTAGTGACTTTGACATACATATATTGCAAAATGATTACCACAATAAGCTTAGTTGATATCCCA
Organism: Noctilio leporinus; assembly: GCA_004026585.1. Taxonomy (NCBI): domain Eukaryota; kingdom Metazoa; phylum Chordata; class Mammalia; order Chiroptera; family Noctilionidae; genus Noctilio; species Noctilio leporinus. The sequence continues at coordinate 569,557 of PVIW01000162.1, forward strand.
TCCCTCACCTCATATAGCTATAAAATTTTTTTCTTTGCAATGAGAACTTTTATAGTCTACTCTTAGCAACTTTCAAATGTAACATACAGCAGTGCTAGCTGTAGTTACAGTCACCATGTCATAGACTACATCCCCATGATTTATGTATCTTATCACTGGAAGTTTGTACTTTTTTGACCATCTCAAAGTAAAATTTGACCCTCTACTTAACTATGTAATTGCTCATTTTGTAACATAAAATTGTGATGTTATCAGAAGTTGATCTAGTCAGTCATAAATAATACCTATAGGAGGCTCAGGAGATACTAACAGTCTTAATCAAAATGGAGAGCCTTCATTGGTTTTAGAAATTACATTTTCTATATACTGGTTCTGTACATTGATAGAGGCCTATGTGTATGAACACACTTCACAAGTATTCTAAGTAATGTTCTTATGGTAATTTTTGTGAGTGACTAGTTAAAATTTAATTTTAAATACACATTTTTTTTCAAAAATACATTTACATGAGTGCCACGTGAATCTAGAGAAAATTTATAAAGTACCTATAAACATAAAGTAAAAATCACAAATGACTACACCACCCAACAAAAACTACAGTTAACATTTTGGAGGATTGATTCATAACTTACTTGTTTTGCCGTTAATATGTGATGAACCCTTTTTCCATGTCTTATTATTCCATTGAATAAGACATTTTGAAAAGCTCACAGAGTATTTCTTTCCTTTTTTATTTTTAATGTTTTTTTTTTTTGGTTTAAGATTTTATTTATTCATTTTTAGAGTGAGGGGAAGGGAGTTAGAAAGGGCGGGAGAAGAGCATCAATGTGTACTTACCTCTTATGTGCCCCCAACCAGGGACCTGGCCTGAAACCTAGGCATGTGCTCTGACAAGGAATCGAACCAGCGATCCTTTGGTTCACAGGGCAGCACTTAATTCACTGAGCCACACCAGCCAGGGCAGAGTATTTCTTAATAGGGATTATGACAAGTTATCTATTCAGTCTCGCTTTATTGGATAGAAATTTGTAGTTTTTATTGTAAACAGTGTTATAATAATTATAATAAATATTTTATTTGATTCTCACAAGGGGGTAAGTGGCATTGTCTGCCCACATGTATGAGGAAAGAGGTGTGACACATGTTACCCACAGTATTATAGCAGAATCAAGACCTTGGGCTTCTCAGCTACTCCTCCTTTCACAATGCATGTAGCTGTTCAGAAACTCCTCATTTTCAGCTCTGCCTAAATTGCTAATTACATGGTATTCCCTTGCTGTAGGCCAAAAGATGCAGTAAAAGCTTTGAAGAAAAGGATTTCCAAAAACTACAATCATAAAGAAATTGAACTTACCTTGTCAGTAAGTACTTGCATGTTATAATTAAGACTCTAGGATTTCCCAGGCTATAGTCACATTTTTAATTCTGGGTAATAGATAATATTCAGAGATAATTAATAGGTTAGCAGAAAGTTATTTACCATAGGCATTACAACTGTTTATTGAGAATTAGAGAATCAAGAGAGTTTAGTTGATTATAATAGCATTTAATTTTGTGGAAAGAGTGTTCCTGGAAAATTGAGTTTTCCTGGTCAGGAAATGAAAACTGCTGGTTCAGCTTATAGGTACTGAGCTGCTCAAAAAGTGTGTGTGTGTATGTAACATAGGGGGAGAACTGAAGTCTTAAAAATGCTTCCCAATGAGCTTTGTCTTGCACTTGAATACCTTTGTGGAATTCTGAGGTATAGGCAGCCCATTAAGTTTCAGCCAAGTCCTGCTGCTTGTTATAATTGGGAGAAAGTTCTTTGTTAATTTAAGTCAATCTCCTATGCACTATATTTTCTGTGACTTGGGCAGAGACACTTACTTGACCTGTTACTACTTTCCCCCCTTGGCCATATGACCTCTTCAGTCACTTTGGTGAGTTGCCCTTTTTAATTCAGTATGATTTGCAAGGCTTGCATGCTGTGGGTGAGAGTGAGCTGTGGGGCTTTCTGATTTCCTGGGCAAGCCTTTGGACCTCAGCCCAGACCCAGGACGCTCATGGTTCTGCCCTAATCAGCCAGCATCACACTGCTCTCCGGGGCTTTGGGAGTGTTTATCAGGAGGGCCATGGGGCAGAGGGTGAGCATAGCTCCCAGTTCCATTTCTCAGTTGCTTGGAGAGGAACTGCATGAGAAACTGTCTCAATGGTGCTTTCTTTAGACAAGTACCATATGATCTCGTTTATAAGTAGAATCTAATGAACAAAATCACTAATGACAAAAATAGGTTCAGAGACATAGAAACATGGAACAGACTGACAGCTGAAGTGGGGAGGAGGGCAGTGGAGACTGGCTGAGAGATGGTGAAGAGATTAGAAAATAAGATGTATGTGTGACCCATGGACATGGACAGTGGTATGGGGTGTGACTGTTGGGAATGGGGGTGAGCTGGGTGGAAGGGGGCAAAAGGGGGAGAAATTGGGACAGCTGTAATAGCACAAACAGTAAAATATCTTTTAAATGATGTTTTCGCTAAAGAAACCCTTCCATTTGGAGCTGAATACAGTTATAGAAGTGTTTTCCTCTTTCACCGTTACCGTTTTTTGACTTCTGCCTTGTCCTTTATGCATAGCAGCAACCTCAGGGAGGTCACAGGATGGAAGGAACTCTGCAGAGAAGTAGAGTGCTTCAGCAGACATATCTGTGCAATGGATCAGGTGATCAAAGTAAACTTTTGCCTGATACCTGATTGATACTCTTAATAACCTAGTACCTCCCTTACCTCATGATTTCCACACCAGTATTATTAACCCCGTTTCACAGATGAAGAAACTGAGACTAGTGAGATTAAATGACATTTTTCCACTCAAGATTTAAGTGGCATCATCCTCAGATTCTAATTGCCATGCCCTGGCCCCATACCGCCTTGTTGTTCAGAACAAATCATGCTCCTTGAAAGAACGGGCTACTGTGTTTTTTTATTTTTTCATGTCCTCAGACATTTTATTTTATTTTATTTGTTCAATATTTTATGTTGCTTTCAAGAGTACAGCTTAGTGGTTAGACAATCACGTATTTTACATAGTGTTCCCCTCAATATTTCTAGCACCCAAGTGGGTTCAACCATAATTGTTACACTATTATTGACTATATTTCCTATGCTTTACATCCCCATGGCTGTTTTGTTTCATTTGTGGCTTCAGGTTCTTCATGCATGGTGCTGGGCCCATATACTAAGGCATCAGAGGTTGAATTAATGATTTATTGCCCCACCCCCAAAACACCCCCTCCTAGTTTTCCATAACACCCCAGGCTAATGGACGGTATTGGGGAATTCAGGTAGAAACACATGCAGCTTTGGAATGAAGTGAATCTGGAGTATCTACAGGTTGTAGAAGGTTAGGAGACTTGAGTGAGAAAGATAAGGGCAGAAGATGAATTTATGCTACTTCCTATATTTTAGCAGGTGGTATTATTTCACCATCTTACCGAAGTTTATTCTCTATAACGAGTTTGTCTCTTCTTCATTATACCCGGCCTAATCGACATTTCTATAGTGGTTTCTTAGCTCTGTCTCCATATCTTTCTCCATTTTGGTTCCTTCCTTCTAAGAATGAAGCAGGATCCTTCCCTGAGGAAGCTGGGTTATTCTGGAGTGTGTTTCTTGTGACCCTTCTCACCCTTAATTTCACTTTGGGTTCCCACTCTTTCTTCCCTTCGGATCGTCTGATCTTTTAAGCCTTATTCCCAGCTAGCTGTCTGTTCCCATTACCTGTTCCACCTCAGGTAACTGTACTTCCCCCACCTCATGATTTCCACACCAGGACATGGGAATACACAACTCTAAAACCTGTGCCAAAATAAGTGTGAGAGTCACAGGTGGAGGGGCCAAATAACCCCTCAAGGTTAAGGTCAAGTTCAATAAAGTACCTGCTTCTTGGGTTTCATTTAAATAAGCCTTTGACTCTTGATAGCTTCTTTCAGATTTCCCCAAGTTATCTATTTAGTGGCCCAGTGACCTCACCTCAGACTACTCACTACATTGCAGAGGTGCATTTAATATTATTAATATTGACTTTAATATTGTTAAGCCAAACTTGATTGGGATGGAAGTTAGTCACTGAAGGCATCACCTGATATATGTCTAAAGCAATCATACATTTACCCATAAACTCTTTAAAAATGAATCCCCCTATGTAACATTTACATTTTGTCACCAGGAGGCTGGAAGAGTGTCAAAATCGATTACAAATATTCTATCACCTGTCATTTGGGTTCCTCATGGCCTTGATTGGGTCTTCCATGGGATTTAACTAGACTGATTTTTAACCATCATTTGGTGGAACAGTTTTGTCAAGAAGCTAGTAGTTTGTTTGTTTGTTTGTTTGTTTTAAGTATTTTATTGTCAGGCTTTATAACTCTTAGGTTACTCTTTTCTTGAATGAGTTGGTAAGTCTCAGCAAGATACTGTTAATTATTGTCAAATGGGAAGTGGTTGAACAGGTTTCTGGGAATCAATTAATTAATAGGCCTTTGTGGAGCACCTTCTAGGTGGGGAGCTTCAGACTTAGTGCAAATAGTGTAAAATGTGTTTATCCCTCCAAGGCCTTGTTGTAGAGTGAGCTGAGCCCCAGGTTGGCCATACCTTGGTGTGGCCTTCCTCAGCTACAAAAGGCCCCAGAGTCTGCCTCACTGTCCTTGGTGTAGACACTGTGAGGACTAAAACTACCAAGTAGCTCTTTTTCTTCTAAGCTTCTCGGAAAAGAATACTTCACATCAGCTAATCAGCACAGGCTCTCCTGGTAGAAAATTACCCATGGAAGCAGGTGATCAAAATAGTTACCATTTAAAAAAGAGAAGCAGACTCATAGATATAGAGAACAAACTGGCAGCTGTCAGGGGGTGAGGGAGCTGGGTGATATAGGTAAAAGGATTAAGCAAAAACAAACAAACAAACAAAAACAAAATCCTCATAGACACAAATACCAGTTTGGGGAATACCAGAGAAAAAGGGGGTGGGGGAAGTAGTAGAGCATAAAGCTGGAATAAAGGTGACGGAAGAAGACTAGAGTTTGGGTGGTGAGTACAAAATACAATATTCAGATGATATAGTGTAGAATTGCACACTTGAAACTTAAATAATTTTATTAGCCAATATCACCCTCATAAGTTCAATAGGAATATTTTAAACATAGTTACCCCTTATTAAGGTCCTGCTATATATCAGGCTCTTCATACACATTATGTTGCATTTCACCCTTATAAGAAGTCTCTGGAGGGAGGTGTTACGCTCATTTTGCAGGTGAGGGTCCCAAAGAGTTAGCCTAAGAAAAGTGATTTGCCTAGTCAAATGCAAAAGTGAGCACGCTCTTTACTCTCTCTTGGTCCCACCCCTGACCCCTAGGTTCTCCATCCCACCTCACATTCCGGTTTCTTGGTTGTCTGATTTCCAAAGCTAGGCTATTTAAACACAACTGTTTAATATAAACATAAATTGCACCAAAGCCCGATGTCCAAATGGACAAAAACAACATTTAACATTTCCAATTTGCCACAATAGGTTTTACTGCTTATCAGAGTGGGCTGGGGTGTGTGTGTGAAGAAGGTGGCGTAATAGGAGGGCATGTAGAAAGTCCTGACATTCTGCATTCCAGTAGGAAACCACAAAGGGCATGATTTGTGATCTCCAGATGTTAATATTCCCAGTGTTTCCTGGTGACTCTGAATTTTGTATAGGTAACCTCCTGGGCATGTGACCTGGTAAAAAAATAAAATCTTGGTGCTCCCAAGTTAAAATTGGTTTGCCGACTGTTTAGCAAGAAATTTACCATTCGTTTTACTATTGGGGAAAGTGAGACTTGGAGGGTGAAGTTGTTTCATAAATTCCCCTTGAACTAGAGGCATTCCTCTCAGCATTTCACCTAATTAAATCTATAATGTATCAAGCAAAGAGTCATTTTGTTATTCAACTTTTCTAGTTATCTTTCCGAGTCATTTGCAGCAAAATGATCACCTTAATCCATTCTGGATTTTGTCTTTGTTTTCCTTTGCCTTCGATGTTTTTCCCATGTTTCACATAGCCATTGCATGTGCTCAGCTTCTATGTTTTCTGATTGTCTTCCTAGCTATTTAGCCCTTAAATCTACAGCTTTCAGCCCTGGCTGGGTTGCTCAGTTGGACTGTCATTCTGTACATCTAAAGATTGTGAGCTCCATCCCCAGCTCGGGTGTGTATGAGAGACAACCAGTCTCTCTCCCTCTCTCTCTTGCTAAAAGTTAATGAACATATCCTTAGGTGAGGAGAAAAGAAAAAAACTACAGCTTTCCCACCTTCTTTATTTTGTATTGCCATTAAAGTGATGGCATACTGAACATGGTATCAAGTCCATTTTCAGGGCTTTTTTTCTGCAGAGATAATTATTCCTGTCCTGGTCACATAACAGTTTCTGTGACCTCTCTAACCCAAGAAATGGAAGCATGGAAACTGGAGAGTTGATTTTGTTTTTAGATCACTTTTAGAAATATGCTTTCTGCATGCAGTTCTTCCATACCATCTCATTCTTTTTAAGCCTGACTTCTCATATTTCTGTATTAAATATTGGTTTTTCCTTTCTTAAAGCAACAAAGGACCCAGCTAGTCAGCGAACCCAGCTGCCTGGTTCTCAGTCCATATTCTTCACTATTTGATGTGCTCTCCCAGAGACTGCTCTGTTTTGACTTTACCAACATTATGTTCTCTTTGTTTTATTGCTTCCATCCCTGTTGGTTGCTCTTTAATTGCCTTTATTGAGGTTTTTTTTGGAGGTGGGGCCTTTGATAAATAATTAGATCATGAGGGTGGAGCTCCCTTGAATGGGATTAGTGCCCTTATAAAATAAGTCTTAACAGGTGAACCCCATTGTTGTAGCCAATCCCTCCTCTGCTCAGCAGAGGCAGCCTTGATTTTTAGCTGAGCACTCCTAACCTCTAGCTGTGCATGTCTAGTTCTTTCATAGCTAGGCATCTCTACTTGAACGTTCTACCATCCCTTCTGTCTAGTCATCTTGGGCTGCTACAACAAATATACCATAGGCTGCGTGGCTTAAACATCAGATACCTACTTTTCACAGTTCTGGAAGCTATGAAATCCAAAATCAAAGTGCTGGCAAATCCAGTGTTGGTTGAGTGCTTGCTTTCTGGCTTGTAGATGGCTGTGTTAGTATATCCTCCCACGGCCAAGAGAGGGATCATTTCTCTCATTCCATTTTATAAGGGCTCTAATCTCATTCATGAGAGCTCTACCCTGATGACCTAATTAGCTATAAAGCCCCACCTCCAAGTACCATCACATTAGGGATTAGGGACTTTAACACCTAAGTTTGGGAAAGACATAAATATTCAGTCCCTAGTACTTTTAAACTCAAAATATACCATTTTTACCTTAGACCAGTTATACCATCCCATCCACTTCCCAATTTCCATCCAGGGATCCATCCATCTCTTGCAGAATGACAGCAAGTTCAATTTCAATCATCCGCCCTGGCTGGTGTGGCTCAGTGGACTGGCACCTGCCTGCGAACCCAAAGGTCACTGGTTCAATTCCCCAGTCAAGGCACATAACCAGGTTGCAAGCCAGGTCTCCAGCCAGGTCCGTAGCTGGAGGCAGGTGAAAGGCAACCATACATTGATGCTTCTCTCCCTTTCTTCCTCCTTCCCTGCCCCTGTCTCTGAAAATAATGAATAAAATCTTTTTTTAAATCATCTTTTTCTGGCACGAGCCAGCTGTTGAAAATTTTTCCTTCCTAATTGTCATGTCCTTTCCTTCCTTGCTCCGACACCATCCTGGTGTAGGGCTTCCTGCACCAGGCCTGTGCTGGTGGTTCCTGCTGAATCTCTCCATCATTCCACATTCTTCTACCTTCCGATTCTCTCTGAATAATGCTGCGGGGAGCCCTTTCCTGAGTATCACTTTGCACCATTAACCTTTCTCTCAAGTTCAAGATAGAGATATGAAAGTGACAGACTAACAAGAACTCTTCACTGCCGCACAAATTTCTCTGTAGTCTGAATGGTTCTCCAGACTCAATATCTACCCAACCTCCTTAGGGTCCCCAATTTGCCTAATAAAGAAACCTCTACAGACTGAAGGACTGATTTTTCTCTTCACAACCCATACACCTTGTCACCTGTGTGTGTATAAATATTATGTGTCTAGAATACAGCTCTACACTCATTTGTGCTTTTCTTAACTATTTTTCAGAGCCCAGTTTAGGACCAGCCTTTTCCAAAAGTCTTAACCTCCCGGCCTTAAATGATCACATATGTCTACAAAGGTCTATAACTTAGGGTAACTGTGTAATTTATCATCCAGACAAGGACTTTATTTATTTATTCATTCATTCATTTTTGTTAAAATTGAATTTATTGGGGAAGAAAAGGACAATTTGACAGAGAAAGAGGGTATCATCATTAATAAGACCAGGACATCAGGCGTATACCAGGACTTCCCTGGAAATTGGGACAAATATCAACCTGTCTATAGCCATGTGTTTTGTTTCTACTTCCCATTATTATATTATTACTAATGTTCTTGTAAGAAATCTGTCATCTAAGTGGCAAGAATTTTCAAAGCATGCAATACCTGACTAGTCAGGGGCATTGACCTCTTTCTCCTGAGATTGTCAAATAAAAAAAATAATGATAGCCAACACAACAATAGCCATCCAGTGTGAATACCCTGTCTTGAATCATAAATACATAGGTCATATGATGGAGTTACATCTTACTGGTCACATCGCATAGTAAGGTTGTGTCTTATTGGTTAATTTTTGGTATCAGAAATTCTTATATACAAGTATAGGCACCTGATTTTTTAAAAAAGGCACTTTGGAGCAAAAAGGGTAGGTAATTACTCATTATTATTTGTCTATCAAACATTATACCTATTTTTTTTGTCAGATTGGCAAAAAATAAATATTTTTGGTATGCTGTGAAATTTTAGTAATTAGCTTATGCGTGCCATGAAATGGAAAAGGTAAAAATCAGTACTCTAATCAGTAACATTATTCCATATACTTCCTAACCTTCCCAGGACCTAACATTTTGCCATATGCTTTCACAGACACTAAACTCTGTTTGTTCATTAGAGTGGTGGCAGAAATGGTTCCTTAGCAATTTTTACCTTATATTTACAAAGTAGTTTTCCCAAAGAAATTGAGTGTTTCATTTTTTCCCCTCTAATTTAGCTTATCGACATGTGCATGCAGAACTGTGGTCCAAGTTTTCAGTCTCTGATTGTGAAGAAGGAATTCGTTAAAGAGAGTCTAGTTAAGCTGCTGAATCCCAAGTATAACTTGCCATTAAACATCCAGAATAGAATTTTGAATTTTATTAAGGTAAGTCTCTTGTATGCCTTATGGGATGGTAGATGTCTACCATTAGAAATATAATTATATACCAATTGGTTTACTGATCTTTCACAAACCTATGATTGAGCCAGAAATCATTTTACTCTTTTATTTTTTGTGTAATATTTTTTTTTCTGCCATTGGATGGTGACTTTTAAAGAATTTGTAGTCATTTTCCTACTTTTTGTTTCTGTTTTATCTATGCCAGGTAAGAAAGAGAGTGATGTGTACATTCATTTTGTGGATATGGAAACTATGTCTAGAGTAGATAACGGACTACTTTCAAAGTTATTCGACAAGAGAGCTACTGATGCTGTTTTAGGATATATCTATTAATCCTGGATTTAGTAAAAAAAAACACACACACACAATCAATTGTATCTATTCCAGGGTTTCATTAAAATGCTGAGGCATGGGAGTCTGATGATGAAAAATATTTTACATTTGTATTCTAGCCTCTAAAAATGCACAGTTTGTCCTAGGCATGAGTAAGGTCTGTAATGGTTAGTCTCTTACTTCCTGTCACCAGTTGAACTGTGTTTTATTTTTGCTGTTGTTTTCAGACTTGGTCGCAGGGTTTCATCAGAGGTGTGGATGTAAGCGAAGTGAAGGAAGTCTACCTTGACCTGCTTAAGAAAGGTGTTCGCTTTCCTGCCTCAGACACAGAGGCTGAAATAGCAGAACGAGAGGTAGGAAGTCTCTTCTTTGACTCAAGTAAAGTTGGTATATTACATGGGTCTTCTCCCATTGAAAGGGAAAATCCTAGGTCTATTCAACTTTAGCAAAAAGATGCATTTATAAGGATATTGCAGTATCTCCTAGAATAACTAAGCCATGAGAACGTTGGTATTAGTTGGATCTTTTTTGGAATAACTGAACCAAGTGCTCAAATGCCTTGTTACTTGTCTACTTCTATAAATTTTCGGCTTCCTTCCTGTCTCTCATTGCAGACCAGCTTCTTCCACATAGTGCATAACATGGCTCCCAGATATTCATATGATAGCGGGAGCTTTTTCAGATTCCAAGTTAAAAAACCTGGGAGAAGGAAACTCCCTGAACCAGCCTGGGTCCGTTTTCTATTTCAACACAAATCAACTGAAGTCATTTAAGAACATGATATAATGGCTTCAGAGGGAAATCATTTGGCTATAGGAGAGGAGAGGGAAGCCTTCGAAAGGAAGGATTGGTGCTGGACAAGGGTGTTGACCTTAGGTAGTCACATAATATACTTGTTTATTGTTAATACTGTCCATGAGAGAATTTCAAGATATTCACATGTAATTCTCACATTTGCAAATCATTTTCAAGGTTTTGAACTATGACACTTTGAGTGGCTGATCAGAATTTACCTCCTAACTTTCTATAATTTCTATAGTGCAAAAGCAGTAGTTCTTTGCTTCTGTAGATTGGTGAGTCCTGCATTGGTGGAATCAGCAATCTCAGAAATCTTCATGGAGGCTTTGTCCTGAGGACCAGCCCTTCTACTTGTGTGGCCATTTGCCTTCTGCCCCATTCTTTTATCTGACCCTGAGCCTACTCACCGAATCCCTTTTGGCCTTTGTTCTAAGGCACAGTGCTGTCGTATTCTAGAATCTTGCTGCTTACTTGAAGTGTGGTTTGCAGTGTAATCTTTAGTCTAGCCTGGATTAAATCTGAATCTCGGTTTTGCCAGATTTCCAGGTGATGTTTCTACACATTCGTGTTGAGAAACACCGGCCTCTAGCCCTGGCCTTGGCCTCTCCATCCAGGGTTGGAAATGGAGTGTTTATTCAGGGAAGCATTTGCTGGTGGAAAAGGAGATGCTTTGTCTGCTGTGGCTTACAGAGACTTGACACAAATTGATTTACCATCTGTGTTTAACAACCCAGAAAGAGGGCAGCAGTAATCCCCCATGGCAGTTTGTCTTGCATACCTTTGGTTAAAAAAAAAAAAAAAAGAAAATTAAGAGCACTTTATTAAATTTTAAATCAGTTACTAGTTATAATAGCCACCTTTCATTGACCTCTTACTCTATGATGGGCACACCATTTGCTTAGTACAGTTCTCACAATGCCAGGCAGGTTGGACACTAGATGATGAACTTTGGGCCAACACCCTCCAACCTGGACTTTGGTTGGGAGAAAGTGATTGAGTCATTTGAATGGGAAAAGATTGGGCTTGGGGTGTTTATGTTAAATGTTAAATAATATTTCTGTATTTCATATTGACAGATGACTCAAATCTCATCAAATCCACCAACACCTGTTCCTTCTGCACCAGCCCTTCCATCTGTAATTGGTCCCAAGAACATGACTATTGCATTGGTCCCAGAACAGGTAACAGTAGCCACGGATGAATTTATTGATGACTTTTTCTAAGTTCTAAGCAGTTTGTATACCAGTTCTTCTTTTTTTTTTTTTTAAAAGATTTTATTATTTTTTAGAGAGAGGAGAAGGGAGAGAGGGAGAGAGACAGAGAGACATCAATGTATGGTTGCCTTTTACATGCCTCCAGCTACGGATTTGGCTGGAGATCTGGCTGGAGACCTGGCTGGAGACCTGGCTTGCAACCTGGTTATGTGCCCTGGCTGGGAATCAAACCAGTGACCTTTGGGTTCGCAGGCCGGAGCCCTATCCACTGTGCCACCAGCCAGGGCCCTGTTTATTCTTTTTGACAGTATTTTAGGTGGGGGTGCACTGTCACCCTCATTTTTCAGAGGCGGGGCCTGGAGCTTAGTGATACTGTGTGACTGACAATGGCTCAATTCTAAGTGAACTTAATCCCATGTATTCTGTCAGACCCTAAAGCCCGATTTCGTAACAGTTCTGTTGGGCTGGTGGCTTTTGTGTCTTTGTGAGGTTGGACTGTGAAATGGATCTTGTGTCAACTAGTGGGTTTTTATTGTTTTTGACCGGACTATCCAAACACTATTTCAGAAACCTCAGGAAGTGGCAGCCTTATTACTAGTATTCATTGTGCTAACTGAATTACGTGTACTTATTTGTTTTTATCTGTTTATCAAAGGTCCACATGAGCAATTATCGTACAGGGTGGGGCAAAGTAAATTAATGGTTCTCCTTATAGATAATAATATAATAATTATTAAATAAGGCAATAAACTCTGTGTTTTGCGTACTCACAGCTGTGAACCTTCTTTTACCTCACCTTGTATGAAAGTGTTTCTGGCCTCCTTTAAGGGAACTATCATTGAAGACTTGGTAGTATTTTTATTCAGCATTATATAAAAATCCATGCAGTCAATTCCCTTACAATTCTCTTAGAATTCAATCCAGAATGAAAAAAAAAATGTTTCTCTCTTTGGTATTCCTTCCCTAATACCATGACAACTGTAAAAGCTTTATTTATTGATTTTTCTCCCCATCAGTTGCCAAGAAACCCAGATTAACATTTTCCATTTTGTGAGGTCCCTTTCCCTCTTCTCCATATTGTGCCTACTCTGACTTTCCTATCTTTATTTTTAATGTTCCCAGAGCATATTTTTGGATTTATTACGGGAGATCTTTTTTTAGCTTATCTCTTCAGTATATATTTTCTGCCATTTTTCAATTGTTATTCTTTCTCAGTTGTCCCAGTTTTCCTCCCGACAAGACATCTTTAAGTCCTTTGAGCTGCTGGCTTACATATATGTAAAATGTATAATTATATTTTTATTAATTAAGATATAAATGTGAAAATATTCAATTGTACAAAAAACATTTTCTCTCCCAGCAAGTGTCCCCTAAGAGGAGGAAGCAGTGTAGCTCTTCTTCATGTCACATGTACTGACGGGTGACTCTGTTGCTCTCGGCAGATTGGAAAATTGCTCAGTGAGCTGGATATGGTGAAGATGAACGTGAAAGTCATGTCCGCTATATTGATGGAGAATATTCCTGGATCTGAAAACTGTGAAGACATAGAGCTTCTGCAGGTGGAATATGATTTCAGGGACAATCGGTCCAAGTGTCTTTTAAAATTAGTCCCTAACCTCAGAGCCTCAGAGGGTGAAAAACACCTTAACATTATTTGTCTCGTCAATCGATTTCTAAACTTAATAATATCCCAACAAAAAAAGATGCATGGGTGACTTTGTCAGAAATGTAATAGTGATGTAGACAAGCTCCTTGCCCTTTTGCAACAAATAATTTACCTCATTTCATCATTAATACAATGTCTTATTAGTCTCTAATAGTATTAAGTGTGTAAAAGTTGCTTCTCTAGTCAGCCATTCAGGAAACATCAAGTAACTGCAGCGTGGTAAATGACTCAGAAATGTGGAGACTGTCCTAGTCCTTAAGGGACTTCATGTCTAGTGAACACGATGGTTTTATAAACCACAGTTTAATGAAATGTTGTAGATGTTGGGATAGAAAGTTGTTTCTACACAGTGGGATGAGGGTTGGGAGCAAGGGGAAAGGTGAGGTATTTGGCAAGTAGGTTCAGATGAAGGCAGGACTCAGGCTAGAGGGAAAAGTAGAAAATGTACAAGGACCAGCATGAACAGGTGAGGATACCATAAAGCAGTTACTTCACCATTACTGGGGCGATGGCCCTCCCCAGACCTTTTGCCACGTCTGAGAACCCAAGTGCTTTACATTTTCCCTCTAGTGGTATGTCTAATTACCAATTTTAAGTTTTAACATATATTTTAGTATACTCATTTTAGAATCAGTTAAGGAAAAAGTTAGCTTATAAATTTTTCTTACCCAGTAAGCTAAGAACCGTTTTCTATTTCTACTTTTCCCAGATCCCAATTTGATTTTTCATTGTTATCTTTTCTTTTAATGTCCGAGATTGTTAGTAAATAACATTTTTCTTAAGCATTGCTTCTTAGGGAAACAAATTGTGAAAATATCCTCACTCCACCGTGCTTCTTGTTTCATCATGACTGTGCTTCCTCCTTTTATTGTTCCGAGGATGGGAATTATTTTTAAAGATTCTCTTCTGCATTCTCTATGGATTCTCCTTTTTAAGGGTGCAGAGTCTTTTATTCATCACCTCTTTCACTTGCATTCCTCAAATACCTGGTTGTATTGCCCACTGTGAGCTCATTTTTGCTTTTGATCCCCCGGTGGTTGGCCGGCATTCTCTGTGACTCAGCTCTTGCACACCAAGGGGGAAATGCAGCTGTGGCAGCTTTTACTTGATACTCTTTCCAAGTATGTGAGATGCCTTGGGTGATGTGGAGTAAGGTACCTTTGTAGCTGGTTTTTTGAGTTATATGCTTCCTACTTTTCCTGCAACCTATCAGCAACTGGAAATAATACCCTGTGTTTCTATCTCAAGCATTGCTCCCACCTAAAAACAGATCTCTCATCTCAGCTGTCTGGTCTCAGGTTGGCAGAGAGACATGAACAGGTGTTGTCTTGCCTGCTTATTTCCCTGCCATACTTTAGCCAAGCTACCTCATCGCTGCCCTTCATGCCATCCTGTTCTGCTTCCACCGTCTCCAGGTATGGGGCACCCTTCCCTTTCCTCCACGGTCTGTGGCAGGGTACATGGTGGACAGTCTCAGATATTCTCTAATGCAGGAATCAGTAAGTTGGCCAGTGGGCTGCATGCAGGCCTCAGTCTGTCTTTGTGTTGTCTAAGAGCTCAGAATAGTTCCTATATTTTTAAAAGGTTATTTAAAGAAGGAGAGATCACTTCTCAAGCTATATTTCTGCAAACCTACCTCTGGAGACTACTTGCTACCTCTTGAAACAGCCCTCAGGGGCTTTTCCATTATAAGGGGCTTGCCTGCCTGTCTCCAGAGGAAAAACTTTTAATAACAGAGTTGATAAATGTGGGGACCCCTGACCAGCAGAGATCCCTCAGTGCTACAGATGAAAACAAAAACTCCTCAGGTAGCTTGTGGTAGGGGAGAGAAGGCTGGCTAATATCTGAAAGACAAGAGCTTCATGTGCCTTTCTCCAAAGGTATTTATTGAGTAACAATGGTGAGAGGTACATGTACATGTCATTGTGAAAGAAGGACATTCTATAGAACAGGAGTTACTATGTTTATACAATCAACAGAAGGAATGCAGAAGTCTTGCCCCAGGACATGATCAGGTAGACAAGGAGATGCCAAGAACTCCAGGTGGCTCATTAAAAAGAGGGAGGGTAAGGTTACATACGGATTAATGAAAACAAGTCAAGGAAGTTTGCTGACTTCAAAGATTGTAACTCATGGCCGGACTCCTACCAGGGTCCCCTGATCACAGCAGAGGGGCCTGTATGCACCCAGCCTTCCCAGTTTTCCAGTCAGGTCTTACAGACTTGGCCTGGCCTACATGGGGCTCCATACCCCACCACCATTCCAGGAAGACCCTGACAGGTGAAAAGGAAAGGGATTTGTTTGTTTAAAGGTTATACAGATTTAGACTAAAGGTGGAATTCTGTCTTCAAGTCCCACTCTCTTTAAAACACTCCAAAACACACAATCCTGCCAAATCAGACCAGTTTTAGGACAGAGAAATCAGAAATACCATCATTTTCTAGGAAAACAGAAGTTCACAGCTTAGCACTTTCCAGTCATAGTTCAGAGTTCCCGGTAGCTTCCGTCCATCCACAGTTGATTAGAGGAGGTCATTCGTGCTTTTCCTACCTTTTAATTCAGGATCTCTTTCAAACTACATGGCTCTCTAACCCTTAAACCATGTGAACCCATCCTAACTCTGCACAAACGGCATGTTCTTTCCCTGGCTCTGTGCTAACCACCTGTCCATGGCCTCTGATGCAGCGGACATAGTGACTAGTTCTGATCACTTGCCAAATCTCGCATGGCCCTGTAAGCTTTTCTGTCACTATTCTATGGCTAAAGCCCCTCCTGTTTTCTTGGCATGTGAAGGACAATGGCTGTGTGTCACTGTGTCCCATCCCCCATTCCCAAACTGCAGGCTTTTGTGATGGGGGCCCTTTTTCCCACTCTATAATGCTCCCATTATTAATAGATTTCAGTTCATGGTGTCTCTAAGGCACATAGGGATGAGAAGAGGATTTAAAAGCACTGCTTGGGAGTGTCAATTTCCTGGGGAAGAGTGCTAAGATCTGGTCTGTACAGGCTACTGAGGGCCTTTGGTGCCATCCCAGAGTGGGCTTAACCCACATGGTGGAAGGAAGCCCCCTGAAGGACTGTAAAGACAGGTAAAGCTTTAGAAAGAACCTTCTAATGAGAGTGACATGATACATTCAGGAAAGCAAGAAAATTCTCTAGGAAACAGTTAAGACAGCTTTTCCTATTTGTCTTTTGCTATATTCTAATGGGGACATGACATTGGTGGTCCAATAAGTTTACAAAACCAATTACCTACTGTATTCATCCTCTTGGAGATTCATCAAACCCATTCACATAGTAAGGGGCTCTAAGAGTCTGTGTTTAATCCAACACTTAGAAACTAATTTTTTTAATTATTTATTTAACTTTTTTAAAAAAGATTTTATTCATTATTTTTAGAGCAAGGGGAAGAGAGGGAGGGAGAAAGGGAATGTAACATCAACGTATGGTTGCTTTTCACCTGTCTCCAGCTGTAGACCTGGCTGGAGACCTGGCTTGTAACCTGGTTATGTGCCTTGACTGGGGAATTGAACCAGTGACCTTTGGGTTCACAGGCCAGTGCCTATCCACTGAGCCACCAGCCAGGGCTTTTAGAAACTAATTTAACTGAACAATCCCCATTTGCTGAGTATCTGTTAATATCCTACAGACTATCTGAGTAATGTTCTTTAAGAGAAACAAGTCAGTATTTTACACCACTGGCATTAAATATATTACTTTTAGAATATTTTACTTAGGAACAGTATATAATTGTGCTAAGGTTTCTCCAGGTTCTTGACCTTAGGCAAGTCATTTACTGTCATTGGACTTAGTTTATGTCTGTATAATGAAGAATTAAGATAATAGTCAACAAAAATGATATTCTACTTACATAGGTTAAAATGATCAGAGTTGCAATGTTTGAAAAATCCACCATGAAAGGCTTTTACAGATATAAACTTTATGGCTCGTGATGTTTTAAAGCATGTTAAACTGAAATGTGAAATTAAATATCAAAATAAAAGGGTCTGTGGCAGATACTTGTCAAAAATGGCCACACTCGGTTTAAGTATGTGGATCCCGTTTTATATTTTAGGCCATCTTAGAGCACACTGTGGTGCCTTTCTGTGTGAGTGCTTGGGTGCAGACGTTTGATTGGGTTTTCCAAGGATAATGCTAATTTGTTGGTCATTGTTTTGATGCCAGAGCTTAGGGCTGTGTGTTGCTGTGAATAGTAAAGAGACTTGGGCTGTGAATCAACACTAGAAGACTACTTGTGGCCAATGCAAGTTGAATGGGTTCTGGCATTGGATTCACTTGTTTATAGAGCCTATTGAATTATTGAATATGTAACCTTATTTTTCTTTCTATGAAAAACATATGGAAATCTGGTGCGGGGAGTGCTGTTCTTAAATTCTTCTGACAAATATTTGATTTCTTTTGTGCTCTAAATAACCTCATAAAGAAAACTATTTCTCTACTTGCAACCCTTCTGACACCTTTGTGTGAGGATTTTCCCCTCACTGAAATGATTCTGACACTAACTATGCAGAGTTAGCACAGACCCACAGATTAAGTTTATCCTCCCACCACTTCAGACACTAATCATAAGTAGATCTCCAGGTTACTCACACCTCTGCCCCATTGGGCCAGAAAATCAGGGATTCCCATGATTCGGTAATTTGCTAGTGTGGCTATTACTGGTTTATTATAAGGAACTATAGAAATGATCCCTGAAAGCATAGTTTTTACTGGTTTATTATAAAGAATGCAGATGAACAGCCAGATGAAGAGGTACACAGGCTAGGCCTGGAAGGGTCAGGAATTTCTATCCCTGTGGAACTGGAGTTTACCACCCTCCTTTAGCCTGCATGTGTTCACTGACTCAGGAGCTCTCAGAATCCCTTTATTTAGAGTTTTAGGGGGTTCCTCACCCCTACCATGCAGGAAATCCCAAGGCTTTTAGAATTTCTAGGAACTGGAATTGCTAGGAGCTGGAGTTGAAAACCAAATCTGTATTTCTTATTAAAATCTGTATTTCTTATTAAACCACACTATCCTATCTCACAACTGTCAGTCTGAAAGAATTGGTGCAATCTGTGGAGACAGAGGACAAGGAGCCCTTTTGGTACAACAATATTAAACATGAGGTCAGCAAAGATAGACTGTGGACAAGCAACGTAATTCTTTAGTATTTTTTTCAGGGGTTCTTTCACACCTGCCTGAACCTCCACTTTATGCTAACTCCCTCCCTGACCTCCCCCATGGTACAAAAGGGCTTTTGGGGGCTTTGGCATGAACCTGGCTGGGACAGGAAGGCAGTGAGGGGCCCCTGGCATTGAACATCTCATGGGCATATGCACTTAGCCCTATGCACCTCTTCACCTGGCCTCATTTGAGGGTAGGAATGCATCTGCAAAGAAGTAATAAAAGTATCTGAAGCCAGCTTCATGAGTTGTGAAACAGACATCTACTCCTTTCTCCAAAACCAGCTAATAACCAGAGTTTTATTTTAAAGCTCAGGAAAATAATAAACTTATCTCCTCATTGTTTCCCAAACCCCACTGAAATGACAGAAGAAATGAAAATACAAATAAACTGCTTCGGATTACAAAGAGCTGAGACAGATTGTCAGGAGATCAGGACAGTGAGGACATTCAGTGTCCAGTAACGTAGGTGGGATGAGAATAGTGGAGGAACCCACAGCCTCACCCAGGCAACAGAGATGCTTCCAAAGTGACTGTCCCCAGAGGAAGCCATACAGGCCTCGAGGTCAAAGTAAAATTGCATGGGCCTTGGATACACGAATGGAGATGGAAACATCTAACTTTAGGAGCCAGGAATTTCTGGTGTGGCTGTCGTTGATGAAAGAATGTCTAGCCTATAGAAAAGTGTTCTAAGGGTTTATTTGAGGCAAGATTTTGAAGACATGCCCAGAAACAAAATCTCAACAGATTGAGAAAATGCTTCAGAGAATGGCAGGGTTCCCAGTTTCTTTTCTGCATTTAGAATCAAAGGAGAAAGTGTAAGGAAGGGGCATGAAGTACATTGGTGGAAGATTAACAAGGGTGGAAGAAAAGCATAGCAGGGAAATCAGTGGAATTGGATAAAAGGGAAAATGGAGAAAGGGTTCTTTTCTGTTGGTGGGTACAAGGTAGTTAATAATGAACAGATACGGTATATAGAGATGACAGTCAGAAAATAAGGTAACAGTGAAGGGCTCTATGGCCTTGTGCTCTGGTGCCTGCAGTTGTGCCACTGAGGAGTCTAAAAAAGGAAATTCTCCTGCCGTTTCAAGGTTATGTTATCCTAGATGCATAAGAACAAATGGACTGAGCTCACTTCAGGTGACAATTGACCTTTGGTAAGGAAGCTAGAGGCCTGGGGTACGACTACCTGCTGTGTTAGGTATGCCCCGTTAGGAATGATCAGCTTGTCAGGGTTGCCGTGTGGCATCCCCGTAAGCTTATCATGTTCATTACGTAACCCCTCTTTTGTTCACACTGTAGAGGACAAAGAAAAAGGACTGACTTCCAATTAACTGGGGGCTTCCAAGGAACCAGAAACCTCATCAGTCAGAAGAAGGACCAGCATTCACTAGGGATTTTAAACATGGAAGGCAGGGAGTCTCACTCGTAGAGATAAA
This sequence comes from Noctilio leporinus, assembly GCA_004026585.1. NCBI lineage: Eukaryota > Metazoa > Chordata > Mammalia > Chiroptera > Noctilionidae > Noctilio > Noctilio leporinus. Next base: position 589,564 of record PVIW01000162.1, read on the forward strand.
ATAAGGCTGTTAGAATTCTCAGGGAAAAAATACATATTTTCTTTCGCTTCCCGAAAGTCAAGGCCAAGATACCATTTTCCTTTGTGGTTATATAGAGAAAGGAAACCTTTGTTTTTTTCTGCTTTGAAACCAGCACTACCCACCTGGACCAGTCCTCCTACACCAGCTGGGTGTCCAATGATACGACTCAGTTCTAACGCTAGCTACCTGGACTTAGCATCCTATTCCATGGGTCCAGGGCTCAACCCCAGAAGGTTGCCCCACTTCAGATGCCCACGGCAGGGCTGGGCCTTCCGTACTTCTGACCAACTGGCTCTAAACCAGGGGTTCCCGAGACCTCCTGGGGTTTGATCATTTGCTGGAATGACTCACAAAATGCAAGGGAGCACTTATATTTATCGATCTATTATAAATGATATTACAAGGGGTGCAACCGAATAAGCAGGTGAAGAGGTCCATAAGGGTTTTGTCCCATGGAGTTAGGGTACACCACTCTCCTAGCACATGGACATGTTCACTAACTTAGAGGCTCTTTGAACCCCATATTTTGTATATATGTTTACGGAGGTGTTGGGGTTCAGAACAGGCCTCCCCAAATGTGCCGCTTGGGCACGGGAATTACTTTGAGCTGAAGGCAAATCAAGACCTTGTAGACTCGTGAGAAACTGTTACCTTTCCCTTAAAAAATATAAATTAACCCTGGCTGGTAGCACAGAGGATAAGGTGCCGGCCTGCGAACCCAAAGGTCACAGGTTCGATTCCCTAGCCAGGGCACGTAACCAGCTTGCAAACCAGGTCTCCAGTCAGGTCTGTGGCTGGAGGCAGGTGAAAAGCAACCATACATTGATGTCTCTCTCTGTCTCTGCCTCTCTCCCTTCCCCTCTTTCTAAAAATAATGAAATAAAATCTTAAAAAAAAAAATATATATATATATATATATATATATGCACACACACACACGTGTGTGTGTGTGTGTGTGTGTGTATGTATATATATATATAAATTAGGGGCTCTGTCCATAATAAGTCATTACTGGAGATGATGTTTTACGACCTATCACAAGGGTGGGGAAAACATCTAATTACTGCATATCTGCTCTTTTTATCCACAGCCCAAGTTCTCTTCCTGGGTCCAACCTTCCTCTTCCTCAGACACGCTGAGTTCATTCTGGACCCCCATGCCTCCCCATCTTCTCATGGCCAGCTTTTTCTCATCATTCCGATCTGAATGTGTCACCTCCTCCAGGAGGTCTTGTCTGACGGGCTAAAGTCAGCCACTTTCCTGTCACATCCCCATTTCATTCTCCAGCTGGCACGCTGGCACTTTTCTTGAATTGTTGTTCAGCTGGCTTTGCCCACTGGAACAGAAGCTCCACAAGGCTCATCTTCAATACTGCCCAGGCCTGGCTCCCAGAGCAAGTAGCTGGCATAATGTAATTGCTCCCTAAAAATACCTCTAATATGTTACAGGATTGTACCTGGATTGTATGTGGTTTAAAATGAAAGTCTCTGGTGGTGGGTATGAGCTAGAGACTTTACCTTCACTTAATGTTATTCAGTTAGATGGCCCGTTGCCTAAATTAGTGTCATTAACAATTTATACTGTCTCCTCTAGTGAGAATTAATACAAGGACTCCTTTCCAGAGTCTGTTCTCTTGGTTTTGATCAATTTGGTCATTCCTTTGTTGCTGTTATACTATTTTAATTCTCATAGGGCTTATCGGTTATTAGATAGATAGCATGCTCAATTTGGGTCATTTGAAGAGTTTAATCAACATGCTATTTGGTGAGATATCACAGGACTCAGAGGAACCACAGGAGATAGTTCAGTCCCCTGGGCTATTAACTGACATCCCTCAAAAGGCAACAGAGAACTTTGGCCAAAACCCAAAAGAAAGAATCCTGTGGAGAAGACAGCCTTGAGCATAGTGGTGCTTTCGGTGGAAGAAGTGAACCGAATAAATATCTCGACCTCATTTCTCCAATTTTCTGCCAGTGTATCCTGTTATTGAACCCAGTCAGAAAGGAGAGGGCAAGGGACCCGGTGACACGTTCCAGTCCAGTCCCCAGGGCACAGGCCAGGGCCAAGAGAGTAGACAGTGCATCTGGAGGGCAAAAGAAAGGTATTCAGCACCTAGGAGAAATCTGTACTCAAAAATTCCTTGGGCCAGTTTATATGGACACGTTGACACTGATCATTGGCTTAATGCAACTTGTTAACATTACGACCAGCCTCTAAACGTGGAATTGCTTTCTGCTTTGTCTGTTGGTATTTACCTTCTAGCAGCTGTTCTGTTCATTTAGAAGCCATTCCATCTTGTTCCTTGCGTCTAAGATCCAGTGGACTTCCTTGGGATCCCCAACCTGTTCTTCAATCCATGCCCAACCCTTAGATCCTGAAGCCCTGCTCATTGCCGGGGCTCCTGCTCCTGGTTAGACTCAGGCAGTATAACTATTTTTGCATAGTAAACACCTTTCCCCACCTTATGTTGCTTGTGGACTGTGAACTTCATTACAGAGATTGTGCGGGGTGGTGGGTAGAGACTGGATTTTTTTTTTTTTTTTTTTTATTAGTTTGCAGAGCGGAATCCAATACAGAGATTCTGAGAATGCATCCAATCTAATGAGTCTTGTGATGAGTTGAGAGTGTCTGCTCTGGTCACAGGAATGAAATGTTGCTGCACGTGTTCTTGGCATTTGCTTTCTTGGCCCTTGTGCACATGGCTTTGGACCACTTTACTCTGACCTTGAGTAGCTGCCTTTCCCTGGTACCTCCCGTTTTCGTTTGTCTTATCTTGTTTCGGCCTAGCCCCATTCGGACAATGAAAGAAGAGACTGTTTTCATCTTCTGCAGAATACAGTGAGCTCCAATTTTGAAAATATGACTGGAGAAAGCCTTACTCTAACTTACTAGAAACCTTTAAAATCATGTGAATGTAAAATTTGATCCCATGAAAGTAATTTATAAGCAGTTAAGAAAAAAGAAACTGAGAGGAAAATAAAAAGTCATCTTCCCTAATGACTCTTTTATTTATTTATTTATTTATTTATTTATTATTTTTAGAGAGAAGGAAAGGGAGGGAGGCAGAGGGGGAGAGAAACATCAATGTATAGTTGCCTCTCACCTGCCTCCAGCTACAGACCTGGCTGGAGACCTGGCTTGCAACCTGGTTATGTGCCCTAACTGGGGAATCGAACCAGCAACCTTTGGGTTCGCAAGCTGGTGCCTATCCACTAAACCACCATCCAGGGCCCACTCTTACTTTCTTTACTGAACATTATTCAGTAGCTTGTAAGTTATTAAGAGTGGAAGGGACTTTCAATGTCATTGAGACCATCTCTCTTCCTTTATAAATAAGGCTGCACTTTTGGAAATGAGTGGATTTGCTCTCACAGTGAAAGGGGATGGAGCTGGTGTGAGAATTTCCTTCTGAGCGTTTGTTCTATCCATTCTACCATGCATCTTATGTTGAACCCAGGATTAACCTTTTAGTACAGATGGCTAACCTGTTGTCTTTTATGTGGATACAGTTAGCTGTCTCTAGCTAGGATGGAAGCAACTAGATGGCAGTTACCAAGTCCTAGACTTTTAAATCAATACAACTATGCACATTTAGAGTGTATGCTTTGTACTCTAGAGTTTGTCGGTTGAGTTCATTCAATGTATCTTGAATAGACCAGTTCTCTTTGGTGAAGAATGAATGCGTTAGGTCAAAAGAAGGGCTAAGAAGTTACTGAAGATGAAGGCTTTTGGTAAGCTAAATGTTGACATTATTTACCTTGGCCAGTGTAGTGGAAACATACTCCCATAACTGAAAGGTTGCAGGTTTGACTCCCAGTCAGGGTTCATGCCTAGGTTGCAGGTTTAACCCCTGTTCTGGGCATGTATAGGAGACAACCAGTCCATATTTCTTTGCCTTCTTCTCTCTCAAAAATCAATGGGAAAAAAAAAAAAATGCCCTCAGACGAGGATTAAAAAAAAACAGTGACAATATCCAGGTCAGAAGGGTTCTAATGAATTGATGATCTTCTTAAAGATTATCTTGACCATTAATTTCTCATTCATTCGCTGGGGCCCACATAAGACAAAAAGAGACTGCATGAGTAAATTAGGATGGGAAACATTCAAGGTTAGGGTCGGGTGGGGTTAGGTTTTTATTTTGAGCAGATGGAGACATTCTCTGGGTCTCTTGCAGCCTGGGTGTGGTGCTGGGGAGAGAGGAAATATGGTGTGGGCCGATAATAGGAGGATTGCCATGTAGATATTATTTCTAGAGAAGGTTTTCAAGTAAACACATTTCTTCCTGTTTTCACTCTTTCAAGGGAAACGTTCAGGCACCTTGCATTTTCTCTGTATCTAGTTGCCCTGTGTTGGTGAATGTGGCACAAAGTGCAGAGGGGATCTCCTTCCTTAATTCCTGAGCACTCAGTGGAGGAGTAGAAGGCCATCTGGATACCAGAAAAGGAAGCTGTTAATGAACTTCTTGTTTTGCTCCAAAGACTTTTGAATTGATTGTTCAAGTCGCTTTCACTTAGAGGCCTGCCTTCGCTTTAAATATGGTATAAAGGAAGGCAATTCTGAGGGCTCCAATCTGGACATACACACCAGCAGCTGTTACTGGGTTTTTTTTGTTTGGTTGGTTTTTTTTTTGTTTTGCTTACTTCCCCTTGCTTTCCCACATCCACAGCCCTGCAGGTGCCTGCTGCAGGGGACTTCTGACCTGCCCATGTGGTCCATGGTGCACGATCTCCTCTGTTTCCAGATGGCTTGGTTCTCCTCTGAGACAGACATCAATTGCAAAGATTAGAGTGGGCTGGCTTTTGAAGAGGTTTTTCAAATTCTGCTCTGCAAACCTGCTGGGAGATGTGGCGTGGCTTTCATGTTTCCATTCCATCTGTCTCTCCAGAGGGCAGAGGGAGGGTCTTCCTGTAACCCGAGGTGGAGGGAGAGGTGATCAAGGGGCAATGGATGTTGGTTGCAAGTTCATTTCAAATTAATTCAATTAATTTGTACATTTTTTTTTTTCATCACAGGCCTCTGACAGCTATTATATTTCCTTGATTTTGACATTGCTCTAGCAAGGCTTCCAGTGAGCAGGAAGAATAATTATTGTAAACACCTAAATGAAAGAATGAAAAATAAGCTCTCATTCATCATGGGGATTGTATTACATAGTGTTCTGAGTTCTTTCCTTGGTATGTTGAGCCCTGGGTTGTGATGTGACTATTACAGGGAAGTATTAGTAATCTAGTTAATCTTCTAGTGATATCTCCTTACACAACTGTAATACATTTATTGACTACCCACTGTCAGCCAGGCATGGGGGTTTCAACTACACCTTTCCTATTCTTACAATAGCCCTACAAAAATGTTGGTGTTACCTTTGTTTTATAGATGGGAAAAACAAACCCAGAAACTAAAATGTAACCAAATCTGATGTCAGGTATGCATATAGGAGACATCTTTGGTCTACTGAGTCTAAATCTCTTCGCTTTGCTCTATACCAGGGGCTGTAAGTGAGCCAAGTTTAGCTGGCCACCTGTCTTTGGTTCATTAGGATAGGACCACAACTCTTAGTTTACATGTAGTCTATGGTTGTTTTCATGTTATTATGCACAGTGTCATTATGGACAGAAAACACAGGACCTGTAAAACAGAAAATATTTTAATATCTGGACGTCTAAGGAAAAAAATTGGTTAACGCTGCTGATAGTGAGTGACCAGGTATTTATTTAGCAAATAGGAGAGTTTTCTGGCTGCACGTGGCAGGTATAAAACCCGGAGTCTATCATCGATCTGTCTGTCTCACTTTTCCCCTGCTTTTCATTTCCCTTTGTCGTGTAAATATTTGTGTTATGATTTTTGGAGAGTGGTGGCTTTTACCTCTGAGCCTAAATGCCAGCTGATAATGGTCTGATTTATTTATTTAGAGATTTCCTGTCAGAGCCTTGTGATAGAGTGTTTGAGATTCCAAGTGGTTTTGTAAAGCCTAAGTTTTTCAGTGGGTCTTTTTCTTCAGGAGAAAAATATTAGAAACTGTAACAGGAGGTCGCAAGCTCTGCTGCTTTCACTTTGAAAGGGGAAATGTCTCTGTGTTTTTTACCTGATGTTAACATACCAGTACATGGGCAAATTCCAGCCAAGATGGGTTTGAAGAAATATTACTGTCAGGTTTATGCTTCTCGGGCTCATTTGGAGGTTTGTGTAGGAGGAAGTAAATTGTAAGGCAGCAGCTTTCAAATGTCAGTGTGTATAAGAAACACTTGTTTTAAAAATATATAGATTCTCAGACCCTCAGCCTGAGAGGTCATGAACCACAAAGTCAGATGCAGGTGCCTCTGGGGCTTTTAGGCAGCAAGTTGGTTTGGGAAGTGGAGCCCTGGCTTACTGCCAGGGTATTTGGTTATTCAAATAAGGATATTTTCCACGACTCGTTTTTTAATTCTAGTTCAGTTTATCTTGGGATATGATCCCGTAGCTATACATTTTAAGTGTTTATTTCAGGAAGGCATGAGAGGAAAATCACGTTGCTGTCAATCTATTTGAACTACTTCGTTCTCCCACTACCTCTAATGATGACAATAGCATTTTATGTTGTATGTCATGCTTCGTGGCTGTAGAGTTCCTCATTATGCACATCTCATTCACTTTTAACGTCAACCCTTGAAACACGTGACAAGTAGTATAGTTTGCACTTAGCAAATGAGAAAATTGAGATTTAGAAAACAAGCGATTTTTTCCCCCTTACCTGTATAGCAAATAAGCAGTCCACCTCAAATTCCCATACTCTGCTTCTAATTTTTAGTCTTCCACCAACTTGTTCTTAATGATTCCGATTTTCATTTTTAGAGGAAATATATAATCATTTATAACTCAATGGCTTCTGAGAGGAAGGATGAATTGTCCATCACTTGAGGTCACTCAAGGTAGAAGGAGGTGATCATCGGTGTATACAGATTGGTGGATCAGTGGCCTTCACAGAACATTCCTAAGCATGGAAAAAGAAAGCTCTCTCCTTTCTTATACAGAAACTTTATAAGACGTGTCGAGAGATGCAGGAGCGGATCATGGACCTGCTTGTGGTGGTGGAGAATGAAGACGTAACTGTCGAGCTCATTCAAGTGAACGAGGATTTGAATAATGCCATCCTTGGATATGAGAGGTGAGCAGACAGTGCACCTTCTCCAGCCCTACTCCAAGTCTTGTTTCACCCCCAGTTACTCAGCATTCTTATTAGAATGCCTACAAGGTGAAAACGCAGGAGGATCAAGGGCAAGTGCAGGACAAGTCTGCCTGCCCTCCCAAAATAGGGAATCCTAGTCCTGGCCTTCTGGGACCTTGCGATATGGCTTGGAAGAATGAGCAGCGCTTGGAGCGCTGCTGGGTGCATAAACCCCTCACCTGGATTTTAGTCACAGAATGCCTGCCCTGAACATATCGTAGGCTCTCAAATAGATGAAGTGCTGTAAACAGAGCATCTCAGTGAAAGTAAAGTTGACCCTAAGTTTGAGATGGAGAAGAATATGAAAAGAGAAGGGGGAGGGAGAATATTTTATATGGAAAAAAATAGTTATAAAAAACCAAGCCCTGGTTGGCATGGCTCAGTGGATTGGCACCTGCCTGTGAACCCAAAGGTTGCTGGTTCAATTAATTCCCAGTCAAGGCACGTAACTAGATTACAAGCCAGGTCTCCAGCCAGGTCCTTAGCTGGAGGCCGGTGAAAGGCAACCATACATTGCTGCTTCTTTCCCTTTCTTCCTCCTTCCCTGTCCTTCTCTCTGAAAAGGATGAATAAAATCTTTAAAAACACACACACAAAAGAAAACAGCAGCCAGTGAGGAAGTTTTTTATATGAACACAGATTCTTTAAAAAAATTTTACATTTAGAACAAAGGGAAAATTTTTAAACACTTGTAATTTTATCACTAATATTTTAGTTCTTGGTCCGTGTTTCTTAGAGTGGGATTGGCATTTTGGGTGGGACAGTGTTCTCTCTCCCTGCTCACTAAATGCCAGTGTGTTCCTCTCACAGGGGCATCGAGAGCATTATCTCTACTGAGAATTATTGGGGCTACGTAATTGTACAGTGACTCTATTTCCAACTAGCTGATGAAAGCAGTGACAGGATAGTCCTGGATCAAATCTAGATGATTTCAGACAATTTGTTTTAATTTTCTAAGACTGAAGTTTTTCTTCCAGTTTGTTAAAGAGGATAGTACTATCTATTTAGAGGGTTTTCTTGTTCTTTATTTTCTTTTGGAAATTAAATGAGATTATATACATATACATATATATATATATATATATATATATATAGTAGAGTGTGCTAGCATGTTGACACATTAAATTTAATTGCTTGTCTTTCTCCTTGTTAATATCCCACTGAATTCTTTGATTTATTGACAAGACTTTTTTCCCCCACCAATCATGAATGAACCAAAAGAATCAGTGAAGTAAAACCAATGGCTATGAAATAAGCTCTTTGTTCCACTGTCTTATATTCAACTCCTATCGGCGACAGCAGCTGTTTACAGGAAGAGAGGACAGGGCATTGACCAAGGCTGTGAGCCAATATGTGTTCTCTCAGCTCTGAACACACTCCCAACCCTTTGCTCCTTGTTTTCTGTGGCATGCATCTTTGTAAGCTAGGAAGTATCTAAGGAAAAGCATATGGTTTTTCAGTAGAGTGCTGCCTTCTGGTTTTCATTTTGGAGAATTCTGTTACAAACCATCAGACCAATGACTAAAAGCTTCCTCTGAAGGGGATGTGTGTTTATTTGGTCTAGATAGCAGGAGATTGGATTGCTTCCATAAACAGCTCATTCCAGTTCAGCTTTGGACCATGTGGGCCAAAAGCAATGGCAGAAACACTGAGTCTTAAGATTCAGAGAGAAATTCCTGCCTCTAGAAGAGATATGTCTGGTATGTTTCCGATAGCTGCTGTAACAAATTATCACCAACTTAGCTGAAAACAACATAAACTTACTTTCTTACAGTTCCATAAGAGTCTGAAATGGTTCTCACCATGCTATCATCAAGGTGTTGGCAGGGACACTTTTCTTTTTGGAGACCCTGGTGTCTCCTCCTTTGTTTCCTTAACTTCAGTAACTTCAAGAAGCTTCCCACTTTCCTTGGCTCATGGCCCCTTCCCCCCATCTTGGAAACCAACACCATCTAGTTCTGTGGTTCCTAACTTTTTGGGCACTAGGGACTGGTTTCCTTGAAGACAATTTTTCCATCAACTGGGGTTGGATGAGGGGGATGGCTTTATAACCTGCCACCAGATGTAGCTTAATTGTCACTTGCCACTCTCTGATAGGGTTTTGATATGAGTCTGTGAGTAATTGACTTATTATAATCTCCATGCAGTCAGATCTCTCTGCTAATGATAATCGATATTTGCAGCTGCTCCCCAGGGCTAGCTAGCATCACTGCCTCAGCTCCACCTTAGATCATGAGGCATTAGATTCTTATAAGGAGCATGTAACTGAGGTTCCTTATATATGCAGTTCAGAGTAAGGCTTGGGGTCCTATGAGAATCTAATGCCTACCCTGATCTGACAGGAGGCAGAGCTCAGGTGGCAATGAAAGCGATGGGGAACAGCTGTAAATACAGGTGAAGCTTGGCTCATTCACCCACAGCTCGCTTCCTGACAGGCCTAACAGACCCGCCTCCTGGTAGGCCTAACAGACCGGAGGTTGGGGACTCCCGGTCTAGTTGAGTCCTTCTCACACCGTATCACCTTTGCTTCCTCTTCCGCATTTAAATAACTTTGGGATCACATTGGGCTCATCCATATAATCTCCAGGAAAATCTCCATGTTGAAATCAGCTCACTAGCCACCTTCTTTCCACTCACCATCCAACCAAACATATTCACTGTTCTATCAATTAGGGTGTGAATATATTTTGGGGGTGGGGGCATCCTTCTCCCTATCACAGTCTGTCCTCTGGTCCCCAAAGATTCACATCCATCCCAAGTACAAAATGTATTAATCCTATTCAAACATTCCCAGAAGTCTCCCCTCGTTACATCCAGGGAATAGCTGCGCAAATAAGGAAATGGAAATCTGTTATTCAAGGCTTCACCTGTGAAGGGTGTTCAGACCCTGCATACTAGAAGCCAGTGTCATAAGTAGATGGAGGAAAAACATGTGTTTTAGAAAGGGAAAACTTAGAATGAAGTGCATGTTCCAATTCACTGTAAGCTTTTAGACTTCAGAGTATTTAGGTTCACAGAATCAGTGTGTCATAGTATTAACACTACTTTTCCAAAGTAGGTCTTAATTTGCAAAGCATTTCCACATTCATTCACCTGTATTATCTACTGATACTTTGCCCCTGAAAATAGCTTTCTGGGGAAATCATTCAAATGATGTTGCTATTTTTTTTAGCAGATGGAGAACTAAGGCTCAGAAAGTCATATCCATGGTCATATAGCTGCTTGGTAACAATGTTGATACTTGAAACTTGACTTCTCCCTTCCACTTTACTATTCTTCCTAACCTATTATTTTGTGTGTTTGTTCCTTTAACTGTTCCTCTTTTGTCCCCTATGTTTGAGCAGCATAGAATTTTTTAAAATTATAAAAGGTCAGTATTGTTAGTGGATATCAAATGTCTTATAAAAATGAAGACAAACAGTGAAAATACAATAAATGTATTTGAATTTTTATGGAAGACTATAATGGCAAAATTGGAAACACCTTAAATATTGAGAATAATAGGAATAGTTAAATATGTGATATGTTTATAAGGTAATGTGCATCCACTAAAAATTGTATTTCTGAATAACTAGAAAAATGCTTGCAAAGTAATTGAATTAGGATACAGAATTATGTCAACTATAATTTCAACTAAGTGTAAAATAGATAAACTTACAGAAAAATATACTGGAAGGAAATACATGATAATGTTAAAGACCATTTCTAGGTGATGGAATTACTATTTTCACTTGTTTTTCACTTTCAAGCAACTCCAGACCCTTGAGCCCTTCAACAAAGAGAAGGAACAAGGAAGATTAAAAGAAGAGAAGGAACAGAGATAGAGATGGAAAATCTGGAGAGGCAAAATCATTTTTAGAACTGGCACCCAAGGACATTGAACTACTTGGATTTCAAAATTCCAGTGTAGCCCTGGCTAGTGACTTAGTGGATAGGCACAAGCCTGTGAACCCAAATGTCACCAGTTTGATTCCCAGTCAGGGCACATAGCCAGGTCTCCAGCCAGGTCCATAGCTGGAGGCAGGTGAAAGGCAACCATACATTGATGTCTCTCTCCCTCTCTGCCTCTCTCCCTTCCCCTCTCTCTAAAATTAATAAATGAATTCTAAAAAAAAAAATAAGTTCCAATGTGTATAGGTTCTGCTGTCAATATCAAGGTTGGGAGACTCCCCCTACCAACAAGCAATTGATGGGATACCAGCTGGGTGCCCTAAAAATTTAATTTTTTTTTTTTTAATTTTATTGTTGTTGTATTCAACTCACTTTTAACAGTCTACCCAAAATAGCAACAGATGCCCCAGGATCAGGGCTCAATCCACAAAACTGTCTCCACCCACCCCAACCTCAGCTGCCTGTTGGGAGCCCAGGCTGTTACCTTTTGCTGCTGACCCACTGGTTAGAAAATTGAATTTCCACAACCCCCTCCAGCAACAGCCAACTTCCCTTTGCTTGCTCTGTTCTCCAAGGGCATTATTACCTCTGCAAACTAAAAAATGTTACTAAAGTACTTTATTGAGAATTGAGTGGTGATAAAGCTGATTGTCTTCATTCCAAAGTATTTGCATATTAATAATTTAAATATTGTAGAATTGCCATGTTCATTTCTTTTAAATATTTACATTTTGCTGATTCAAACAGGTTTACTCGAAACCAACAAAGGATTTTGGAGCAAAACAATCAGAGGGAAGATGCCAATGTAAGTGAATAGAAATGTTATAAAAATACACAGTTGAATGGTTTACAAATTGTACAGTATAGAGCAAGGCTTATGTTAAAATAGGCCTTGAAAAAGAGGAGACACTCCGTAATGACTGGGATGGTTTTGGTGGTGTAGAGTAGTTGACTCAATAACTTGATGCTATTCAGTTATTAATAACATCATATGAAGATACTCTGATTAAGCCAGAGACCATGCAAATGGCGAGGTATGATTGGTACTCGTGTTGCTTATTAGAATGGAGAATTCTCTCTCACGATACATCCAAAAAGGATCTTCCTTCCTCCAAAGGGAGGCTTCTGGGGAGAAAGCTGTGATACACTACCCAACACAGTTTTTCCAAGTTATGCTTTTGTTTGCTGTGTTTTCAGACCACCAGTGAACCTTCTGCCCCGTCCTGTGATCTCGTTGACCTGAGTCCCAGCTCTCAGGATCCTAGGGTCTCTCTGGAAGAGGTCAACACCATGAATACTCAGTTTTCAGACTTAAGTAAGCAAGATTGCTGGCTTTTGAGACCAGCAGAAGAGCTTGCGGTGAAACTGTTCTCCTTGGTTTCATGAATAAATGCAGCCAGAGAAGGGTTGAAGGCAGTTTGAAAATCAGAACTATATCAGGAGATACAATTTCTTATTAGATGGTTGGGTCACATCCAGTCCAGGAGGGAGATGGGATGAGGAGAGGAAGTCTTGGAAGGTCATCCACTGGCTTACACTTTCCTGTGGTTCATATGGCTTGCTTTATAGAGGGTGTTCGAATTCATGGCCTGTACTGAAGTCTAGCGGAATCCACACACTGTCTTTGGATGGCTCTGCTGTACTACAGCATCAATAAGAGAATATTGGATATAGAGAAAGTCAGGAATTCTGAGGCCACATCCACATGGTGGTGAAATGTAGAAGACAAAACACAGGCTTTTCAGCTAGGCAAGTCCAAGTTGAAATCCCAGTTGTGCTACCTTTTCGCCACTTAACCTCTGAGACTTTCCTACCTTATAAACTGAGAACAGTGGGTCCTTTAATGGCTTTCTGCAAAGGTAAATGAATAATGTTTATAAAATGCACTGTTGGCTTGGGAGTTACCTATCATATTTGTTATTTTCTACTATCCTTATTCTCAAAAAAGTTTGGGTAACTTACAAAATAAGGGTAATTGTTTTTAAATGCTGAAGTCCAGAAGTTTTTGCCAAACTAAAATCAGTTATTTTTATTTCTTTTATGTTAGGAGGTTGATCCCAGAGTCAAAATATTTGGTATCGCTGAGGGTGTGGTTTTCTTATCACTTCCATCATTTCTGAAATGTTGGGTGCTTGCTAACCAGTGGGATGGATGTGTGGAGTCTGTTACATTAGAGTTTTCTTGAGTTTGGGGGAGGTTAGGGTAGAGCTCTATATATGTAATAGATGTTCACTTTTGAAGTTGGTAGAACAAGACAAGTAAAATCCCTTTCATTGTTGATCATCTTGGGATTTTTATAAAACACGGTGCAGTAACATGTTACCTTTTCAACAACCTCTTTCTGGCAGGGAATTTCTCTCTTCCTAATTTCCCTGAAATGAGGCTCTTCAATTTCTTTTTGAGGAAATTCCATATTATTATGGTAACAGAAATCTCTCTCTCTCTCTCTCTCTCTCTCTTCCCTTCCCTCCCTCCCTCCCTCCCTTCCTCCATCTCTCCCTCCTCTCTCTCCCTGTCTCAATACTGTGGAAAAGGCAACAGAACAAGTTACTGACAAACTGTTTTAAATTCAAACAACTGCGATTTGTGTTCTAGGTTTCAGCTCTCTAAGTCCTGTTGTAACAAACATCTTGCAACCCAGCCCTCACCCACAGGTGGATTTGCTAGCCTTGGAAAATACAGAAACAGCCATGTAAGTATGTCATCAGTCATACTCCAGAACTAACACCATCTCACTGTGTTCCTCATACTTCAGGAAGCATGATGACAGAATAGGAGAACTAGAGACTTCGGAACCAAGCACACCTGAGTTAGGATCTCAGCACTACTTCTTCCTACGAGCCATGTGATCTTAGATAGGATATTTACCTAATGTGAGCCTTCATTTTCTTCTAAGAATACTTCCTAAGATTCTTACAAGGGTTATGTGAGATGCTGTATATAGACCCTAATATAGCACTTGGTACATTATAAGCCTTCAATACATCATTTCTGTTATTTTTAAAGTGATTAACAGGAAGTAGGGAAATACAATAGCCAAGAAGAGAAATGAGATTCGAAATCCTTAAGTATTGGTGGCCACACCAATTACCAAGTACTTGCTATGTGCCAGGCACTTTGCTAAGCTGTTGTTTTGTTTATTTTATTTAATCTATGCAAACCGTTCTGGAGTCAGTGCTATCACAATTATTCTCATTTCACTGGAGGAAAGGCTAAATGAAACTTAGGGACTAGAACTTGCCCAAGTTCATTTGGCCAGTAAGTAGCAGTTTTCCCTACTAGTTCCTTATTTTACTCTGTGAGCTCCTGGATATCATACTTTAGTGTGTATGAAAATCACACGGGTGGCTCTTGAACAGTAAAATTGCTGACCCCAGAAATTCTGATTCAGCAGCAGAGGCAAAATCAACCATCCAGATGTCTTATAGCTTTGAGATTTTTCCACTCCTCTGTGTGTGCGTTTGAATTTCTTCATCCCAGAACAAATGAGTGATGAAATTATTCACAACTTTAAGGCTCCTTGGGAAACAGTGGTGATGGGATCAAGTCATAGGTCATATTTATAGCCCATTTTTCTATCAGGCAACAAGCTATAAGAAGAATAAGAAATGCCTATTAATTTCTTGCTAGTGCTCCCAATAGGCCTGAGGTAGGTACCTTGGCTTTCTCATCTTACAAATGAAGAAACCAAAGCTAAGGATGATAACTTGCCAAAGGTTACCCTTATAGTAAAATTGATGCCCCACCTTTTTTTAGATGATCAGTTCTATGAATATATATAGATAGATAGATAGATAGATAGATAGATAGATTCTGTCCTAAAAGTATCCAGTCAGTGCCAATATAATTAAAACAGTTCATGTAGTTGATACTTTCGGGACAAACCTTGTATTTTCATGTAACATTCAGGATAAAGACTAGTTTCCTCTCCCCCCAAAACTCCCCTGTGCTGTTACTTTATAGACATACCCTCCCCAACCTCATCAACCTGTTTTTATCACTATAGTCTTTGTCTTTTGGAGAATGATTTCAAACTAGAATCATACACTATATTGTAGTTCTTGAAAAATTGGTGTTTCCTTCATCTATTCAAAGCTGTTATTCCTGGTCTGCAACCTAGGCATATGCCCTGACTAGGAATCGAACTAGTGGCCCTTTGGTTCACAGGGCAGCACTCACTCCAGAGCCACACCAGCCAGGCCATTTTGTCTATTATGATCTTTGTATAGTTGATGTATTGGGGGCAGGGACTGGTTACTCTAGGGATTGCAATATACATAACTTCTAAGTCTGCTGAAAACCAGTATTTGACTACTTGAAATGAAATGTAGAAATCTTATCTATAAGGTGATAAGATTTCTCACATAAATTATAGTTATCATATATGTTACACCTATATATACACTGAAGAAAACTAACACTAGATAATAATATATTGTAATTTTTGCTGGCACCCCACAAGTATATTTCAAAGAACTCAAGAAGAGACAAATAGCCTATTATATTTATACAATATTTACCATTCCTGATGCTCTTTTAGTTTGCTCTGGTATAATTTCCTGTCTCCTTGAAGAATTTCTGTTAGTTGTTCTTTTACAGCAGTTTTCTCAGCAGTGGAAATCACTTAGTTTTACTTCACTCTAGTATGTCTTTATTTCATAATTGTTCCTGAAGGCTATTTTCACTGGATATAGAATTCTGGGTTAACAGTTCATTATTTTCTGGCAGTTTATTTATTTACTTATTTATTTTATTTTAATTTTTAAAATATTTTATTTATTAATTGCAGAGAGGGGAAAGGAGAGAGGCAGAGAGGGATAGAAACATCAATGTATAGTTACCTTTCACCTGCCTCCATCTAAGGATCTGGCTGGAGACCTGGCCTGCAACCTGGTTATGTGCCCTGGGGGGGAATTGAACCAGAGACCTTTGGGTTCTCAGGCTGGTGCTAATTCACTGAGCTACCAGCCAGAGCTACTGGCAGTTTTTAAGCTCCACTCTCTTCTGGCCTAAATGGTTTCAAATGAGAAACCTACGTTCATTCAAATCATTGTTCTCTATAGATATTGTGCCTTCTCTCTGCTTTCAAGAACACCCCTCCCCCTAATTTTGAACATTTCATTATGACGTATCTGGGCACAGATTTTAGTTTATTCTGTTTTGAGTTTGCTGAGTGTATCAGTTTCCCATGGCTAACATAAAAAAAAAAAAAAAAAAAAAGACCGCAAACTGGGTGGTTTAAAACCACAGGAACTTACTTTCTCAGAGCTCCAGAGTCTAAAAGTCTGAAACTTAGCAGGGCCACACAACAAGGTTTTTAGGGTAAAAGGCATTCTTTGCCCCTTCTGGTGACAGTCTGGTGACTGTTGGCACTCCTTGGCTTGTGGCCACATCACTCCATTTTGTGCCTCCATCTTCACATTGCCTGCTTCTGTCGACAATTTTCACTGCTTTTCTCTTTCAGGCTCACTTGTCATTTTATTTAGGGCCTATTCGAATAACACAGGATGATATTGTCATCTCAAAACCCTTAATTACATCTGCAAAGATCCTTTTTCCAAATAAGATAACGTTCACAGGTTCCAGGAATTAGGACAAGGACATAAAATTTCTGGGAGCCACCATTCAACCAACTCCACTGAACTTCTTGAATCTTTGGGTTTGTCTTTCACAGAATTTGTGAAGTTTTCAGGCTTTATTACTTCAAATATTTTTTCAGCACTACATACTTTCCGCTGTCCTTCTGGGAATCTTGCAGACACAAATATTAGATCTGTTGTCACTGTCTCATAGATTCCTAGGGTTCTGTTCATTACTATTCTCACTTTCTTTTCCCGGTTTTTTTAGATTGGATAATTTCTATTGATCTTTGTTCACGTTCACTCATTGTTTCCTCTGTCATCCCCATTTGATGTTAAGCTCATTCTGTAATTATTTTTACATTTCAGCTATTAGATTTTTCCATTTTAAAATCATCACTTGACTCTTCATATCTTGTGTTTCTTGCCTGAGACATCTGTGTTTCCCTTTTTTTTTTTTTTCCATGAGTGTTAGCAGTTGCTGGTTGAAGCATTTGTGTTCAAGTGCTGCTTTAACAACTCCAAGTTTCAGTTCCTGGGCCCTCGTATTAACCTCTGTCGATTTGTCTTTTCTCTTGCGATTTGAAATGTTCCTGGTTCTTCAAATTCCTAGTAAGTTTGGATTGTATGTTGGACATTTTTAATGCTATGGCATACTTGCTTTTACTTATATCCTATTGAGAATGTTGGCATTTTGGTATTAGTAGGCAAACAGCCTTATTAGGCTCATGCCAGTTTTAATCTGCCTTCTGTATGCTGCGGTTCCCATGCTGCGGTTTTGCAAGTCTTCACGGTGCTATTCAGACTTGTCTTACCTGTGCACCGCTCAGTGGTCCGTCTAAGTTCGGGACTGCAGGCCTTGTGTTCAGTTCTGTCTTTGGCATCCTGACTGGGAATAGATCCACAGAGGCACAGATCAGAGGTGAGTCCAGGGTTTCCCAACCTTAAGAGTTTGTTTCCCAGAATCTGTCCCTCTTTGTGGTTTCTCTGGTACTTTGCCTTCCTGGGACTCCCCTTTTCGTCTCTCCAGTCAGAAACTGGAGGTTTACTAAGCCATGCGTTTTCCTCACTGCGCTTATGTTTGGGACCAAATGGCAGAACATAGATGAAAAAAGAAACAAGGGAGGTTTTCTTTATCCACACCCTAGGCACCACATTTCTACCTGTTAGAGAGGACAATTCCCATCACTCAGTTTTAAATCCCTGACGTCACCGTGGCCACCTTGGGATTGCCCAGTGTTAGGAGTGTGACAACGGAGAGAAGGGACGTGTGAGGGATTTCCACACTGCTCCTGGGGTGAGAACGACAGGGCTTCCCCTAGAGCTCTGTCGGTCCTCAGTGTGCAGCCGCATTTTAGGCTGCATTGCACGCAGGTTAGGGGCCACTGGAGAAAAAACTAAATTCACCAGATTCAATGCCGTTCAAATTCCTGTCTCCTTTCCGCGTCAGCCTGTTTTACTTTTCAGTGCTCAAATATTTGCCCCATGCATGTATGCCGTCCAGGTTTTCTAGGTGTATTTTGTGGGAGAGAGAAGGCAGCGTGTGCTTATGTCAGCTTACCCAGAACCAGACACTCTCCACCTCCTTCCTAATCTCGAGTCTTTGTCACCTGTTCTTTATCCTTCTGCAAGCGACGGCGGGGTAGCAGAGAGTGCAGACTGTTTTTGCTAGCGTACTGCATGCACCCCAGCGTCTCAGGGCTGCCACTATGAGGACAGCGCTGTCCTTATTCTTTTTGGGATCTGGGCATCATGACCTGGTGGGCACTGCAGCCTGTTGGAATTGTTTCGTAAAATGAATGCTTTTGTACTGTCGGGAGGTACATTTTTACTTTCTGCGCTTAGACCAGGAAAGTGATCTTACTTTTCGCCTTCGAGTTCTTACTGTAGGGTAATCATGCTGTGTTATCACACTGTCCTAGGTCTGCCCCTGGGACCAGCGGAAACCTCACCCCGGGCCATCTGTACGAGAGTGTAAGTGATGAAACCCTTCGCTGGCAGTGTCTCCAGTCAGATTGGCACGTTCTTCTCAACGTCTCTGTGGATTTATGTGTTGGCGTAACCCCTGTTAGGGTGTTTCCTTCTTGTCTTTTTAATCTTTACATTTTTAAACTGCAGTTGATACACAATATTGTAGTGGTACCAGCGGTACAACATAGTGAGTAGACATTCATTTCATTTACAAGGTGGTTACCGTAAGTTCAGTAGCCACCGGACCACCCCCATAGTTACTAGTGTTACTGACTATTGTCCCTATGCATGACTTTTGTACAATTGGCAGAATATACTTCTTAATCCCTTTCCCTTTTTCACCCATCCCCAGGGCCATTCCGTCTGGCAGCCATCCAAATGTCCTCTGAATTTACGAATTTGCTCTTGTTTCGTTATTTACATTTCACATATAAGTGAGATTATGTGATAATTTGTCTTTTGCTCTCTGACTTATAGATGAATAGATAAAGAAGATGTGGTACCTAGATACCAGGGAACATTACTCAGCCGTAGGAATGAAATCTCGCATTTGCGACATGGATGGATCTAGGGGGTATCATGCTAAGTTAAATAAGTCAGAGAGTCTTTGAAATCTTTTAAGATGAACAAGTTGCATCTCCCTTCTGTTAGAAAGATGACTAGGGACCAGAACTCCTCTATAGTGTTGTCCACGCCTTGGCTCCCACCCTGTGACAGACCTCACAGGCTGCCACCACTCTGCCCAGCCAGTGATGTTAGCAGTGACCTCATTACCGAATTCGGTACTGCAGATTTCAGTGCTCCTCCTGCCAGATTTCTCAGCAGCCAGTGACATCATTCACTGCCCCCTTTTTGCACGTGTGGCTTTCAGGCACCACTCCTTGGCTTTCTTCCCAGCTCTGGCTTCCAGCCTGCCCTCCCTGCGATCTCTTCCTCTCCGCTAATGACCACGCCACTACTTCAGTTGCTCAAGTCAAAAACCTTGGGAAATAGTGCTTGACCTTCTACCTTCTTCTCGTTTACCTTCAAAGTTGATACATTATTCTAGCCACTCTCTCATTTTAAATTCTATTTTATTGATTATACTATTCAGTTGTCCCAATTTTACCCCCTTGGCCACCCCTCCCACCCAGCACCTCCCCTCCCTCAGGCAATCCGCACACCACCGTTCTGTCCACAGGTCATGCATGTAAGGTCTCTGGCTGCTCCGTTTCCCATACTGCACAGTACCTCCACTTCCACACCCCAGCCGAAGCCGCAGATGGATCCTGCAGGGGTCTCCTAAGAGGTGTCCTGCTTCAGCCTTCACCCCCCCTCCACTCCCACCTGTCACCACACAACCAAGCCTCAGAACAGAAACCAGAGCAATCATTTTTTTAAAAAGTAGTCATACAATGTCACTTACCTGCTCTAAACCCATCCATGATTTTCTTCCTCACTCCATTTTACTCAGTAAAAGCCTGAAACCCTGATCTGACCACTCCTACTACCTCTCCCACCTCACTTCTCACCTTTCTGCCTTGGATCACTCTACTCTAGCCACACTGACCGCCCCTGCTTCACAGCACATGTGAGATGACCTTGTGTGTCATCTCAGGGTACCACAGGGCACATTTGAATCAGGGCTCTGCTGCCTGCAGTGGTAAGGTATTCCCCTCCCCATTATGACCAGGGTGATAACCCCTCTCCCTGCCCCAGCCTCTCCTGTCCCTATTACCCTTTTTCCTTAGAGCACTTGCCATCTGCCATGTTGACATTTGCTGATTATCTGCTCCGTTTTATTTATTTAATGCTCTACTTATGGCACCTGGCATCTGGTAGGTGCCCAGGACATTATTTGTGCAACAAATAAGGAAAATTGCAAGAAAGGTATTTCTAATGAAGACTTAAAACTTTTATTAGTACTTTTTATTTTTTTAAAGATTTTATTCATTATTTTTAGGAAGAAGGGCAGGGAGGGAGGAAGAAAGGGAGAGAAACATGAATGTACGCTTGGCTTTCACCTGCCTCCAGCTGGGGACCTGGCTGGAGACCTGGCTTGCAACCTGGTTATGTGCCCTGGCTGGGAATCAAACCAGTGACTTTTGAGTTCGCAGGCTGGTGCCTATCCACTTAGCCACCAGCCAGGGCTCTTTATTAGTCCTTTTTAAATGCCATCATTTTATGCTTTTCGATAGGGTCAGGATATTTTTTTCTCCTGTTTTAAAGCTGATATTTTTATTTAGTATAAAAAAACATAATCTGGATTGAGCTATAAATTCTTGCTTTTATTTTTTTTAAACTTTTTGTTTTTAAGTTTTACATGGGAAATGAGATGCAAAGGGCACAAAGCCAGACAGAAAAGCAGTAAATTTTATGTGGTTTTATTAGTCAAAAACAGTTCATAATTACTAATTCTCATCTAGTTCAGTACTATATATGATTCTTAGACTAGTGTCACTCAAAAGCCTAGGAATCTAAATAAAAAGGGAAAACACTGTAGAATGTTTATATGAATATGCACTATGCTTTTTTTAGTTTCTGGAATATTCTAATACATTACTACATCCAGTGAATCTACAGACCACACCAGCCACACCATCAGACCAGACACCACCAGCCTTACCCAGCAACCACCCAGGTAACAAGACCCTGTTCTTTGCGTGAGGAAAACTGTGAGGAGAAATGAGTCTGCCGGGGATTTATGGGTAATTGAAAGTAAACACAGAGAGGAAAAATTAGAGGAGTTTATTTGCATTTTTAAGTTCCATGAAGTAAATTTGGCACAAATACCATTATGACTGACATTAGGAAATTATTTTTAAAAAATGCGCGTGCTGTGCTGAACAATGAATTTTGAACACTGAGGGCAAATGAACCTTTACTTGAAATTTGAAGTCATTTTGTTCTGTAAATTTGTTGCACATATAGTAGTATTAGAACAACAGTGTATTTGTTTTGGGTTTTCAGTGTTTGTTCGGACCTTGTTTGAAATCTAAATCATAAAGAGAATATTAACTATATTTTCTAGAAAAGCAAAATGTGTTTACCATTTTGTTTTGTTTTGCCTAAAGCAATGACAAAAAATGATCTCCAGCCACCCAATTACTATGAAGTAATGGAGTTTGATCCCTTAGCTCCTGCTGTCACGACAGAGTAAGTCATTTACAAAAGGATGAATTTATTTTTTGTCTTGGCTTCCCTTGGAAGCAGAGCTAACAGAGCCTGCCTATACATTTACCTTTGTTTAGATCTTGGCACAAACGGATGACCTTACTAAAAATGACTTATGAGGTTTTATGGAAGCTATTGCTCTTAATGGTCTTACCATTCTCAGCCTTGTGAGTGAAAAATAAAAATGCTGGGGTTGCACATTAAGAAACAACCGGAACCATCATGTGCATTAATGGATTCCTCATAGATGCCTTGGCAGAAAGTCAGGTTCTCTCCAGTTTGAGAAAGGCACACTAGTCTGTGATTAATGACGTACTACCACCACATTGATGGGCTAGTTTGGCTATTCTTTGACTCCCAACCCCACAAAAGCTCACATCAGAACTTTTTTAGTTTTTACTACATGTGACGATGTGCTTAAAAGGGATTAATAAAGCATTAGTGTAAAAATAACTTGAAATCTTGAAAGCACTGTTATTTTATGACTTCCTATTGGTCAAGTATATATAAATATTTCTGGGATGGCAGGCTCATTTGAGCTTGAATGTACTTGGATTGGCTGAAGTTCCCCTAAAATTGTTAAAAATGATGAAAGCCAAGTTTATGGAAATCATTGTTCAGAAACTGCCAGCCTGCAGGCTGTATCTGTACTATAGCTGTGTTTTGTTGAATCTGGGCAGAATTTAACATATGCATTTAAAAATTAATTGTCAACCGTTAAACACTAGGGTAACTAAAAAGAATACTTGGGACCTGTGGGGATTCTTTTCAATGCCAGGCCTGCATTTTGACATGCTAGCCACAGACTGGTGCTGAGGAGCTGAGCATTTGCCTCCTTAACCTTAGGCAGACTTTGCAGACTACCTGGCCTGTTGCATCCATTCATTCGACCTCCCTGGCAGGTGGAAGCACTTGAGGTTTTGACACCTGGTTTAAACCCTCAATGTAGCGATCCATTTTAGAATAATTAACAGATAAATCTGAATAGGCTTACAGGCTCATTAAGTAATGTTTCCTAGCAGGATTTGAGATTTCCCTAGGTCATCCTGTTGGATAAAATAGCCCTAGATGTATTAGTGTTTAAAGAATTAGGAGTTGGTTTAACTAGGCATGCTGTCTGGAAACTGAATTTCTTTTATCAGTTTCCATATCCAAACAGAAACCAGAAAACTTGACTATCATCTAGTTAATTAGGAGACTGTTCTAAGTAAATATGGCAGTGCAACAGGTATTAAACATGAGAGAGAGTAAAAAGCTGGAGAAACGAAGCTTAGGAATTCCCTGCCCCTGTGTTTCTTCCTTTCTCCAGGAGGTGAAGGTGTCTCAATTCCTTTGAAAGGCTCATGAAATCCAGGGAACTTCTCATAATAAGCCCAAAATCTTGCCAAGAAGTTTTGAGATTTTCACATCACTGGTTGTCCATGAAACCCCAGGTTATGAATTTCAGTTTCAGTACTTATGAGGATATGTACACATAATACACACAATTCACTTGACAAATAAATGCATTGAATGCTGACAATAATTAGGGCCTAATTTATCACAAGAGACTGCTCCCTGCCCTCATGAAGGTTCAGTCTAGTGTGGAGGCCAAAATTAAATCAGCAGGCAAACCTGTATTTATACTGTATGTTAATGGTATGAAAGAATATGGTGACTTGATATCATGTATAATAGGAAGAACTAATTTACACTAGGGTGAGAGAAAGCTTAAGGAAGTGACATTCAAGTTCCCACCTGCAACTGTTTTCCTAGTCAAGTGACAGATTTGGGAATCAGTGTTGTGTAGGCCCAGGAACAGCTGGTACAAGGACCCTGAGGAGAAATGTGGGACATTCACAGAAAAGGAAAAGCTCAAGCCAGGAGCAATAGGGAATCTATTAACAGATGTGGAAATTGCAATTTGGAAACCAAAAGGAAGGGAGTGCACAACTGTGACGAACACCACCCAGAGGACAAGTAAAATGAGAATTGGAAACTAGATCATGGATTACATGATTTCAGTAAAAGCCATTTTGGTAGATGGATGGGGACAGGCCAAATTTCAGTGCATTAATAAGTGAGAGTGGAGTATGAAGTGCAGATGACGCTAGAAACATCAACCTGAAGGGATGCTGGAAAGTGGTTCCGTGGCTGGAGGGTTGCTGACATAGGATTAAGGATTACGTTATTGATGCTGGAGCATCTGTGAATGGGTGCAGCAGACAGGAAGAGGCTAAAGATTCGTCCAGGATCACCAAAGGAAGTGTTTGTGTTCGAGAAGCCAGGGTTAGGTGGGATCATAGAAGTAGGTGATAGTGCAGGTGATGAAAACAAACTGGAAGATGAAGTTTCCATATTCAGGCACTTATTTTACTAAGAAGTGAGATTTCTGACTTACTGAGAGGATAGATATCAGAGACCTGACAGAGAAGGAGGTTGAAATATTTTGTGGAAAATGAAGAAAAATTTATTAGGGAAACTTAAAAATATTATCTGGACCATTCAGGGGCTGCATGCTGTTGATAATCAAAGCTTGACTGTGTTGTGATTTTTATTATGTGTATGAACTTCATGTTTATAGATGTACTTTCTAGCCATAGACATAAGATATATATAAAGAACTGTATGGAAGACATCAAACAAAAATTATTACATATAAAGTACAAAAATGGCAGTTATAAGCTAAAGCTGGCTCATGAGCTTGGACAATAATAGCATAGGTGAAATTAGCTGTAAGCAGTATATTTTTTAAATATTTTGAAACCAGGAAAAACTGAACAATTTTCTTTAAAGCAAACTACAAATTTTAGCCATATTATCTATTAAATCACAATTAAAATGAACTGATTACACAATATACATATTTTTAAGATGCATAGGAATTGCTCCGTTAGGATATAAGAAAGCTGTAATGGAAGATTCAGGGCAGGTTTTTGTTTTTATTCACTTACACAGCCTGAACAGCTAAGGATACCAGATTTTTAGTTAAGGTGAAAAGCCAAAATAGGACTTCAGAAGTGATATATAACCCTTTTGCCACAATGGCTTGTTTTTTCAGAGCTATTTATGAGGAAATTGATGTTCATCACCACAAAGGCACGAAAAATCAGAGTGACTGTTGAGGTAAAGACTTCCATCTATACAACCTTCATTCCACATTCTATATGATGTCCGTGTAATTATAATTATCACTTTCTCTATTTAGTATGTACATTTTGTATCGGCCACCTGAGTCTGACATGCTGATCAAAGAAATACTATTTTACAAGTTCCGCCAAATCATTCAATGAATGAAATATCTGTTCACTAATGAAATACATTCTTTGTGACCTTGCTAACTAAAAATAATAAATTTTGGGAACACAGAAGTTAGTTTATATATAGAAATATCAATACCAATACAAACAGATCATCAAAACTTTTCAGCACTGGAATCGGACATCTGTCTTTCATGAGTGATTAATCTCTATAAACTGGGGCTGGTAGAAGCTACTCATTAGTAGCCCGGGCAGGCCTGGATCATTTGTTTGCTATCCTACCCCATTTATTAATGCACGGCCACTTATAATCTATTAACCTCACTTGTTCCCTTCACACCAACCCCCACAATGGAAATAGTTAGCACCTTCCTGCTTTTCCTCTACTAGTATGTGGATCTCTTGTTATCAAGGAATGAGGAAAGAGAAGGAAGGTATAGGGATGGCTGACTACCTTCTGTTTATTCCAGGTGAACATGAGTGACCAGCTCACCAACTGCTTTAGGGGTAACAACTTGCTAAGACGCAGACCTGTCCAGCTTTGAGGCCCAGAAGACAAGACCTGTCAACACATCAAAACCATGGTGGAACATTTCTCCTCTGCAATAGTGAAATTTACACAGAAGAGTAACAGTTCAAGCTTTATCTCAAAACAACTTGGTTTTACGTATATTCACTTAAAACTTGAACAAAAGGAAAATTCATTGTACTGAGGCCAACCAGGTTAACTGAAACATTTTGTTTCACAAGCTTTCCCATATTTAGAAATCATCACATGGCTGTGATGATAGTAGACGAGTATTTTTTTATTGCAGAATAATCCTGAATAGATATAAGCATGAAATGTAAGAAACTAAGTATTTTATTCAAGAAGAGTGAGTGCCTTCATTTAACTAAAATTAACTATAAAAGTCTATTTGCACTCCTTTATAAAATACCTTAATATTGTAGTTTATATTTCAGGTACCCTATAGAGGTCACCAAATGCTACAATGAGTTGCCTTTAAATACAATTCTTTGTAAGACTAAATGTTCTCTATTATTCTTTTTACTGAAACTTAATTATTTCTATTTGAAACAAAGACTACTGGAAAACATTCAGAATAAATTATGCATTCATTTATGTCATAAATTACAAAGACAAATAAATTACTATTAAAACAATTTAATACATCTTTTTTACAGAGTTTGTTCATTGCAGAACTTCTAAGGTTAGGAATATTTCCCACTTATATTTTAACATTCAGGGACTTGGAACTGACACAAGAATTATCAGAAGCCTAGTAGATACCTGCATTTTCCTAATACCAAAATTTCAAAGTAATTATTCAGTACTTTGAATGTAAATTGGCCTAGATCTTAAAGGAAAAAGTCACATCTGAAATCAAAATACAATCTTTGGGCGAACTGTTGGGCTTAGTGATTCCTCTTGCATTTTGAGTTTTTAAAATAGTGACTAGACACAATGGAAAAAATAAAGTAGCAGCTGACTGTTTTAGAAATATAGTCAGAATTTCTGACCTAGAACCTAAGACAACGCTAGGCGTTAAAAAAATATGTGTATTACGAACAAGTATGAAGTGCTAATAACTTGGAAAGAAACCTGTGAAATCAGCAGAACCATCAAGTCCATGCCAACCATATTCACAAAATAAAGCAGCTTCTTCTTCTTTTTTTTTTTTTAAAGCAGCTTCTTTTAATGCTATTTAGCAAAGTACAGTTTTGAACAGTCATCCATTCTAAATAGGAATGTGGATTCCTTATGCTAAAAGCTTGAACCTGCTCTCTATTTTAAGTAGGGCAAATTAGTGGGGGAAAAAACATCAGTACATAATATTTAAAATAGAAAGCATAAAATATAGTGGAATACATTATTATAGAATGTTTCTCTTCTGAGAAGACAAGCTACATGATTTTCCAAAAATCACAAATCTGAAGCAGGACTTAGCTGCTGACTTCAATTATAGCCTGGCACCGGCAACTTGTACCCATCCTTTGCTTCAAAAAATGTGTAAGAAAGAGTGATGAGATCAACATTCACCATTTTTGGATCTTCAGCAAACTCAGGATCAATGTAGAAAAACACTGGCATATCTACTTCCTCTTGTGGATTAAGCCTTTGTTCTTCAAAACAGAAGCACTAGAAGTTACAGAAAGGTATTAGCTTTTTCATATTTCTCTCTCCTATTACCTATAATAGAAACTAATGGTCCATTTCTTGGCTTTAATAAGCCTACTGTTAAACATAATTATTAAGTTCTATGATAACAGCACAGTATCTTTTTATATCAGAATGAGTTCTGCTTTTAAGGATTGGGCATCAATAAATTCTTCTAATCTTAAAGCAGATTTAAATTTGGTTTCACTCTAAACCTCTACACAGCTATTGTAAGCAATGAAAAAAAAGTTTGAAGTTTAGAAGAAATAAGGTTTCAGAAATCAGTACCTACTAAAAGATTGCAGTAAATTTAGTACTAAAGTTTTTGTACTTTTATCATATTCTATATAGTTTACATTTAGATGTACCTGTATTTTATTGAAATACTGTCCAGCTTCAAATGGTACAACATTGTATGTAGAAATTCCGATTATTGGCTTGTCAGTAGGATTCTTAGCTTTATAAAATGCAAGTGCAGTCTCTCCAGGCACTACCTGTTTTTAAAAATATGTGTACACTATTAATGCTTAAAATCTCACAATTCCTCCTTTCTGTACTAAATCAGTCATATTATTTTTCCCATCCATCATACCTAAATGAAATTAAGAGTCAGCAAAACAATGAATACTACCCTTGAACATCTGATTTTTCGAATTTTACTTGTAGGTCTCAGTGAAGAACAAATGTTACGTGTACTTAGTTAAGCATTGTCCTCTTGTATATCTAAAGTCTTCAAGCAATAATCTGCAAATTAATTTAAAATGTTTTCAAGGACATCAGAGGTCAAGCCTAATTTCTTAACACTTATTCCTAAATAGAATTATGATTAAAAATTATTTTTAAAAGTTACCAACATTATTGATTCCTAGCCAGGGCACATAACCAGGTTGCAAGCCAGGTCTCCAGCCAGGACTATAGCTGGAGGCAGGTGAAAGGCAGCCATACATTGACATCTCTCTCCCTCTCTGCCTCTCTCCCTTCCCCTCTCTAAAAATGGACATGTGGGATTGGCTTTGTGGGGGAGTGGGTGGGTGGGGAAGAGGACAAAGGGGAGCAAAAAAAGACGGATATAATACAACAAAAAAATTTAATTTCAAAAATTCTTTAAAAAAAAATTTTTTTTAATAAAAAAAAGTTACCAACATTAAGCTCTGGCTGGTAACACAATGGATAGGGTTCTGGCCTGCAAACCCAAAGGTCTCTGGTTCGATTCCCAGCCAGGGCACATAACCAGGTTGCAAGCTGGGTCTCCAGCCAGATCCTTAGCTGGAGGCAGGTGAAAGGCAATCATACGTTGATGTTTCTCTCCCCATCTCCCTTCCCCTCTCTAAAATAAAAATCTTAAAAAAAAAAAGTTACCAACATTAAACTGAGCTTAGAGTAAATTAACCTCAAACCAGAGTAAAACTGTCAGAGCAGAACTTACATTTAACCAGAATGCATTAATGATTTTTTTTTTAAGACTTTATTATTTTTAGAGAGAGAGGAAAGAAGAAAGAGGGAGAGAGACATCAATGTATGGTTGCCTTTTTCAACCTGCCTCCAGCCACAGACCTAGCTGGAGACCTGGCTTGCAACCTGGTTATGTGCCCAGGCTGGGGAATTGAACCAGCGACCTTTGGGTTCGCAGGCTGGCACCTATCCACTGAGCTACCAGCCAGGAGCACTAATGATTTTTTGAGAGGAAAATAGATTATATTGCAAGGCTCAAAAAAAAAAAAAGAAAATCAATTTCTGTCACTTGTATCAATGCAGTCATTGATACCTCATATACTATACAATTGGAACTAACAACTAACTTTCAAATTTGTAAACTATAAAACCCTCTATCAGTGAAGAGATTCAGTCACCTTTACTAACCTGGGAAAGAACTAATAAGGGTTTTCCAGTAAGAATGACAAGCTTTTCTGGCTATTCCTCAAGTTAAGAGACTTTCAGTAAATCCTCCCAAATTTCAGTTAGTTAAGATTTTAGGGAACCTTTAAGGTAATCTTGCTGAAGTAGAACATAAGTAGTATGGTTACTTCAAAGTCCTCAAAACTGGTATTTCAAGGAACAGGGATACTTTTGTTGTAAATTAGTAAACTCTACTTTTCTATTTCAAGCAATAACTTTTAACGTTTTTCCTAACCATTTATACTTGAGGAAAAGTTTAACGATATAACAGCTACTCCTCTCAAGATTAGTACAGACCAGAAAACTTCTCAGTGAACTCTTAGTATGATTCTCGTAAAAACATGGTATTCTCCATTGTTCCAAACTGCCTTTTACTACAGGGCCATGTAACTGAACAGTTCGAGTATATTCTGTTCATTACTTGTAGGGCACTATCAAAAAATAATCTGTGGTGCTCACTTCCGCAGCAACATATACTAAAATTGGAACGATATAGAGATTAGCATGGCCCCTGCGCAAGGATGACACGCAAATTCTTGAAGCATTCCATGTTTTTAAAAAAATCTGTGGAAATAAAAGAACTATAGTAATGGGAGACTGTCAGGATTTTGAAATTACAATTAAATCCGTGTTTCCTAAACTGTGAAATGATTTACGTGACAAAAGGAATTTTTACATGAAAAAAAGTAATCTTTAAGTAAGCGCTTTCAATACTTACATATATTTCTGTTTGCTGAGGTCTGAAGTTCCACTGCAGACTTGCGTGCACATCTGCATTAAAGGTGACTTTAATGATGCGATCCTTAACGGGCACCATGTTTTCGATCTGGTCTGAGGCATGACCTGCGGCTACAGATCCTCCAAGTCCAGTTGTCTAGAAAAAGAAATATGTTAAATATTATTTTTTAGGTGCTGATGATCTATTTATGGGATGAAAACATAGTTTTAAATACTTTAGCATCTAAGTTTATACTACCATCAACTGTTTCCTATGAATATGTCAATGATTTAACCACTTTGGTGCCTATATTTGAGCCTATATTTGTTAAAGTCGTATTTTTTTTTCAATAATCACATGGCATGGTCAAAAATAAGCTCTTGGGAAGACAGCAGATTTTCACTGATGATAACACAGCTCATAATTAAACATCCTTTTTTGCTAGGATTTCATATCAGCTATTTTTAACAAATAAAATTGACCCACAATCCTGTCATTTTAGTAAAACTATCTAAATAATTCCATTCTTCACATTCCTGTGTGATCCTTTTCCAAATTATAACTATTATAGCTAAGATTAGTGCAGCTTTAGTTCTGTAGTCCGCTTTTCTCAAGCAGCACAAGTATATTTCCATGTTAGTAAATGTTTTCATACTTTTTTTTCTGTATTTTTGGTATAGTACAGATTTTATAGACATCCATTGGTTAGAGAACTTGATCCCTCTGGTTACTGAATCAACTAATCACAAAATACCGGAATAATCTGTGTATAACATTTCTTCCCTATCTTCACTGTCATTACTTCCTTTATCATTACAGATGCTTACAAAAAATCCTTACTTCCGGGGTCATCACTCTTCTGATGCATGCGGTTGCCAGAATTCTGGTCTCCAGATTAATCTGTTACTATACTAGGAAGAAAATACCAAATTTGAGGCTAGGAGAGAAGACTCAAAGCGAAATATAATATTACTATCTTCTGCTTGTTACAATCACCTAGCTCCACTTGACTGCCATGCAACTTTCTCAAATTACATTATAACCCTAAAATATGCACCAGAGGGCAAACCTTTACTTATCCTTACAACCTAAGTACATTCTGCCACCCAAGTGGGCTGTAGTGCTTAAGTTTTAAGATACAGCTTCTGTTCCTGAAGAATTTGAGTCACTTGAATACAGATTCCTTAATGTATTCTGACATTTGTAAGTCTGATGATTAGAGAAAAGGTCACTGAAAAGAAAGTATGTCCTAGTCTCTAGTTCTGCTACTCACTAGCTCCAAGAACTAAATAAATCTTACTGTCTTTTGGCTACACTTTTCATATTCATAAAATGAGGTAACTGTTTTAAGTGGTTTACATTATCTCTTAACTTTTGCCTCTGAAGTTCTGATTCCCAAAGTGAAAGAGATGCTCTTTTGAAAATGTCACTATTTAACATCAAACTGTGATTTAAGTTTAAGATCACAAATTACAGCTTTTCAGTTTTCTGCCCTGCACTTGCACACACCTGCACAAAATATTGTCATTCACTCAGTTTGAGGCAGGCTTTCTCAACCTTGGCACTAATGACATTTTTTTTTAGAGAGATGACAGTTGTCCTGTTCAGTATTAGATGTTTAGCAGCATTCCTAGCCCTTAACCACTAGATACCAGTCGCACTCTCCCTCCTCACCTTTCAGGTATTGACAACCAAAAATTGTCTTCAGAGATTGCTAAACACTCCCAGAGGAATAAAATGAACTACCCAGCTCTCCACGTGGTTTGTGAAGATATTCGGGTATACATACCGTTTTGGGATCACTTCCACTTATTTTACCAACTGGTTTGGGGATTTATCCTTGGTCCAGGCTGGCCACTGATGAAAACCAATTCACATTGTACCCTCATCCTCCAGAAATCAAGCAATTGAACTTTCCCACATAAATGCTGGCATTAGACTGAAAAGTCCTTTTGACTTGTTTCAGTTACTACAAAAAAATAAATGTGCCTTGGCTGGGTGGCTCAGTTAGTTGGAGCACTGTCCTTTACACCAAAAGGTTGCGGTTTTGATCCCAGGTCAGGGCACATACCTGGGTTGCCCATTCCATCCCCAGTCAGTGCAAGTACAGGAGACAATAGACCTATGTTTTGTTCACTCTCTAAGTAAACATATCCTATAAAGGCAAATTAATGTCCATAAGCTCAGAGGAAGTAAGCCAGGCATTAACGGCAGAACCAAAGATTCAGAGGAGTCTTTAAATTAATACTACCCCCTGGCTCCCACCAAAACACTCTGATTTAATTGGACAGGGACACAATCTGGTTTTCAGGATTTTAAAAGCTCACTGGGTAATTCCCACAAAGTTGGGGAACCACTCTCAAACACTTACAGATGAATCCAACATGCAGCTCTCATTTTTGGCATCTTTTTCAAACATATTCCTGGCTCCTACCCGGACCTACACAGAATCTCTGAGGGCAGGAGAGCCCTGGCATTTCTATTTAAGCTTCCCTGGTGAGCCTAACGCTCCGCCAAGGCGGCAAATTACGACTTAAGAATAGAGAATATATTTAAGAAATAGGAGAAGTTTGCCTTTGTCAGCAAATCTCAAAATGTCAGGTTGCATCAGAATCAGCTGGAGCACCAATTCGAATACAGACCGCTGGGCCCAGCTCCAGAATCCCCCAGGAGCTGGGCCCAAGAATTTGCACTCAAGTTTCCGGGCGGTGTTGATGATGCTGGTCGGGAACGATCTAGTTTCTGATCTAAAAGGGAGTCCAAGGTGAGCACATTAAAAGTATATATTAATGGGGATGGGATCCTCAAGGCCTAACTTATGCCTCTTGGTATGGGGTAAGTAGCTACTCCCGGGGTAAACGTAAGTAACACGCACACGCCCATTTCCAAGATTAACGTGAGTCCATAAATCACGTGGTTCACAGAAATGTACGAATGAATGACTATAATTACATTTGAAAAGGGCGCGTGAGTGAGCAGCAGGACGGTAAGGCAGCACGCTGGACTGCGGACCTTTCTGATGAGGTGTACGGAGGTCAGACATCAAGGGCTCTTTTTCCCATGTCCCTAAGCACGATCACTACAGGTCAGTGGGTTCTATCTGCAGCTTTGCGGCCAGCATTTCGGTGACCTCGGACAAGTCACCTTTCCGAGCCCGTTTCCTCTTTGGGATGATCTCGCACCTCCCGTCCCAGGTCACACCGCCGAGCGGGCAGCGCCTGCGCCTACCTGGCAATAGAGCCGATACAGCGGTACGGCGGCGTAGGACACCCCCAGCATGCCCACGGCAGCCGCGGCCACGTACGTGAGGACGGTCTTGTTCCGCCGCCGCCATTCCTCCTCCTGTGCACGAGTGTAAGGGTTCGAGCTCTTCGGCCGCCGGGGTGGCTGCACCGCCAGGTCCCGGGCCAGGCCGGCGCGCCCCCAGGTTCCGAGCCGCCTTAGCCCCGTCTCAGCACCTCCCGCCCCATTCCTCCCGGGCCAGAAACCAGGCTCTGCCCTCTCCGCAAAGCTGGCGGGAGGCGCAGCAGGGTTCCAGCGCCAGCCACAAAAAGCGACGCACCTCCGTACCGGGCGCCACAGCCCCCCCATAGCGCCCGGAAAGAACGCCCGCCGATCACGCGCGAGGTGAGATCTCGCGAGGCCTGCCCCGTCTCGCGATATCTGACTTGAAGCCGCAGCTGCCTTGGCTACCAGGAGGCTCCTTCAGAGGCTACGCCGGTAGTCGAGCTACGGAGGCCGGGTTGCCAGGTTACGGGTAAGTTCGCGTTTTGCTTTGCGTTGGTTGCACCCATGTTGCTTCCCTCCAGAACCTGACCGGAAAACGCCCTACCTTCCTCCGTGTGCGTCCGTCATCACTCGGGTTTGCGTCCTGGATCTTCCCAACTCCAGCGGCCTTTGTCACTACCTAGCGGCCCCAGCGGCCGCTGTCCCGTGGTCCTCTTACCTGGCGCGCTCCTGCCGCCCGTCTGCTACTTACCGCCCTGGACCTGGGCTCAAGGACCACCTGTCCTAGGAAGCCTTCCTGTGATAACGAACGCAGCCCACTCGGACCCTCACGTGCATGTTCTCCGCCCCCGGGACTCGGCTTCCACTGCTCTGACGCCTCTCAACGTCTTGCCCAGTGACCTGAGCGCTGGCGGAGCGGGAGAAGCGCTGTTCACCTGAACTTTGTTTAGAGGGGGCTGACCTGGCTGTGAGGGTCATTTAAGGATGGACTGAAGGAAATGGGGTTCATCTGGGGAAAGAAACGTGTGGGGGATGTAATAGCCTTTTTCAGTTATCCCACAGGACAAACTAGGATCTGAGCGGGACAGGCAGCTCAGCTGATGTTGCTGTAATGAAGCATCTTTCTAGAAACGACCAAGGAGCGGTTAAAAGCTCAGATTCAGACGTTTGGTGTGGGTATTTACCCTGGTCCTTACTTTGGCCTTGTATCCCTTGCCCAGTTATTTGACCTAGGGCTTTGGGACCTTATTGGTAAAATGGGTATCATTACAGTGCGATTATACATGTCAAATGAGTTTCACGGTGCCTGAAGCAGAGTAAAAAACTAGTGAATGTTAGGCTTTCTTTCTGATGAGCACCCTTGCTTGTGGGCCAGACTCTGCTCCACCTACTAGGGGCCACAGCACAGGAAGAAAAATTCAAACAAGACCACTTCTGCCATGGGAAGTTCTTTTCGGATGACTAAGGAGATGCATAAAGCAATTTCACATAACAATGTGTGTAATGAAGACAATGGAAGACAATAATAGTGTGATTTTGTTATTTCTTTTTCCTTTCAAGGGTAAAAATTTTATTTTTGAGGAACTTCATGCTGTTCATTTTCAAAGAGAACCACATACGGAAGCAAAAATGTTACCATCCTGTCATCTTAGACATAAATAAGAAGGGAAAACATTTCTTTTTTAAACACGACACTTGGAAGTTAAACACCAGCATCCAAAATGAACAGAGAGGGAGTAAAAGGAATAAATAAAGAATTTACTCCATATTTCAGATTGCTTTGGTTGGGGTTCTCCCCATGTGGCATTACTATTTCTTCTTTCAATTCATATTACCAAAACAGTAAAACTCAGGAAAAAATGTAGAAACCTATTTAGTGGTTGCTGAAACTGGAGAGGTTTGCTTTCTTGTCTTCTGTGCAAGCATTCCCAGAAAAATTGCTGAAAAAGTTGGCTGACGTTCTCATTTTATACTTGTTCCGTAAATAATCATCATAAACATCTACATCTG
The DNA here is from genome assembly GCA_004026585.1 of Noctilio leporinus. Lineage (NCBI taxonomy): Eukaryota > Metazoa > Chordata > Mammalia > Chiroptera > Noctilionidae > Noctilio > Noctilio leporinus. The sequence goes on from PVIW01000162.1 coordinate 624,629, forward strand.
GGTTATTAATCTCCCACTTGATTGCTTGGATGTCTCTTTGGTGTGGGTCAGGTGGTGGTGTGCTTTTTGCTTCATTTTTGGGAATGATCATTTATTCTTTAGGTGATGCTGATGGTGAAGTTGTTTGGGGAGCCCGGTGCAACTTAGCATTGTTCTCCTATGTGACCAGAGCAGGGCTCTCAGGTGGTGCGTCATCTGCCATCTTGTGAAGGTGCATTAGGAGGACCAGGCAACACCAGTAGATGTAGGGGCACCGGTATCCTCAGCGATCAGATGGCTTGTTTGGACCCTTGGCCACTTGTTCATGCTCTTCAGCCTCTCCCACACCTGGGGCAGGTCATGGGCTAGGAGGCCACCTATGGTACCTTGTAAAGTAAGTTGGATTTCCATGGACCAGGCCCTGAAGTTGGCACTCCCTCTGGGGCTCCATCCTTCGGTGCTGGTTGGCAACATAAGGGCTCCCACCTTCAGGAGCTCCATCTGGGCAAGTCACCTTGGCTGCTTCTGTGCCCCTCTCACCTGGAACTCAACTGCTTCTCCCTGGCCCACACTGCTCAGGTATTGCTGTGGGCCATCCCTCTTTACGATGGCAGTTTGATGGACAAAAGCATCTTCTCTGGTGTCATTCCGATGTGTGAATCTGTATCCATGTCTGAGGTTGAACCATTTGACAGGGCCAAAGACTTGGGTGGGGAGAACTTTTTTCTCCCAGTCTTCGCTGCCTGCTGGGGCTGAAGAGGCGGGGCAGAGGGGACGTCTGGATTTGCTGTGACATGGGTGGAGGGGGCTGGGGCCTTGGCCTGGGACGTGCCACTGCCCACCAGGCTCTTGGGCACAGGGTCCTGGGGGACCCCTGGAGCCTGCGGGAGGGTGGCAGTGACATTGCCCACCTCCCTCATGCCACCTACTTTGCTCTTCCAGAGGCGTCTTGTTGGAGGTTAGCTGCGGCTGGCTGTGGTGGCGGTAGGGCAGCTCTGTCTCCTTCTCCGCCAGGCTGGGGCATCTCCAGGTCACCTGGAAGTGCAGGCTGGGCACCCGGTGGGGTCGCTCAGCGGGGGCTGCTGGAGTTCTCCCACTGCCACTGTTCCATAATCGTGTGATTTAAAAAATGAGTAGGAAGAGTGTACAGTCCAGTCTTGCTGGACATGTGCCATTTGACCCTCATCCGGAATGATAAGGAGCTACTTGTACAATGGCAATTCCAAGTCCTGCCAAGTCCCAGTGTCAAGAGAACAAAAATGAGGCCGATGCGTTTGTAGCCTAGTGAGCAGGGAGGAAAGTGGTTAGGAAATGGGGGCAAAGCAGGTATGCAGGGGCCGAGTAATACAGACAGACGCTTTTTAGCCTTGCCCCAGGGCTTGGATTTCATTCTAAAACTAATAGGAAGCTGTTGGTGAATTTGAAGCATGCAAGGGATCCGATCTGAATCACATTTTTATTGTCTGTGTTGCAGAGAATGGATTATAGAGAAGGGAGGGGCAGAAATGGAAGTAGGCAATTACAGTGAGTGCTGATGGTCGCTTTGAATGAGGAATTGATTAACTTGTGGTTGCAAGGGCAAGAAATGGCAAGGCCAATAAAATCCAAGCATCTTTTGACTCTTTTATTCTGGCACAAAAATCTCAAGTTTATATGATTCTACAATGTTATTTGTATTGTTTTGTGTGAATGTTTGAAAATCTTTTTCATCTGTATCTCTCTTAGTTCTTATGAACCAGATTGTTAGCGCTTTCATATAATTTAAGTTTCTTACAGCATGGACTCAGATAACCCCATGCAAATGTTAAGGTCTCAGAAAGCAAGAGTACCTAATCTTGATAGCAATAAAGTAGTGTTGGCTGCAATTCTTGTGGGTCTGAGTCTGCTTGTGAGTCTGCTTGTGATAATGTATAAGTCATTATGATAACTAAGGCTAAATAATGGGTTTTACCTTGAATGGAATGGGAGCACCTCAGGGCAAGGGTAGGACAACCCTGTTCTGCAGGTACGGGTGTTGATGAGGAACTTAAAATACCAGGAGCTGGGACTGAGATTTCAGACTTGACACCTTTAATTTGTACTGTCATTCTTCAGCCATAATTAACCCTAGTTAGCTATGATCATGTCTAATTTTATATAGAAGGTACAGTAGGTTGTTATTTTTTATATAAATAATTTTGGGGATGAGTAGTGAGAGAAATGGTGAAGGTGGAAAAGAAAGAAAAATAAATTTTGATAGCCACAATGTTTTCTTAGCTGATTATTGGTTTTCCAGACTTTCTGAAGACTTAAAGGATTATAAAGATGTGTTATTTTTAAAATTCGGTTTCTAATTATTTTTTGAGATTTAAAAAAATATATATTTTATTTATTATTTTTAGAGAGGGGAAGGGAGAGAGGCAGAGAGGAAGAGAGACATCAATGTATGATTGCCTTTCACCTGCCTCCAGCCACAGACCTGGCTTGCAACCTGGTTATGTGCCCTGGCTGGGGAATCAAACCAGCGACCTTTAGGTTTACAGGATGACACCTTATCACTGTGCCACCAGCCAGGGCTCTTTTTTGAGATTTTTAATGGGTAATATAAATTAAGGAAATTGCAACTTATATCTCAATATGTTAATCACTGAGCTGTATTTCTTAACCATCTGCCTAATACAGTTACTGGGTTCATTTAGCAATGTGAAATCCTAACAGTTACTGGGTTCATTTAGCAATGTGAAATCCTAACAATTAACCTAGCAGTATAAACAACTATTTATTTGGTAGCTATATGTTACAAGATTTTCCTTGTACCTAAAAGTTGAAGAGTTAGCATAGTGGATAAGGTGCTGGCCTGTGAACCCAAAGGTCGCTGGTTCTGTTCCCCAGCCAGGGCACATAACCAGGATATAAGCCAGGTCTCTAGCCAGGTCCATGGCTGGAGGCACGTGAAAGGCAACATACATTGATGTTTCTTTCCCTCTCTGCCTCTCTCCCTTCCTCTCTCTCTGGAAATAATAAATAAAATCATTAAAAATAAAAGTTGAAGGGTAATACATTCAAGTAATTAGTAAGAACTAAATGAATTCTAGTTTGCTTGAGACTAGGCTGGATAATCACTGTTTTCTAGTTAGATTAGTTCACACTAATGGCATGACATTGGCTCAATAAGTGTTGATATCCTACTTTCTTATTCCTGGCATCTTCCTTTAAGTCACATGTTTCAGGGGCTACTCCATTTAAATAGTTTTGGATAAGTTTATATGATTGATAGATAAGATGAAATGAAACCAGAAGGCATCAATAGAAGGCATTTATTTTTTTCAAGTAACATTTATCAAGATCAGGGTGAGCTTCATGGGCGTGTGATCTGTGCAGTTGCATGAATATAGCAAGAAGAAGGGAGTCAGTCTAAGGAAACTTCTGTGAACAATGAGCTGTTGCTCTGATGAATATCTCATGTTTCAAAAAGTCTAGGACTCCCTTTAAGCTTTCTGATGTTTCCCGCAGGATTGGACCGTGCATTCCAGGCAGATGCTTTGTGTCTATCCCAAGCCAAACACTGAGCAGCATTCCTGAACTGTTTAGACTCCTGAAGGAAAAATGCACTAGTGGCTGGAAAATTGCCTTTGGGTACAGAATAAAAGAGATAGTAAAACAACCCATTGATCTTTTATAACTTGATTTCTTGAAACTTTAGAGTCATTTAAAAAAAAAAGATCAATTAAGTCAAGTCTAGCTCCAGGAAGGGGTTCCTGATTGTTGCCAGTGTTCTTAAAAACTATAAGATTATGCAAATAGTTAATGCTACCTTGAAGAGTCTCTGATGTGATAAAGTGTATAAATGAACAGTTTCTAAACATGGTTATTTTTTGTCTCCTCAAATATTATGAATCTATAGGTCAACCTTTACAACAAACATTTACAGTTTTAATATTAGTTTCTGTGTATCTATAAATAGTAGTTTTTTCTAATTTGTCAATCACAGGCTGCACACAGATTATTTACTGTGTACCAGCACCTCATGCCCTCGTCCTCTTGTGGAATGACCTTAATGTAAAATTTCAGTACACAAGTACTTTTTTTTTTCCTCCCCTCAAATTCCTCCCAAAAGACCTGACTGTAGGCTACCCAACTCCAGTCATGGACCAGACTGATCTTAGAGGTTTTAGAAAGAAATTTAAAAAGAAAATCCTCTTCTCAGGGAAAATATACACTGGGGGACTTAGAGTTAAATAAACCCAGATTAGATGTTATTTTTTTTAAGTTTGAATGTAAATTTTCATTTTTCCCTCAAGGGTGCATGCTGTACTTCAAAAATAACTCCCAAAGTTACCTTCCATCTCCTCCCTTCTTTTTTTTTTTTTATTGGATTTATTGGGTTGACATTGGTTAACAAAATTATTCAGGTTTCAGTTGTACACAAGCCCACAACACATCATTTCTACAGGCTATTGTGTATTCCCACCACTCCAAGTCTCCATCCATCCATCATTTAAATTTTATCGATAAAGCCCTGGTTGGTGGCTCAGTGGATAGGTGCCGACCTTCAAACCCAAAGGTCACTGGTTCCATTCCCAGTCTCTTGGTTGCAAGCCCGGTCTCTAGCCAAGTCCCCAACTGGAGGCAGGTGAAAGGTAACCATACATTGATGTTTCTCTCCCATTCTGCTTCCCTCCCTTCTCCTCTCTCTAAAAAGAATAAATAAAACCTTAATAAATAAATTCTATCAATAAAAACTTTTATTTTTATTTATCAATAAATTTATTTTAATTTTTAGAGCAAAATAGAACCTTTACAGGTCATTTTGTGAATGATCTTGTCATTCTACACATAAAGAATCTGGGCAGAAGAGAAGAAACCAGGCAGCAAAGCTACCAAGCAGTGGAAATGGAACACAAATGACTTGAGACCCATGCTCTTCCTGATGCAATGGACTGGCTTTTCTTTCTTCTACTCTTTCTCCTCCTCCTTCTGTTTCTCCCCCTCCCCCTCCTCCTCCTCCTCCTCCTGTCTTCTTCCACCTTTCTTCTTCCTCTTCTTTTAATGAAAGATAACTTTTATTACTGGAGAAGAGAAAAATGTATATAAGAAAGTCCAGATTCTTTTTCCTTATGCATACTTTTGTAATAAAGTTCCAAAGATCAGCTTTGAAGGTATTTACAAGGATTACATTTTTTAAACACGTGACCATTTACTGCGTGATGGACATCTTTTTAAAAATAGAAATCATATACTTCAAGTAAATATGTAGTTTACAAGAAGTTTTGAATATTGTATTAACAGAAGATGATATATTTCACTGCAAAATGTTACAAAAGTGATACAGTTTTGTCTCCCTAAATATTTAATTACTTGATTTGAACAAATCAGTGAATTTTTTAAAAGTTCAACAGAAAAATCAAGACAGGTCTGGCCTTAAGATTTTTTTGTTAATTGGATTCGTTCTTTCACATCATCTCCAATTAGCTGATACATGTAAGTGACTATGTAGAAGCCTGGATATCCATTCATACATGTGAAGGAATAATGTTTGTTTCCAAGGCACTTGTTATACCCTCCAGGAGCAGAACCTGGGGTAACGTAGAAGAATTTATTTTCACACTCAGTGCCTCAAATTTGCATGTGTCCCGAGATAAGAAGGTCCCTGCCAAACTGCAACTGCAGCCGTATGTCTCCCCATGGAATAACTCGATGTCCATGGATCAGACCAATTTCACACTGCCTCACCGTCACAACTTTCTGTTCTGCGTAATTCAGATTCTCATCGAAGTCTCCTCTCTCAGTCTAAATCAGCACTCCTCCCACTAGGCAGAGTGTTCCCACAGCCCTAACTCTCTGTGGTGCAAAGATTTCCAGTGCAGAGACTGTGCTGAGTCATTCCTGGTTACAGCAGCTTTTTGAATTTAGCCTGTTGCACTGGGGCAGGATGGGCAGGTCTCCTAATCCAACAGCAGCATCCTGTCCCTGGGCTCCGTGCAATGCCCCTTCAAACATGAAACCAGTGGCAAGCATCTCAAAGTGTTTCTTTTTTTCCAGACAGAATAATTTTAGGTGAAATTAACATTTAGTACTGGCATCAATGCTTCCATTCATTGATTAACATTGTGAGTTTATACTGTTTGTAAACCTTTCACTCTCATATTAGTGGGCTTTTTGGAGGATAATAAGATACAAGCCAAGGCCAAGCTGCCATTTTTAACTGAAAATTAGATTTAAAAAAATTTAACTTTATTAAGGTATAATTGATTTATAACAAGCAACACATACTTAAAGGGAAATAATCTGGTAAATTTTGACATGTATATTCATTTGTGAAACCATCACTATTGCTTGCTATACCCAAGGAGAAACAGGCTGGGAAGAGCCTAGCAGGTCCAGTGGGGACCCAGGTGTATCTGTGGTCAAGGTTCATGCTCCAGGTTCTGCAGGTCAATTTCTAGCTGGGAAAACAGCCATTGACTGTTCCTTATTTATGGGGGGAAAATACACAATCTCTGACTCTAGCTACTGATTTCTTTAATAAGAGGGTTGTGCTAAATGAAAAAGGCCCTAACACCTTTTTTAGCTTCAAGTTTATATACTGTACTCATATTTTTTATGCAGAGGTGATAAATCTGGGTTCAAATACTGTTTTTAAAAAAATAAATGCAATCACTATTCCCTGTAATTTTCATAGTGAAGCTATAAGAGACATTAAAATTAAAATTTTCAGCCCTGGCTGGTGGCTCAGTAGATTGGCACCAGCCTGCATGCGAACCTAAAGGTCACTGGTTCCATTCCCAGCCAGGGCACATAACCAGACTGCAAACCAGGTCTCCAGCCAGGTCCCCAGCTGGAGGCAGGTGAAAGGCAACCTAGCGTTGATGTTTCTCTCCCTTTCTTCCTCCCTCCCTGCCCTTTTCTCTAAAAATAATGAATAAAAAAATCTTTTAAAAAATCAATCAATTAATTAATTAAACTTTTCTTTTAATAGGAAAATTTGAAGAAGCTTGTGGAGTAATATGAGTCAGAGTAATCCAGGATCTGCAGGAAGTCCCTCAAAATAGTTGGTGAGACAATAGGAATTTCTATTTTCTCCAAAAGTGTATTATATGGTTATTTTGCTGACATTCTAACTAGAAACCTCCTAGCCTTGGGCTCACAAGAGACATTTCCCTCTGTCTTTTGTTATTATGTGCTTTTTTTAAAAATTTTATTGTTGTTGTATTACATCCATCCCCTTTTTGCTCTCCTCTGTCCCCCTCCCCACCCACTATTATGTGCTTTTTAAGTTTAGGCATAGTAGAAGCTCTATTGGTTATCTAAAGCTTACCTGTAGTCTTCACCTCTGTCAGAAAATGCCAATTTTAGATAGCTATAGATGTTGATAAATGATATATTTATATTCCTATACCTATATCTATCTATATAGAGAGCTCTCTTTACATTTTTCAGGTAGCCATGAACAATGACTAAAATGACATGGCTTAAAATAATTGAAAATGTATCTAACATCTACACAGTCACATATTGTTTATATGCCAAGTGTACGTAATGTTTTTATGAAAAGTTTAAAGCCAATTTGACTGATCTGAGACATGATTGTTTTCTGCTTCCTCAATCTTAGGAAAAGAAGAATTTATAAACTCTTCATCAAGAAGAACAGCTGTTCAATACAAGGCCACTGCAGTGAAACCATGAATAAGAATACATCTGCTGTAGTACCATCCAGTCTACTTGAAAAGTAATTGTTAAATTAAATTTAGTATGTTTGGAACTATAACAGTTTGAAACATGTACAATATTAATGAATATTTGGTGGAATGTTTTACGTAGCTAACAATCTGCAGCCTAGGATAACAGTAATGAGTTGATCAATAATCACCTTTCAATGTAAATCAGTGTATAGGGCGAATTCTGCATTCTCTTTGGTAATTCTCTTTAGAGGTTGCTTTATAAAAAATGATTTAATTTTTGAATATCTAAAATGTTTATAATTGCAGCATAAAATAACATAATATTAATTTTACCAAGTAAGATACCACCCCAAAGTGCTTTAACAATTCAAGCTTTTTTAAGAAATTTATTTATTTAAATTTAGATTTAGAGAGAGGGGAGAGAAACATCAATGCCTTTTGTGTGCCCCCAACCAGGGAACCAGGTATGTGCCCTGACTGGGGAATCAAACCAGCAACCCCTTGGTTCACAGGGCAGTGCTCAGTTCACTGTGCCACACCAGCCAGGGCCAATGAAAGTTTTTATTCTTTGTCTTGATTTTGTGATGAATTTATCTATCTAAATGAGGTAGGATGGTCCCATTCATGTATTCTGGGGCCTCATCTGAGAAAGTTGGGTGACTGAGGCCGTTTTCAACCTAATCTCTCACGTTCTAGGAGGCCAGCTCAGGATTTTTATCTATGGTGGCTGAATGGTTCCCAGGAGGAAGCCCAAGTGTCTCTCAAATGTTTGTTTTTCCCACATACTGGTATAACATAGGCTGAAGCAATTAAGTATTCAAGTCCAAATTCAAGGGGTAGAGATAGAGACTTTAAAAGAAGGAACAGTAGAGTCACTTTCCAAGAGGCATGCAGACAGGGATGGGAAGAATTGCTGGCTTTTTTGCAATATGTAACATACTTATAGCAAGACAAGTCTTGCTTTCATTCTTGTCCTTGGCTCTGTGCCATCATTCCCCCCATAGATAACCAATTTTATTTTTAGTTTGTTTTTAGTTTCTTTTTGCATAAGTAAATACATATAAATACATGTAAATGTTATATATGTCTATATACCTCCATGTATACGCAAATTTATTCTGTGCAAGGTTCCTCTATACAGTAGACATCTACTCACGCTTACACAGTACACAAGTGTGTACCGGCGCTTTGACTCAGGTTCACAGGTCTTCCCTGGACAAGGGTGCTAGGCCAGTTAAACTTGCGGTATCTTTCTCTGACGCTTCCTCCTGGGAGCATGAGAAATGTCCAGTCTCCAGCGGGCACCAGCCAGGCCTAGCTGTGCAGTGTGCAAAGAGCTTCATGTCTTGGTGCTGAACAGTTTTACTCTCTGGGACAACACAGAGTTCTTTTCAACCACCCAGGGCAAATGGAGCCCATAACAAAGAGTCATTAACTGAGGTAAGATGCACCAAAACACCAAGGCTCCTGCTTCCAGGCTGCACTGGCCAGTGTGTTCTTAACAAAAAGGTAGCATATTATATATACTGTTTTTGACTTTGCCTTTTTTAAACTTAAAATTATATCCTGATTGGTCATTTCTTATCAGTTTATACAGATCTTCCTTGTACCTTGCTATAGCTGTAGAGTATTTTATCATGTGGATGTACCATGGTTTATTCAGCCAGTATTTTATTGATGGACTTTTGAATTTATGCCAAAATGAATAACCTAGTATCAAGTCATTTCATTTTTTGCCAGAGTACCTCTGGTATAAATTCCAAAAAATAGGATTGCTCGATTAGAGGGTAAATTTAGAGATTACCAAATTCCCTTTTTAGGGGTTATGTCATTTTGTATTATCCATGAATGTCCAGGAGTACCTCTTTTCCCACAGCCTTGTCATCAGAGTATACTGTCGAAGTTTTGCATTTATATTGATCTGATAGATGAATAGCATTAGCTCAGCCTACTTTTAACCTGTAATTTTTTAGTTATATATCAACTTGATCCACAGAACTATTTTAATAGCAAAATAAAAGTAATATAAATTCTTAACAACAGGGGAATTTAAAAATAGGATCCTCACAGCACTACTGTGTTGACATAGTTATTCTGTTGGGATTAGAAAAAGAGGGATCCTTAAATGTGAAGCAGTAATCTCTGCTGGAGAGTCTATGTGTCCCCATGAAAGGAAGCTCACATTTAGATATTACTAGAGGTGCCTCATGAGATACCTTTGTTCTATCCTTTATCTCTTCCACTTGTAGGTTTCCTTCCTTTATGCCCGTATAACCTAATAGCCCATCAAAAATGGGTCAAAGTTCTGAAATCTATGATAGTAGAACATTTTGGACTCAGTCCTTTCCTTATTTAGCTGTTAATAGATAGACCTCTGACACTAGAGTTGAATTCAGTATAATGCAACCCTCAATAATATTTTATATGGAGGGCAAAATATTGAAAACCGGGGAGTTTGTAAGTTAAAAATTTTCTTTTCATTTTATTCTTTATCATCTAAATTTGAATATGAGTTTTCTTAAAGATAGACAGCAGGTTCTCAAATAATACCATTTTGTTCTGGATCATTTTGTTATAATGATGAGATGCTGTAGAAACTTAACTCTTATTTATATCAATTAACCTATGGGTAAGATTGGGTTCCTTATATATCATTTTCATTGAAATCCTGGAACCTGTGAACAGTGTTAAGTGAGGACTTAACTGTAGTTGGAATTTCTATGGCAGAACCTAAGAAAGCTTTTTCTAAAAGCTGTAAGCATCTGTAAGATACAAAGTAAACAATTGTTTTATTAATAGCTTCAGTTCTTTGACATGTTTGAAGATGTATTCACCAGTGGCTCTAATACACCAGCAAAGCAGATCTCACACCGAACTTTGCCTCTGGAGTAAGACAGACTGGATTCACGTAGCTGTTCTCCAGTTCTGTAACCACGGGCCATCATGCGATCCTTTCCAGATTTTCATCCCTTTAAAAAAGTGAGGTTAATAATCTTAAGGATTTTATAAATGCTAAATTGATTGGCATAACATATGTGTATTATTTAGCATAATACCCAGCACATAATAAATAAGCAGACATCCCTAAGCCTTAATGTCAAACTTTATTAACTAGTAAAAGTAAGTGCTCTGACAAGAGTGTTTAAAAATGTAACTTGGGGCCCCAGCTGGTGGCTCAGTGGATTATCACCAGCCTGCAAACCCAAAGGTCACTGGTTTGATTCCCTGTCATGGCACGTAAACCAGGTTGCAAGCCAGGTCTCCAGCCAGATCCGTACGTAGCTGGAGGCAGGTGAAAGGCAACCATACATTGATGTTTCTCCCCCTTTCTTCCTCCCTCCCTGCCTCTCTCTCTCAAAATGATGAATAAAATCTTTAATTAAAAAAATGTAACTTGTAAGTACCCCTTTCACAGAATTCTTTTGACAGGTTCTTCTTTTCAAATGGCATTGCTCTTATGTCTGTCAGAAATTACATATAGCTAAAGCAGTGCTTGTACCTAGAAGATACTCTTTCCAAAGTAAAAGGAGTAACTCTTTTTGGCAACTTAAATGGTGGTTATATATTTTGTTTTAAATGGCCATGCACCTGTCTTTTAAAGTCACTTATCTAACCCATTAAAATATTTAGCATTGGAATACTTCAGTGTAGCCTAAAAATCAGTAAAAGCAAATCTTTTTCGTCACCTCTAATAAATTTTAAATTTCATCTCAATAACATTTTAAAGTATTTTTCCTTGTTCTCCAAAGAAATAAGCATTATTACTCTAATTCCTTATATGGTTTGGTTGTTTTGTGGAGAAAGTTAAAAATACAGGTAAGAAAATCCATTTGATTACTTTTCTTTCACTACACTTTCAAAAATGTACTTGCTAACACGTACTGAGTACTTTGCATTATTTAGATCTAAGAATTTGATTTAACAAGAAGTTTAAAGAAAAAGTCGGATCTCTGGGCTAACCTGTGAGTGCTAATCTACTTTATTTTAGGGATCCTGCCTTTCAGATGATCACGGTTACCAAGGAAACAGGCCTAGGTCTGAAGCTCCTAGGAGGAATTAACCGGAATGAAGGTCCCTTTGTGTATATTCAGGAAATTATCCCTGGCGGAGACTGTTACAAGGTAAAAGTGAAGAAAACAAAAACAACCTTTCACCAAAAAAACAAAACCACTAATAATGAGGTTTGTTTTTCTACTTCATCAGTATATTTTTAGTATTGGCTCAGTGTCCACTGTGTCCATTTCTCTGTGAAAGATACAGAGGAACAAAAAAATAGACCTTTGTCCTCAAGAACCTTTAACCTAAGAAATGGATGTGAAATAAATGTGGAAATAACAGACTTCAGGCTCAGCTAAAGGTTGTATCTTTTTAATTATAAGCTGTACAATTTTTATCTTAGTTTTGGTTGAGAGAAATTATATTTGAAGACATATTATCTATCCACTGTCCTGAGTTGGAGTTAAGTTGGATCACTTAAACTTGAATTAGAGTCATTTAGCCTCTCCTAAAAGCAAAACAAAATAAAAGCACTCAGAGGTAAATTCATTCGTTCTTGAATTTATAGAAGTTCTTGTTGAGATTGTTAATTATATCACTAATTAGTTGCCCACATGAGGAAACAGATTTACAGTTAAGCTAGAAAATATCCTTTTTAGGAATTACTGGGCTGGCCAAAAAGTTCATTTGGTTTTCACTGTAAGATGGCTCCAGTAGCACTTAGTTGTCTGTAACTACATTCAAAACAACTTCGTTCGATTGAATTGTGACAGCTGTTATATCAGTGTGCATTAAAAAAATTTATCAAAGTAGATGAATTTTGGTGTAGCCATTTTAATATTGAAGATGGAAGAAAAGCGACATTTTCAGTATATCATGCTTTATTATTTCAACTCAAAACACAGAAAAAAGATATGTACGGTGTATGGAGAAGGTGCTATAACTGGTCAAATGTGTCAAAAGTGGTTGTGAAGTTTCACACTGCAGATTTCTCTCAGGATGATGTACCATGGTCAGGTGGACCAGTTGAAGTTGATCGTGATCAAATAGAAATATTAATTGAGAATAATCAACCTTCTGTGTGGGAAATAGCAGGCATACTCAAAATATCCAAATCAATAGTTATTGGTGAAAATTGGTAAAAATGTGCCTTTTATTTTACAGAAAAGATCATACAGACTTTTTGGCCAACCCAATAGAAAGTCTTGCTCTCTTCTTCCATACAAGAAATCTGTAAAGCATGAATTCCTTTTCCCTCTGGCTGCTAGGAAGCTCAGACCCACATTTGAAGCCCAGTACCAGCAATTTAGTTAACGCACTGATTACTGTTTGCATTCCCATCTTTCTTGGATTTAATTGCAATTTTTGTCTTATTAATGTGATTATACGTGTCTTTTATTGAATATTGCCTCCAGTACATTTTGGAATTATATAGGATATGAAGAATTTAATATAATACCAAGCTGCGTAGTGTAAGAAAGGATTCTCTTATCATTAGATTTGATCATAATGTTGTTTTCTTATTCTACTTGTTTTGGTTGAATGAATAGCCCTACTCTTATCCCCATTCCTACCCCAAACAATTGTTTAGTAAGCAGTTTATCTAGTCTAGTAGTTTTTTTTCTTTGTTAGGAAAAAAATCAATTTTAGTAATAACTTCCAAAATGATAGAAATGATTTTGTTTGAGACTTGTTGAGATAATAAAGTATCTTCCAAATACATAATCTGTAAGTGTACACAATAAGTTTGTGATATTATAATGATATAAATTTTTGGCTATTGAACTTACTAACCAAATAAGAATATATTTAAATGCTAAACTTAAATTCAAACAAAAATGAAAATTTTCTCATAAGAATTGAAATGTTTAGTATTCAGTTTTGAAGCTGAGGGATATGTATAAGTTTTTTCTTAAGCTTCACAGTACCTAACAAGTGATAAGAATTTGCTTTTAAGACAAGAATCGATTTGTGCTTTTGTAGTGCCATGAAAAAATACTTGTAATTAAAATAATAAATTGATGGCAATGTTGATGAGTGACCCTTAAGCAGCTGTCATTGACAGCAGATTAAGAAATTATACTTAAAATACATACTTTCTCTTACTGGGTTTCTTAGAATTTCATTTTTTGAAAGGGTATTAAAAAGCAAAACCCTGTAATGAACTATGGCGTATTTTTACCACTAGAGAGCAGCACAGAGTTATTAATGCTCTTTGACTCTACCTGGTCCTGGCCAAGGGAACAGTCAAAATAAAGGTGTGGACAGAGAATAAATAATACTGTGATGCTTGCATTTATTTTTGTGTACTTCCTAATGATAGACAGTTATGTGCATATTTATTCTGCAAATACAAAGTGGGTGCTATTTTATTTTTAATAAGTTTAATAATAGCATTTACTAAGTTTAAATACTGTGTCCAAATGTTAAGAAACTCCTAATCTGCACTAAATTTCCGCATAGTAGGAATATTCAGAATAGGAAACACAGGCATCTGCACTAAATTTCCGCATAGTAGGAGTATTCAGAATAGGAAACACAGGCTATACGGTTATCCTTGTTAAGTTGTTGAACTGAGCAACTGTTAATATTTTTTAAATGCATATAAGCACTTTGACTACCTCTAATTTTAACATATTCAGAACTAACAATATAGGCAATCTCAAGCTTACAGATGGATTATATTCTATGTATATACCTACACTTCAAAGGGATATGAACTTCATGGAACGATTGGAGCTCAGAAGGAATTTCAGATCAAGGTTACCTGCGGTCATCACCGCCCCCACCCCCGCCCTCTGCCCCCATAGACATGTACAGACGTTTCTGACCTGGCAGATACGAGCTACAGTTCTGCTTCAGCAACCAACATACTGTGTTTCTTTGGAAAACATGTTCGGCTTTCAAACTTGGGATATCTTTAAAAAAATTTTTTTTAAGTACTTAAGCTTTTTTTTTTTTAAGATTTTTATTTATTATTTACAGTGAGAGAGGGGAAGGGACAGAAGCAGAGAGAGAGAGAGAGAGGCATCAATGCATGGTTGCCTTTCACCTGCCCCCAGCCACAGACCTGGCTGGAGACCTGGCCCACAACCTGGCCATGTGCCCTGACTGGGAATCAAACCAGTGACCTTTGGGTTTGCAGGCCGGCGCCTATCCACTGAGCCACCAGCCAGGGAAAACTTGGGATATCTTAAAGACATATTTTCAGTTCAAGTAGGAGAGATTATTCCAGCTCTGAGAGCTCGAGGCAGCCTGTGAGTTGGAAGCTAATGTTAACAGGAGAACTCTAAGTCCCTTTTCATCTCATTAGCTAGTCCACACGAGCCTGGAGTGATCAGCATTTAGTCTCAGACCTTTCTCTGGCCCAGCTACTCTTTGAGGCATCATACCCATGCATCCAATTGCCTCACCAACACTCCCACGTGGATCTCTTAAAGTCATCTCTAATGCACCCTATTTGTGATAAGACCCAGTCACACCACCCCCTCCTCATCCTCCCATCTCTTCCCAAACAAGTCCTCTTCCAGTGTTTCCGGTCGTGGTGAATGTTACCTTCTAGTTGCACAAAGTTAGAAAACCGAACAGCATCCTAAGGACTATCTCCACCCGAACACCCATATCCAGTTCTTTAGCACATACTGTTGACTTTTTACTCTCAGTATTTCTTAAACCCACTAGTTTTCTTGATCGCCACTACCATCACCATAGCTTACACTACCATCAGTTTTTATTAGACCTCACACTAGGTTTGTCTGCTTGTACGCACCATGCCCGTTTTCCTCCCAAGCCATCGTACTAATACTCAGCGGCCTACAAAGCTCTGTATTTAATATAGAGGGACTTCTGTTCTTGAGTTCTCTGGCTCTTCATCTCTCTGTGTCACGCTTTCAGTTCCTGGAGGGTCCCAAGTTCTTTCTCATCTCATGTGCTATTCTCTCTGACCAGGAGCAGCCCCCACCCCTTCCACCCATGCTTTCTTATTACTTCCAGGTACCGAGTCAAAGACCACTTTCTAGGAATGGGCTCCCTGCCCCCATTCCCAGGTTTTTTATTCCTACATGTGCTTCTGGATCCTAGCTCAGTTTGTAATCATAAACCGATATCTGTAATTGTTCTATTAGATGAACAAGAGAATATGTTTCCTAAGTGCAGGCATCCTACCTGAATAGGATTGTTCACCCTCCATGTGGTGCCTGACACATACTTATTGCTTAATTAATATTTATGAGTGAACAAGTGAGGCCTTAGTCAGTATGTCCCATTTCTGAGACTTACCGATCTGTTTACCATTTTACTGCCACCATGTGAGCTCAACACCAAGGTACCTCCTCCCCGGCCCTTTGTGTCCAATTCTGGATAATACTTTCAAGTTTTTAAATGTTTTTAGTTTGTTTCTTTGTTTTTCTGCTAATAATGTAAGGAAAGCAGGCAGAAATCAAATGCTTGTCTTCAAACCTGATACATTATTATTTTATTATTATTATTACTATCATTATCTCTGAAATGTAGATGAGTCTTATAATCAATGTTGTCATATAATTGGCAGCAATTTTTTCTCTTAATACTTAAATAATGGCATATCTTACAATTGATATTATTTTAGGTTTGATAAATTCAGGACTCTTTTTGTCAACCCCCGTAGATACAGACAAAGATCACAAAAATATAGGTACTAATGGTTAGCCATCATTCACAAAGGATCGAAGCAGGACATTTTTAACTTTCTGAGGAAGTCTGTTTTCAGAATATGCTGGGCATATCATGGAACTGGGTCCAAGGCCTTTTAACTAAACAGGACGAAGGCCTCTGGATGGCAGAGGGTCAGGAAACCAAGCCCATCGGTGGAGCTAAGGAGTAGCAGCCAGAGGGGTTCCCTTTGCAATATCACTCTCTGTCCTTTTTTGTCGTTATTATTTCTGTTCAAGCCACCTTCATTTTCTCTGTTCCCTAGACCTGGTTAATGTGATGTGGACTTGCTACATACCTGGCGCCATGCTGGGGGAAACAGCTATGAAAAGGACATGCATGGTCTGGCCCACTGAGAATCAGCGCTGTTGAATTAACATGCTCTCGTGTAACGGCCCCAGCCCTTTGGGCACCAGGGATTTGTTCGCGGAAGATAATTTTTTCACAGACCAGGGAGGTGGGGTGGGGGGAAGACAGAAAGTGTAGGTCAGAGAGGGGGTTGGGAGATAGGAGGTGGGGCCTCCTCACCTGGGGAGGAGGGAGATTGGAGACCCCTGCTCTAATGAAAGAAAAAAGGGTATAAGGATAGTAAAAATCAGGGCCTACCGGCCTTAGTACAAAGTAATGGAATAGTATAGGTAACAAGAGTCTTGGGAGCAAAGCGAAAGGAACAATTAAGTAAAGTGGGGAGCTGGAGAAAATTTACAGCAGAGATGAGGTTTGATTCTCTCTGCAGTCTAGTGAGGGTTCATCAGATGGAGAAGTGACAGGGTGGGTGGTGTCGTTCTACACAGAAATTAGTACTCGAAAAAGCATTAGCGTTTGAAGAACACTTTCTGAAAATAGAATAAAGACTTTTTGTATGCCGAGAAGGGCAGGTGGATAATGAGGCTAGAAAATGGAAATTGCAGTTTGTTTGTTTCACTGGGTTTGGGAAGTTGAATACGGAATTTCAACTTTTCTACCAGTGGGCAGTCGTCACCGGTGCTTAATTTAGGAGTAATAAGATTAAAGTTGCTGTCAGTGTGAAAATCGCCTGTAACAGATTTGGGATGCTGACTTGACTCACCTGTGTTTAACACCTACAGTGTGCTGGGGCTTTATATGTTAATTAATTATGACATCAACCTTGTGTGATAGGTGTTTACTGCAGTTAACAGCTAAGAAAAGGGAGTCTTGCAGATATGAAACAGCTCACTTGGAGTGAACAAGGACACCTCCAGCTGACAGTTTATGGCACTATGGGAAAGGACCCAAAGGCTTGCAAGAGCATCCCTTAGTATCTAGGAATAATGAGTTAGCTAAATCACAGCCCGACAGTATAGATGGTTTCTGAATAGGCAATATGTCATTTAGAAAGCTATAGAATAGTCTTTATAATCAGAAATGAACAGTGTTGGGAGTTTATAATAGGAGTATTCAAATAGTCGGGAATACATTATTATTTCAGCATCTTTATATATGTCAGCATGAAAGATTCTAGGCCCTGAAGCTAGGCACATGAAAGTGCTTGGCGCCTCGCCTGTCACATTGTGTAGTTGCTCAGTCACTGCTGAAGCAGAATGTAGGCAGTGAGGAAGAGGCCTCTGAATTTAGTGTCTTCACACGCACATTAACCCAACTGGGGCAGGATCACTGGTTCTGAATGCCAGACTTTTATAGAAATAGCTTTGTTTTAGTTTGCAGGTTCTGGCTTTTGAACAGTTTCAGAAACTCACACAATCAGCTAAGGTTTTATTCTAAGAAACAAAGGGGGAGGGGGGAACCACTGCTGTGAATACCTTTTAGAAAGAAAGAAAAAAATAATAAATTATATATATATATATATATACACACACACACACACACAGAAGCCATAGTCAGAAGGCATTATTCTTCCTTTCTTTTCTGACTCTTGTCCCGCTTGAAAATGCTCCTTAAATACATCAGTGTACTTTAATATAAGATATGTTCAAGTGCCTTTCTGAGAGCTCTTCTCTCTGCACTGCTAACACTGGCCATACAGCCTGAGAGGAGAATGTGGGAGGTCGTAGGTCAGCTGAGACCCTGTTGCCCACTTCTATTTTCTGTAGCCTTTTTCTCTGCAGCCCTGAGCACTGACTGTGATTTCTGTAAGGAACACAGATACAGGAGCTGCCGCAGACACTTGAGAGCAGGGGTGTCAAACTCATTTTCGCTGGGGGCCCCATCAGCCTCGCAGTTGCCTTCAAAGGGCTGAATGTAATTTTAGGACTGAATAAATGTAACTACTCCTCAACATTTCCGCAAGCCGGGTAGAAACAAGGTGCCTGGCGGAAGGTGCTAGGCCGGATAAAACAAGGTGGAGGGCCGGATTCAGCCTGAGGGCCTTGTGTTGGCCACCTGTGCCTCAGAATTTACGTCTGTTCTTTTCGTGGAGAAGATTCCGCACCTCCCCATCCTCTGCCTTCTCCCTCTCTCATTGTCTATGAACATCTAGCCAGGAAGTCATAGTAAGTCATTGGAATGCAGGCCCATCTGGCTGCCAAGCCTCGTGCTCTTTCCACTTCAGCCCACTGCCTCTGAAAGCACCTGCCCGAGGGGGAGACAGCTGCGTTGCCATCTGACTGAGAGTCCTCATTGTAGGATTTCCTCTTTTCAAGAAAGTTTAATAGAAGGAATTGTTAAGCCCAAGAATTGGCGCAAAGTAACCTAATATTAAGTACCTCCCACCCCGTGTCTACATGGACCTTTCTTTCCTTGCCAGTGGCTTTTAAATGGTTTGTTCCAGTGAAGTAGGGCTTTCTTTATTTTTCCCCTTTGTCCCCTTAAGTTGTTGCCAGGCTTTGAGATACAAGTCTATGAGGGGGGACCCAGAAAACCCAGAAGTTACTTGTAAAAAACTGTGTATTCTTACATATTTAAATTTCAGGCAACTTCAGAGTATTCTTCATATGATACAGTACACCAGTTGAGACATTTTTGCCGTTGCGCAAAACAGTTTTGAACTCCTTGATTTTTTTTTAAAGATTTTATTTATTATTTTTAGAGAGAGAGGTAGGGAGAGAGGCAGAGAGGGAGAGAGACATCAATGTATGGTTGCGTTTCACCTGCCTCCAGTCACAGACCTGACTGGAGACCTGGTTGGAGACCAGGCTGGGGAATCAAACCAGTGACCATTGGGTTCGCAGGCCGGTATCCACTGAGCCACCAGCCAGAGCTTTGATGCCTTTTTGTGCTTCTGCCATTTTTTTGTTTGTTTGTTTTACCTCTTGCACATTGGCAAAACATTTCCCTTTGAGGACTGTGTTCATCTAGGGAAACAAAGCAAAGTCATTCAAGGTGATATCAGGTAAATAGAGGGGGTAGGACATAGGGATCTTGCTGTTTTTTTTATCCAAAACTGCTAAACATCCAGTGCTTGTGGGCAGGTGCACTCCTAAATCACTTGTGATAAAACAGACAAATTCATCAAGTCTTCAAAAAAAATTTACTGAAGCCGAATGCAGCCTCTCACAATAACACCAGCTGATACCCTGATACAGATGGGTTCCTAGAACCCTCACCTAGTGGGGGAAGCTGGTACTGCAAGGGGCCCATTCTCCAGAAGATAATTCCAGTTTTTTTTAATTTCCCCTACTACATATGGATTTAATAGTAACATTTAATTTAATTTGTTTATTTTAAAATTAGATGAAAAATTCTCTTTTGAACCTTTACTTTGAATGCCAGATTTGGAATATAGAACTACAATATAATTTAGCTAGTTAGGCACAAAGTTGGAAAGAAAATGAACTTTCTTTTTATTTTGGGGGATGGAGAATTTATATTCTTCTTTCTTAAGGTAATATTTGATACATACAAAGAGGTACTGGAAAATATATCTGATTTATGAAGCATAATAATAAAGTGGACACCTGCGGTTCCACTTTAAGAGTTCACCACTTGAAGTAAGAAGTAGGAAGTTTAAGTACTCTTGAGGCTTCCTCTGCACTTTCCCCAGATCAGTTCTCCACCCTCCCTCCCAGAACTAAGCCCTCCAGAACGTTTTTATTCTTCCCTCATGTTCATTAGTCTTTTCTTGCCTAAGGCCAAAAGGCTGTTCTTCTTTGTTATGATTTTGCCTTCACCTTGGATGAATGCATGACTGTCCTCAGACTCAAAGTAAGCGCATTAAATTGCATGCTCATGTGCATAGTGTCTAAGGATAGCCTGGGTATATTTGATTTGAATGCATATGTAACCAAACTTTGTAATAAGATTTGGGCCCAGCAATACTGGATTATGTATGTAAAACCTTACAAAATCAGCTCTTTCATTTTAGTGAACATGTGGAACCCATAATGTAAATACTTTCTCCATATTTCATAGTCTTTTCCACATTACTCTTGTTTTACTCCCCATACATTAATCAAATGGAAGGAGAAAAAACTATTTGTTAATATAGCAATTGTGTTACGATCTCCATCTTTGCTAGTTAGAATTAATCATATATTTATAAAATCAAAATTAGTTTTCAAATTTTATATACTATTTTTTTTTTTAAAGAATGAGGTTTCATTTATTTATTTATTTTTAAAGATATTATTTTTAGAAAGAGGGGAAGAGAGAGAGGCAGAGAGGGAGAGAGACATCAATGTATGGTTGCCTTTCACCTGCCTCCAGCCACAGACCTGACTGGAGGCCTGTTTTGCAACCTAGTTATGTGCCCTGGCTGGGGAATCTAACTTGCAACCTTTGGGTTCGCAGGCCGGCGCCTTATCCATTGTGCTACCAGCCAGGGCCAAATTTTATATACTATTAAATTATCTTTTTTGGTTTAATGTGTTATAATGTTTATAATTCAGAAGAGTCATAGGGTAATTATGCAGTTAGATTTTATCTTTTATACAGTATTTGAGATAACATGTTTTGAGATAACACCATTTTTTTAATTAAAATTTGTATATTTGTCTTGTGCATGCTCAGTATTCAGCATTACACTAAATATCTTTCAAAAAAACAAAAATAACTTATTTATCAGTAAAGTAACCATAAATCACCATTGTTAAGTATAATTCAATTCAGATTGAGGATGAGTTATCCAAGTGATATATCTTAGATAAATAACACCTTGAAGAAAGGTATTTCCTTGAATTTGTAGAATGTACTTAAATGCCATCAGGGCAAAAGCCTGGCCTTTTAAATATATACACTTCGTCCTTAGTTAATTAAATAAAGCTTCTGTCCTTGTACAAAGGATAAATTCAGAAGTATCTTAGGAACTGAAAATGAAGAGCGCTTATTCTTCTTTTCCAGTTTGAATTAAGAGAAAAGACAGATGGAGACTGAGAAGTCTGCCTAACAACTACGTTACATATTGCAACTCATATGCTCTGTCTTATTCAGTTAGATTAGTTAGAGGCAGAGCTGGGACTTCACAAAGATAATGC
Source organism: Noctilio leporinus (assembly GCA_004026585.1). Taxonomy (NCBI): domain Eukaryota; kingdom Metazoa; phylum Chordata; class Mammalia; order Chiroptera; family Noctilionidae; genus Noctilio; species Noctilio leporinus. Next base: position 646,344 of record PVIW01000162.1, read on the forward strand.
CAGACAGCCAGTTAAAAGTGGCCATTATTAATTAGTAGGACATGACTAAAGCTACATTCCCAACCAGTTAGCCCTGAGTCATAGGAGACGTAGTAGATCCAGTAAAGATATTTGATCATGTCCTGAAATGTGGGTAGTATCAATATAATTAAGATCTTTGATGGAATTTTCATCTTAATGGCTTGGGGAGATGAAACATGCAGGAATACTCAGAAACTAAAGTGAATGAGTGTCATATTCTGAAATATTCTGGGATTATTTGACCTGCTTTATCACACAGAGCTGTATGTCTCATAGTCCTGAGCTTTCCAAGCCGGTCTCTTTTCCTTGTGTACTGGGTTGTGTCTTCAACTATTCAGGATTCCTTAGTGTGCAACTTTATTCAAGATATATGTGGACTATTCCTATTCATTCACATATATTAACAAACTTGGCTTTAATCAAAACTTTTTGTTATTGAGAGTCTTTGTCTAAGGTTTTCTCTCTACTCTTTAAGACATTCTCCACTAAAACTTTGCTCTGCTTTACTTGTGTCAGTTAATTTAAAAAATAAAAAAAACATCCTCGCAGGGAAGGGGAGCAGCTTAGACAAGAACCTAGTATAAAGGAACCATGGACATGGACAACAGGTGGGATTGACTTTGGGGGGAATGGGTGGGTGGGGAGGGGGATAGAGGGGAGCAAAAAGAGGATGGATGTAATACAACAACAATAAAATTTAAAAAAAAGAAAAGGAAAAAAAACATCCTCTTTAGTTTCTTTACAAATGTTACCATTTTTGTTAGGATGGACGTTTGAAACCAGGAGATCAACTTGTCTCGATAAACAAGGAATCTATGATTGGTGTATCGTTTGAGGAAGCAAAAAGCATAATTTCCAGAGCCAAGTTGAGGTAACTATTCTTTCCATTGGATAAAATGAACCATGTAGCATATCTCCTTAAAATAGTAATTTAAGATGTCTTAAGTACATGCAACTCTAAAAGAAATATTTTTAAGTAATGTATGACATATTATCTTCGAATTCAATTGTACTATATCAGTAATGTATTCATAAAATAATTTCTTTTTAATGTTAGGTCAGAATCGGCATGGGAGATAGCATTCATAAGACAAAAATTGGACAGTAGTCATCCCGAAAATGCATCAGATGCATCCCATTTACAAACTTCCGGAGAATATGGACCTCAAGCCTCAACACTTAGTTTTCTTCCTTCTCCCCTGGAAATACTAATTCCAAAGACCTCATCCACTCCCAAAACTACAGATGCTCTTTTACCTTCTTTTAAGGTAAATCAGGTAATCTTAAATTACTGTTTAAGAAATGTAATATTAAATTATATTTATGTAGCCATAGTCCCCTCTGTTTTTATATTTGTGACATACATATGGAATTATAATTTTGGTAGTACAGTGTGCTAGCAAACTGGTATTTCCCTGAAAGATTTTTCCCAAGATGTTTATGCTGTGCCGTCAATAAATATAATTTTTTTTCAAGTCCATGTCATTTGCCCAGGAAACCATTATCAGAAATGGCATCACAAAGCTATGCCTAGATAACACTCCAAACTATGTTAGGAGTGTCATTTTTATTTTCAGGCAGACTTTAATATGGTTCAGTTCATTATTATTTCTGCTTTCTGCTTGACAGGTGGTGTTCCTTTAGGCTCCTTAGCTTCTTTTTTCCATAGTGAAGCTAGTCTAATCATCCAGTGTAAATGGATGTTCCTCACGTGTGTAGGCTAGAATATAGTTCACCCTAGCAATGAACAAAAAATGGGGAAGTTCTGCATCAAAATAGATACAGTCAATAACTAGTTGCTACAGTCCTCTAATAAATCAAACTTATCAAATAGAGTATACATTCTTTAAATCAAAGTTATAGAATAGAGAATATACTCTTAAAAATGTTTAAAGATATTTAAAATTATTTTTAGAGAGAAGGGAAGGAAGGGATGGAGAGAGACATCAATGTATGGTTGCCTTTCACCTGCTCCAGCTACAGACCTGGCTGGACACCTGGCTTGCACCCTAGTTATGTGCCCTGGCTGGGAATCGAACCAGTGACCTTTGGGTTTGCAGGCCAGCACCTTATCCACTGTGCCACCAGCCAGGGCTTTACATTTTTGTTAGCTATAAAGTAAAATAGGCAATTCAGGTAGGCTTTCAGTCAGTGAAATACAGTTTGTGAAAGAGAGCTTCAGTGTCACGTGTGTGTTAATCAGGTACAGAAGAGAAGATTTTCTATCAGCGCCTTATACTTTTTCATTTGTGTTATAATTAACCTTTTCAAAGACAATGTACATGGCCTTATAATTTGTTGTCCTTTGGTGGTGGAGCTGAAAGTAGCCGTTACCTTCAATTCTGAATTTGAGGATGAATATACCAAATTTTTAGAGGTTTTATTTAACTTTTTATTTGTGACTATTGCCTTAATCACTTTATTCTTTTTATGTTAACATGAGCTTTTAGTCTGGTCTATGACCTACTTTAGAAAATGACATTTCATATTCCTCATTTTCTTTCACAGTTAAAAACTAGGTACAAGAAAACAGAACAGACTCCAATTACTTCTTCAGACCACATCTCTAAGGGTATGCCTAATGCAGGTAAATGCACACTTAATCCCTCTTTCCTGTTTTGTTTTGGTTTCTTTTTCTTTTTTTCAATTACTCTCTCTCTCAATGAGGAGTACGTAATGGGACTTAAGAGACTTTAAAGAAGAATGCATTAAGTCTTTCTTCAGTGAATAAGAGGGTAAAATGAATGCATTGTGTAGTGGTCCCTGTTAGATTATGACTTTTATTGGAAATTTTCCTGAACAAAGGGTTGGAATTTTCAAAGATGCATTATCATATCAGGGTCTATGAAGCTGTACTAATCAATGGACTGTTGAAACTAAGTAATAAAAGCTCTTTTATAAGTCAAGATTAGGTTGCCTTAGCCTTTACGCAAAATGCTGGTGAGGTATATTAAATGTGCTTTTCAGAGAAATTACAGAGGGGAGATAGCTTAGGAAAAGAAATACTTTGGGGTTTTTGGGGAAGAGATTAAACAGATACAAATTTAAAAGAACATCAGTATTGTGAATATTATATCATTGGTAAAAACCTACCATGAAATGACTTACTGTTTAAACTAATAAAATATTATGTAAACTACACTTAAGGAAAAGATTTTTATCAAGCTATGAAGTGTACCTTGGCTCAAATATGAAGAAAATTCCTCCCCTTAAATAACCTCTAAACATTAAGCTCAATAGTCAGAAACTATACAGGGTGGGACAAAAGTAGGTTTACAGTTGTTTGTATGGAAAATAGTACAATAATAAATAATAATGGAAGAATAAACTTTTGCATACTCACAACTGTGAACCTTTTTACTTAGTGGGGTTTGTTGACTTATAAATTTTATTAGTTTATCTCCTTTGCATAATTAGTTTTCATTATTTTTATATATAACTGTGACACCATGTGAGAAAAAAAGATAAAGAAAAGCAGGAAACAATGGTGAGGAGACATTTATTTTTTCACATGCTTTTAATTTTGAAAGTAATCAAACTACTCAATGCTTCTCTTAGCCCTTTATTTATTCAGTAAGCATTTACTATGTCATGTGTAGAAAACAGGGTACAGTAGGAATTATGAAGGAATTAGGATATTTTCTGTGAGACATTCAATAATACATTATGAAACAAAACATGGGGTTAAAAACCTTTATTGTTCAGACTAGAGAAAAAATGTGGGTGTGAGTTTATGTGTACGTGTGTGTTTATTGAATAATTATTTTCAGTATTCTGTTAACTAGAGCAGGGTATGGGTAGTTTTACTCTAAGGAGCATGCTATCTTGTGGATGAATTACACACGTGAACAAATAGTGTAAAACCATGCACAAAGTGGACTAAGGAAGGAAAGTAATCAGTGGCCTGAGGGATGTAGGAAAGGCACCAGGGTTAATCACCAGGCTCTGAGTGGAAACTTGGGTCACCGGACCTTGAATGCCAGGTTCCTGAGTGTCAGTGTCATGGAGAAGAACACTGAACTCAGCACAAGATCAAGCAGAGAGTTGATGAAAAAGAGCTTGTGTACAAGGGAGCTGGCCAGAAGAGAGAAGTTGAGCTCCCCAGGATGTTCTGGTGGATGGCTTACACAGGGCCCTGGGGTGGGTGTAGACTTGGCAATGAGGATGAGGTCAGCTCTCAAAGGATCACCCTCTAGGGAGGTTGACCCAGGGTGGTCACAAAGTGTTTTCCATGATCAGTGGACCACTCAGAGGTCCTGTAAAAAAATTCTTGCACAACCGTTCTAGTTACCATTTCGTCAACAAAGCAACTGTTTTGCAGAACATGATGTTAAGAAAGGGTGTTGTTGTCATACATTCTTTTCTTTAAGGATGCAGTGAGGTTCATTTCAACTACAGAGTATTCTGGAAAGCATGGAGTCATCATCAGACTCCTAAGATGGATTTCTTCTAGTCAAGGGCAAGGCCAGCGTTACCCCTGTCCTGTCTCATTTAGAGGTTCAAATCTGACTAGCTAGGTAACCTTGAAAAAGTTGCCTCATGGGATTGTGATGAGTATTTAACAAGATCATACTGATCAGATCAGTCACTGAGCATTGTAACTGGTACATAGTGTAACCTGTTATTATTATTGATATTACAGAATCTGCTGACCAGAATGTAGCTCAGATAACATTCCAGGGCATGTTTTTAGAGCAGAAGTGAAAGTTTTTATCCTTTATTTCAATTTTGCATATTCCTTTCTAGCTTTAAAAATAGGACATAATAAAGGATTAGTTACAACAGACAGAATTTGTTGGCAAAAAATCACATAAAAATTTAGATCTTGAGGGAGATGGTAAACCTCAGTTGATAGATGAAGGTAAAAAATCACCCTAAGTGAAACAAAAGCAAGGAACTAAGGGTGAGCTAGAAATCAGGTGACTTCTACCATTTAGTCTTTCACACCATACCTCTCCACACTCCTCTTTTTTTTTTTTTTAAGATTTTATTTATTCATTTATTTTTTAGAGAGAAGAGAAGGGAGGGAGAAAGAGAGGGTGAGAAACATCAATGTATAGTTGCCTCTGGCCTGCAACCAAGGCATGTGCCCTGACCGGGAATTGACCTCAACCACTTGGTTCACAGGCCAGCACTCAGTCCACTGAGCCACACCAGCCAGGACTCCATGCTTCTCTTTTATGGCACACTCTGGGTTTGGTGGAGTATTTCTCTTAATGTTACCGAACCGAACAGAACTGAACTGAATTGAACAAGGGTTTGCCCACTGACTCGAAGCACAGTGAAGCTGCTCAATCGAAGCAAGGTTTGCAATGAAGAAATTAAAGCCATTTTATTGGCAGGGCACCAGGCAAGGAGAATGGAAAGCTGGTTTGACAGTCACATTAAGAGAGAAAAAAATACATATGGTATTTTTTATCCCATTGGTCAACAATTAGGCATCACATTAATAAAGGAAACTTTGTTGCTTTTATCAGAATTGTAAAAACTCTTTTATACCAAAATTAATCTTTTTCAACATTTAGTTCCATTTGAATCTAAAGTCAGTAGCCATTTTTTATGATCTTGACACATATAAACTATATTCAAGATTTTACATAGAATGCGAACGATGTGTTAAAGGTTCAGAGGAAGACTATTTATTTTCATAGGCGCCTCTTATGTTCTTAAGAGAATGCAAATCATTTTGTACTTAGAGACAGATGCTCTGAGAAATTTTAAAAAATTAAAACACTGCATAAAGATGTGACATTTTAGAAAGTTTCTTCTCTTCCTCTTGTTTCTATGTGGAACTAGTAAAATATCATTTAAAAGTGTATTTAGAATAGTGACACTTCAGCTCTCAGGATTGACATGAATTGCAGGAATTTGTTTTCCAAGCTTTGGTATATTAAAACAATTTTTTTCAAGTTCTAGTCGTAGGTGGCACCTGGTGTCTTATTCTTGTAGCAGGGACAAAGGCTTATCTAAATAATCAGGGTAGATTGAGAAGGTGCTCTTGAAAGTCCATTTATACTGCTTAAAGTATAACCCTTCGGTAAAATAAGAAATGGGCTTTTTTTTAGTTCAAGAAGTTGTTGGTCTATTATAGTTTATATGTAAAATGAAACAATTTGCATTTTCAAGTGTTTCTATGGTACTTCCACAGTTCATGTAACAAAACCACCTTTGCCAGCCAAAGAAATACCATGATCTTTCTGAATTTCTCATGTGATTTTACTTCTTTAAAAAAAAAAAAAAAGAGAGACTTCATTTTACAATTTGTAAGGCATTGTGATGACAGGATAATGGTGGTAGGATGTATGTTCATCTTTTACATGAATATGTCTGTGGGGTTTAATACATAATTGGCCACTCTTTATTTCCTATCTTTTAGATTTTTAGAGCTCAAGTAAAGCTGGTTTGTGTGATCCATTTTATGTTTAACGAAAAAGCCATGAAAACAAAAGCGAAAACTGCCAACTGATTAGCCAGAATTATTTTTGAACAGCAGGAGCTCCGAGCACATCCTGTCAAATGAAAATTTCTATTCCAATTAAATCTCCAATTAATGTGCACCCTGTTGTCTCTTAGATGCTGCTCCTGCCTGGACTGATCATTACGGACCACAGGGAAGGAAGATTTCCCTAAGTCCCTCCGTTCGCCTTAAGGCAGAGAAACTGGAAATGGTAAATACTTTGAATTTCCATTCTTCTTCCATAAAATAACAGCAAGGAAGGTATCTCCTTCTGGGAGAGGATAAAGGGCTGGAGCCATTAGTTTCTTGAAGGGTTATATATTTGCTGTCAAATGAATAGCAGTTTAGATTTAAATTAATTCACTCATGTCTGAGTGGGGAAGTTCATGTAGTTCACTTACTAGAACAAGGTAAAATAAAACCTTCTGTCACTAAATGGACATATAAATGAATGTTTCCCCCTGTGTAAAAATAGGACAAATGTGACATTTTACTAGGTAGAGTCTAAGGAAATGGAATAAATCATGACAACATGTAGTAGACTTCATCTGTAATAGCAATAAGTGCAAGGAATACTCCAGTTGTTCGATTTATTAAAAAGTTAAAGGGAAACGAAATCCCAAAGAATATAATAAGGTAGTCAGATGCTCATTATTAAGAAGATGGTAGCCATGTACTAAGGCACAAAATTATTATCCTGGGGACAGGAAAACATTGAGAGCTTCTGTATATAAAAGACACTTAAGATGATTAAAAAGAAAAAATGGGAAAACATTTTCAAACTTGTGCTTGTTAGATTATTTGGGAGCTGATGGCAAAATGCCATGTCTTCTATTTTTTTATATAAAAATGGATATGATGTTCAAGGTTCACAGCCTCTACTTTCCTATCATCTTTTGAGGATAAGGATGTTTTACACTTGAGGAAGAGTGCGAAAACTCCTAGAAAGAATAAATGCACATTGTGTCTACATGCATGCCTTTGCATGGTCTGGGAGCAGAGCCCTTTTCATTACCGATCGGAATCTTACCCATTGTTCTAATTCTGACTCAATTCCAATTCCCCTGTCCAGACTTTGCTAACTATTATTAGTTAGAGCCAATGGTGCCTTATTCGGCACATCTGCAAATCACTTCCTAGTTCTTTTCTGTATCTTGTTACAGCAACAAGAAAAGCTTCTTCACAAACTACCTACCACTGTTTAAACACCTGGTTTTTGCTCAGCAAAACTTTGTGATTAATTAGACACTTGGAATGTCATTTTGATAATTTCAAAATCCTGAGTATCTTTTGTAAACTCTTACTCTTTATTTTTGATTAAAATGTCAGTTCTGCCTAATGGCAAAGTTCATAATCAGGTCATATTAATATTTTCAAAAGTTAAGTGTCTGATGTTTAGAAACATATCAATATCTAAAAATAAGTAAAGTTGTTATTTTTTTAATGATGTTGGTTTAATATACATTTCTGGACATTCAAGATTTAATGCTAACCATTTATCTAGATAAGTAGAAAATTTTCCAGCTAAAGACTACCTGGCAACCTTTATTTCCTGACTTGGTTTAAATTTTCTAGAGCATGATATATATTTTTTATATTTGTAATTTTCTTAGAGGTATGAAAAGCAACTAAATTTGTATTGGTTCTGAAAAGTATAAGTTACTGGAATCAGAAATCCAGTTTTGGTTTTCCTTTTAGCCTAAGCAAATTGATTATTTTTGTAGAAAAAATAAAATCGCAATTTTACAGCAAAAGAAGCTCACATTCTGTGTAAATTCAGCTTCCAGGCTTTTATTCAAAATATTTTTCATGACTGTGGTTAGTAGAGCAATCTTTGCTTTCAGAGTTTGAAACTCTATTTTACTCAATATTTTTTTCTAAAATTCAAATTAGTGTCTCTCCACCCAAATATTTCCTAAGCTGTTTTTCACTTTTTGGATAGCGAATTATTACTATAATAATATCTGTATCATTTTAATTTGAAGTAGGTCCTTCTATTATAGTTGCTACTTTGTAGACAAATTCAACTTTATCATCCATTACATTTTTGATATATTTCCTATTCAGTAATAGGTTAGGATGATGTGATCAAGTATTAAAAATGTAATAAAGCTATAACTATTTCTTTATCTTCTATAAATATATTGCACCTAGTATCTAGAAAATTGGTGCTTTAATAAGGAAAAAGTGTTGACTGATTATGTGGTTATTAATTACCCTACTCAGTACAATTTTTAAGAAAGGCACAGGGTTAGAATTAGGTGGAGAGGACCTGTTATCACACGTATATGAATGGCATTGTCTTCATGCAATCCTTTTTGTTTTTCCCAAGTAGACAATTTTATAATCAGAATCCCCTGAAAAGTGATTTCTAATACTGAACCAGTTTATTTTTAAATGTATTGTCTAAAAAAGATTGTCTCTTTCGATGACCACTCTGAGAATTATTTTTATATACAGATGTTTTTTAATAATTTAACTATGGTTATTTAGCAATGTATTTTTCATAGTATTTTTGTAAGTACTATAGTACTATGTGTCTCATTTGATCCTAACATAAAACTTAGAAGTAGGTATGGTAAGCATAGCAAATAGAGATACAATTTATTAGTTGGCTTGAAGACACTTTTCTGCAATCAATATCTGTATCTTTGTACCTCGGAAAGATGCTGTGGGATACAGATGCCATTTTGCTAGTGTTTACTCTGCCTCTAGACATTTCTGTAGCACTTGAAGAAAGTTTCAGTGAGCAATGCACACCCAATGTCTGATCATAGTTGTTAGGTTAGGAAGTACGTGACATTTCTTTTTCGTTTTTTTAAGATTTTATTTATTAATTTTAGAGAGAGGGAAAGGAAGAGAGACATCAATGTATGGTTGCTTTTCACCTGCCTCCAGCTGCAGACCTGGCTGGATACCTGGCTTGCAACCTGGTTATGTACCCTGGCTGGGAATTGAACTAGTGACTTTCGGGTTCTCAGGCTGGTGCTTTATCCACTGTGCCACTAGCCAGGGCCTCTTTTTTTTTTTTTTTTTTTTTTTTTTTACGATTTTATTTATTAACATTTCTTAAATTCATCATTCAAACACCAGAAAACATTAAGGACCATTATTGTCCAATTAATACATTTGCATTTTTAAGGCTAAAAGATGACATGATTGAATAAATTATTAGAACCTACTTTTTGATCAAACATAGATTACTTCCAATTTAAATTTATGAGTTTGCCTCACCAATATGCTGTATTTATCTTGAATATTTTATGTTCAACAAAACTTTGATCTATTACAAAGCTTAGCTCTAGATCAATTTACGTAACAGTTAATTGCATTTTGCAACTTATTATTACTTAATAAAATAACAGTCACCATATATTGAATACCTTTTGTGATGGGTGTTTCATTTGCATTACTTTTATAAATTTGTTTTTATATCTTTACATGAAAAGTACCAGTTATACACAGAAGTGGTTATATTATACATGTGTAGTTTAACGACCAATAAACACATGTACCCACCACCCAGCTAAGAATGAGAACTTTTGAAAATGCCTGTGTCTCTTCTTGATCCTGTATACCTTTTCTCTCCCCAAGGGGTAACTATATTTTAAATTTTGAGTTTACCACTCATAGGCTTTAAAAATTAATTACTGAAGTATTATGAAGTCAGAGAGTTTACCTCCAACTTTACTTGAGGAGTTGCCAAATTTTCACTTCTGTTTCTTCAGCTCCTAGAAAAATGTTTGGTTTATAGTATACACTCAGAAAATAATTGTTGGATTGGTAAATTGTTTTCTCAAGTAGTTTTTATCTATTTTCATTCCCACTAGCATTATGTAAGAGTTCCCATTGCTCCACATATTTTACGTTTAGTCTAATCATGATGTGTTTTTATTTTTAACATATTTAAAATTTTTTTCTTTTATTTTTAAATTACTTTTTACGCTTTATTGTATTGTCTGGTTTATGTTTATTTGCTTACTTAGCGGTTTATTTTTCTCTTCCAACTTGTTTAGAAATTTTACCTTCTCTTGCTATTCTTCTAGTGATTAATGTACATTTTTAACATGCATAGTTAATGTAAAGTTAATCAGTATGAAGTTATTCAAAATCTTTACCCTTCTTTTCAACACACAAGGAACTTACAATACTTCAACTCTAATGAGCCTCTTCCCAACTTAAATGCTCATGATTGCCCAGTATTTTAGCTTTAGTGAGACATTGCTTCTCTAGTTCTCCTTCCTTGTAGCCATCTGCTATTTCACACCCTGCTGAGTCTCTAGTTTGTTATTACCTACCCAGTATTTTTATAATCTTTTGTAACTTAAAAAAGGATAACCAAAATGCAATATGTGTGTATATTTGTTTATTATTGGGCCATAAAATGAATGAAGTTCTGATACATGCTGCAACATAAATGAATCTTGAGACATTAAGCTAAGTGAAAGCAGCTAGACCAAAAAAAAAAAAAAAAAACCTTACAAATTGTATGTTTCTATTCGTATGAAATGTCCAGAATAGACAAATTCATACGAATAGAAAGTAGATTGGGGAGCTAGGGGAACACGGTAGATAGTGCTTGCTAAAGGGTAGGGGGTTCAGTTTTGATATGATTGATACAGAATATGCTCTTGCAAAAATTCAGTAATATAGGGCATCCGATCAGGCCCTATGAATTAGTTAAGATTAGGTTTGGCTATACATAACTAGAGAACCTAAAATAACAGGGGTTTCCATTACAAATGTACTTCTCTCACACCAGAAAGAAACCTGAAAGAAGGTCACTTAGGGCTGGTATGGAGGTCCTGCGGTGCTGGGGTGGTCCCATGCTCCAGCTGTCTTCCTGCTCCACCATCTCTATTGAGGTTGTTCATGAATCAGAATGACCACTTAAATTCCAGCCTCCTTCCTTCCCTCCTTTTCATTGTCCCTCCCTCCCTTCTTTCTACCCATCTTCCTTTCTACTTTCTTTTAACAGCCCAAAGAGACTGAAAAGGGACAGGAAGTGCCTACCACTCCTTTTGAGAGACTTCCCAAAATTCCTTTCAGCACCTTGAATCCCCGAGGTCTCATCAAGCTGCAGAAGGGGCTGGGGAGTATCCTTGAGCTGGATAACAGTGTTTCTAGCTCAATTGTGTGGTTCTGTTTCTTCAGAACAGAAAAATGGACACTGAAATACAATGAACAATCTCTGAATGTTTAATCAGCAATGGTTACTGACAGAAGGTAGAGAGAGGCTTTCCAGAGAAAGCACTTTGGTTTACTATTTATGTAAGCCAGCTCATAAACAAGCCAAAAAATTAGAACACTTTGTATTTAATTCAGTTTCCATCCACTTGCTTTTTCATCTGAAGTACAAGATATTAACAAAATGTACATGCTTTAGACTACTGCTTATAGAAATTAATGTTAAATTGGATTTAAAGGATTTTCTTGCTCTTTTTTTTTCCTGCCATTTCATCTATTTTAAACCAGGAAATAGTTGATTTTTGGTTCTAGGGCTATGCTTAGAAATTTAGGATCTGCTAAAGTGCTAACCTTGGGAAAAAGCACTGAGGTGCCTGGTGGGATGAGGAGGCTAATATTTTATAGGAAATTGATCCATAAATAGCAGAATTTCTGTGGGCACTTAATTCTGATCATTGTTCCTGATATTGATTCTTTTCATGGGGGCTATAAAATAAAGTTCTAATGAAAAGTTTTATTTTTTAAAGATGCAAAAAAAATTGCTTTACATGAATCCTTTTCCTTCCAGGCTCTAAATTATCTTGGTATTCAGCCCACAAAGGAACAGCACCAAGCCCTGAGACAACAAGTACAAGTAGACCCAAAGGGGACAGTGTCCTTTGGAGGTAATACTAGGTACATTGTGTGATATCGTCACAGAAACTTGTTTGAAGATTTGTCATGACTTCTTTTTATTAAAAGTGTCTCATCTTAGGAGGAGGAAAAAAACGACTGCATATACGAAGTCTGTCCTGAAAGTATCGAGCCAATGTCAATATAATTAAAACAGTTTGCATGGCCGACACTTTCAAGACAGACCTGGTATTTCTAATTTCTCAATCAGTACTCTAAAAATGCAGGTAGATTTACTGGTCAGCAGAAAGGAGAACTTTCTCAGAGTCTTTTGGCTCTAAACTAGTATAATTCTATCATATTCTGTTTTAGTTTTTATTTATTTCATAAACATTATGTTAGCCATAACAAAAAAGTACAAAATGTTGAAGTACTAATTTCACTATGGTGAAATTTTAATCTTTTTTTTTAGCTAATGTGATATGGTGAATGGTTTTATGATATTATATAATTATTCTTATGAAAGGTAGCATAAAGTTGACATAGTATAATGTTAAGCCTTTTCACTATTGGGGATTTTGATGGTTTCTCAGTAGTTGATATTATAAGTAATTCTTTTTTTAATATTATAGCATTTGTTTTTCCTTTTCTTTGGATGAATGTCCAAAAGTGGTTTAGACTCTGATATGTATTGATAAGTTGTTTCCAGAGATGTTTTTTTTAACATGTTACTTGTTTTGCCACTAGTAATATTGGAATATAATAATTTTTGTATCCTTGACAGCATTACATATTTAATTTTTTTCCTATGCAGTATATGCAACATTGTGTCATTTTAAAAAGCATCTCTATTGCTAAAAAATGAAATTCACGTCTTCGTTTTGAAGTAAAAAAAAGATACATTTGCTCCCCTCTCCTCTTGAAAATCACCTCAAAACAATGAGAACCAAGAAACAGAATTCCATGTGCAGCAAAAACACAATCTCTAAGGACAGAAAAGAAACGAATCAGTGAGCAGAGGCAGGTCAAGTCTGAAGAGATAAGGGACTCACAATGCGGAAGAACTGATTTGTCCCTGTGAAGGGCTGAGAACATCATTGAAAACTGGATAACGGAAGTTTGTATAAGGAGCAATTATATGCTATCCCCTGGCCCATCCCAAGCAATCTAGCAACTACTATTCCCTTATACCTGCAGAAGAGAAAAGGAATATTATCTTGAGAAGTTAAACTAGAGAGGTCTGGACCTATAGTTGCAGCCCAGGGACCTGTGGTGACTTACCACTCACAACACAGACCTGGATTGCGCAGGAAAACTGGCCACTGTGGTAAGACTCTGTTGGCGAGAGACCATAGGAGTCTGAGGAAACCCAACAGAAACATCAGCTTGGCCACCTAACTGCTCTGTAATGGAACCTGCCATTTGACAACAGAAGTTATCCACACACAATTTTCAGCCAACACTTTAGTGCCCTAATTCTCTTAACCATGAGCTCACACAGCCAAGAGTCATTAGCCCCAGACTATCAGGCAAAAGGGAAATACTGCGAGAACAGAAGAGAACTTCATGATAAACCATAATTAACGTCTTTAATAAGTAAGCCAAGATAGGCATCCATGAAATAGGAGTAGGATATTGTAAAATAGGAACAATTGAGAGATAATTAAAAGAATCCTTGGAAATTAAAAATATAGTAGTCAAATAAAAACATGTGAGGATAGATAAGATGAATAGGTCACATTCCATGCCTGAAGCTTATCATTTGCTCCAACTGCATGAGGCAGTGGTGTGTAACAATTAAAAGTATAGATCAGATAGATAGATAGTTCTGAGTCAGACCTTAAGTGGAATTCTGTTCTGCTACTTATTTGCCAAGTGGCTTTAGGTGATTTTAGTTATCTTGTTGTAGCTCCATGCTGTAAAATGGAGGTAAAATTGCAAAGCATATCTACCACATAGAGGCTTTACAGAAACATTAGTTGCTACTATTATTATTAAATCTGGGATTCTTCCAACTAGAAAAACTATAAATCATAATATTGTCATATGTTTGAGAAAACATCATACTCAATTTAAGAGTTGGAGGAGTAGTTACGCCTGTGATGTATATTTGGTTTATTATCTTGACTGATTTTTTAACTTCAGCAAAGTTAAATGAAGTAAAAACCAGTTTATTGCTCACTCTTCATTTGAATTTATATATCGCTGTCACGTCAGTTAATACTATTTTAAGACAGCTTATTTAAGTAAGTTAAAATTTTAAACATTGGGTATAACACATAGCTTCAGCTTAATATAGAAAAGATAAGATTTATTTAGGTGGAGTTAAATGTGCTCTTACTGAAACATGTTCCATCTTAGACTTTGTCCAGGTTGCCAGGAAGTTGTTTTGCTTGCAGCTGGATGAAGTCAATGTCGGTGCGGCTGACATTTCCAACATATGTGATTCACAGGTAGAATGTGCCCTAAAGAATTGTCTTGATTGCATTTCAATCACGTCTTAAATGTTATGTGACATGTATGAGGGGACTTTTTTATAGCTGTATTCCAAAGTGACTGTGCAATAGTGCATTCCCACCAGTGATGAAGGAGCATTCCCAAAGACCTGGTTGTTTGGAAACTCTCCGGTCACCCAGATTTTTCCACTGATTTAGATGTCATATATTTATCTACTTCATATCAACAGCAGAGCATTGTTTTCTTATTGCTAAAAAGTTCTCAAAGCTACTCTCCCCGTGTTTTCCTGAGAGAGGCAAAGATGGCTGTGTGGCTTAGAACGTAAGTGAAGCGGGGAATTCATACTTTGTATGAGAACACAAAGCTTTCTTAGCGGTGAAGAAATACTCATGCTCCAAATCAGTAATTTATATACCCTTCTTACCAATGTGGTTTTAGAACAGATAAGAATGTATTCCGTCTGTGATACTTAAGCAGCAAAAGCCAAGTGCAGGGTCTTCTGCATACCAATGACGTGCTGTCTGTAGCACAGATCAAAGTGTTGGATGTTGTATAAATTTAAAAGATTTCCTTGGTCATACTGAGTTTTTCAGCACTGAGAAGAAATGCTGGCTTTCTTTTCTTTTCCCACAGGAACCCATAGTGAGAGTACATTTTACTTCGCCACACTCACACGTACATAGAATCAAAACAAAAGTCTCAAAGCATTACTTACCTTTTCTATATAATGGTATCCTTATTTAATACTCAAGTCTACTTTTTTTTCATTAAATATTCAGTCTAATAATTCACTGATGGGTCACACACCACAATTTGGAAAATACTGTAGAAATCACTACCTGTCAAGCAGCTCATCAGAGACAAATAAAAAATATTTTGTTTTGGAGTATAATTCCCAATTGGTTTTTGAGTTAAAAAAAAAACAAAACAATACGATACCTCATCTGAAGTTTATCAATTGATCTGTGGTTGAGGATGCTACCAGTCTGTGAAGGTGGGGAAATTCCACTCTGGTCATCCCCTCAACCATTTTGTCACAAACAAGAGAGTCAGATTTTACAGTCTGTCTTTTAGATATTCTTTTCTTTTCTTCCTTTTCCATTCTTTCCTCATGTTTCTTTGGGAGGGAGGGCTTTATCTTAATTTATTTGAAAAAATATTTCTACTGATGCATAGTGGACACAAAGTAAAGTACAAGAACCTCAAATGTACAACTTGATGAATTTCTGCATGTGTCTTTTGTGTAATCACCCCTCTAAAGGCTCCTTTGTGTCAACTTTCTGGTCAACTGTGCCTTACACTTTTATAGGGAACCACAATTTTGGTTTTCATTAGCATAGATAGATTTCTTTTGCCCAGTCTTGAATTTCATAATAAATAAATTCATTCAGTATGTATTCTTCTAACTAGCTTCTTATGCTTATCCTTTTGTCTGACTCATAAGAGTTCTTGAAATGCTATCTTTTAGGAAGGAAGACTGTGAGTCATTATAAGTCCAGGCCTACTTTTGTTTAGTAGACAAAAAACCTTTGGTTTTGGAATCATATGACATTTACAATCAAAAATATAATTACCTTACTGTGATTCTAATCATCGTTGCTATGTAAAAATTTACATATTGCTACCCTTGCTGCTGGCATAAGGTTGCACAGAGCAAAATCAAGGTTGGAGCCTACATTCAGCTGTCTTCTAAACTTGGAAAGACAGACTCTATTTCACCTTAATAGGATGGATTTACCATTAATTATGTACCATAAATGGATTATCTTTTCAGTTTGAATTCTTGATAAATCAGCTCAGTAGATTTCACCCACCATTTCAACAAGAGAAATAGAAAAAGAATGGTACCAAAGTGAACTATCTGTGATAACAGTGAGCTGTGTTTCACTTATACTAGGTCACAAAATAAATGATATTCTCTCTGTGTGAGACTGTAAATACTTCATGGAGACTTCACCCTATACTCCTCTGTAAAATATTAAATGTATATCAAACAACTAGGATGTGCCTGGCATTGTGCTAGGTGCTTTGGGACATGTTATGAAATAGGTGAAACTCGAACCACTATGCTGTACACATGAAACTAATACACAATAACATTGAACTGCAACTGATTAAAAAATTTAACAAAAAGATAAGTAACACTTCAGCCTTTCCTTCAAGGAACTTAGGGGATAGTGTAAGGAAAGTGATGTATACAAACAAGTAATCATTTAAAAACACATTGTATGGTAAGGCCATACTAATAAGAAAAATTAGAACATTCAGATAAGATTCATGAAAGAGTTGGCATTTGAGGGAGTTTTAAATGATAAATAGAATTTTATCTGCTCAGGAAGTGAACAGAGAATGATGAATACCTGCATGAACAACAACAAAATTTACATAATGTGATAGTAAGCAGAGAATGACATAGCGTGTAAAAAAGATAACCTGGTACATGCAGGGCAGTGAAAAAAGTTAAGCCTAAAATGGTAAATCTTAAACTGAGAAGTTTGTACTTAATTATTAACAGTCCACAGGAGAGAAAGTGACATGATCAGAGATATTATAGAAATATCTTATCATAGTGTTGGTTATCTTCGAAGGGGATAAAACTTGTGGTAGGTAGTCTAGGTAGGGGACAAAGGAGAGTCCAAATATAGAATAATAACTACATAAGAGGGTGTATTGTAGTATGACCAGATAACTGCTACCAACATCACCACCACCAGGTTGTGCTTTGGCAGAAAACTAGTTAGTATGCTTTGGAACACACTTTAGGAAATATTTTTACATTTGAAAGTGTATTCGAAACAAATCTAGAACAGTAAGAAGCGATTCTCTGAGTGTGTGTGTTGAGTATTTACAAAAGAGTAGAGACAGACGAAGAATATGAGACCATGTAATGTATAGACAGTGGCCTTATAGATACCCAAAAGTACATGTGTCAGAACAAAAGGAACCAGTAATGTTTGGGATGAGTATTTGTCCCCAAATTTGAGGGATGGCCCTACCTCTGCTATTCTAGAGTTTGGAAAGCAAATCTGAGTGTATTAATATTCACCATGATTTTTGTTGAGTAGTTAGTAAAAATCACAAACTAACGTCAGACATCTGTGAGACTCTTGGGATGACTTGAAATGAGGTGTGAAAACTTAGGTAATTACTAACCTCGTGAGCTTTTTTCCTCTTCAAATGAAAGCAATGCTTTAGTAAGGATTTAATACTGAATATATACATATAGTCCTTAGCAAGGTATCTGCACATAATTTCTGAGTAAATGGTTAGTATTATTTGTATTACCTTTTTCTACTCTGCATTCAATCACTTTCTCTACTTAACCCTTTAATTCCTATTTTCTGTAGTTCTGTTTTAACTTCTGCATAGGAGATGACTATAATTAGACTTGGATTTTTTTTTAATTTTTTTTCCATTTTTTATTTTATTATTTCCAGAAAGAGGGGAAGGGAGAGAGGGAGAGAGGGAGAGAGACATTAATGTATGGTTGCCTTTCACCTGCCTCCAGCCACAGAGTAGGCTGGAGACCTGGCTTACAACCTGGTTATGTGTCCTGACTGGGGAATCGAACCTGCAACCTTTGGGTTCGCAGGCAGGCGCCTTATCCACTGTGCTACCAGCCAGGACTAGACTTGGATTTTTATGTCTGATAAAATTGTCATTGTTTTCTTATCTTGCAAGTAACTGCCAAAGAGATGATGTTAAAAGTAAGAGCAGCCCTGGTTAGTGGCACAGTGGATAAGGCGCCGGCCTGTGAACCCAGAAGTCACTGGTTCGATTCCCAGCCAGGGCACATAACCAGGTTGCAAGCCAGGTCTCCAGCCAGATCCGTAGCTGGAGGCAGGTGAAAGGCAACCACACATGAATGTCTCTCTCCCTCTGTGCCTCTCTCCCTTCCCCTCTCTCTAAAAATAATAAAATCTTAAAAAAAAAAAAAAAAAAGTAAGAGCACTTGTCAGCTCTGCTATTTTTTTGTTGTTGTTGTTATTCACCTGTGCATGAATTATTAATCTCATCTTCAAGGCACAGTTTCTGTGCACTTACTTGGCTGTGATGTTACATCGTCTTTAATTAAAACAAGATGCATGATCAATGTACTTTACTGGAAACAGTCTGGTTTCTAGTACCCAGCATTCTGTTAGTCTTAGAGGCACTTGCTAAGTGAGTATCTTCAGGGAATAGTTTATGTTGATAGCTCATAAAGTCTCTTTAACAATAGAAACACAGGCTTGGGATTTGGACTTTTAAGGAAAATTATATTCTTAAATAAGTATTGTAAAGATGCCAACAGAGTATGTATTCCTGATAATCATATAAATTCTGTTATAAGTAACAACCATGTAAGATTCAGTGCAAATGAGTGAAGTTCCCCCAGATTATTTTAACATTCCCTTTAACCCAATCAAATGACTCCTGAGCCTTGTCAAAAAGGATTTTTATGCTAGTTCACACAATTAGCATCTAATGCATAATTTTTCTCTTCTATTTTAATGTTGACAGCTAATTGCCTGTGATTCTGTAGAGGCAGATGAAATGGAAAGGCTTAAGCACGAAAGAAATGATGCCTTGGAAGAAGTAAATACACTTAAGGTAATCTCCAATTTAGCTTCCTCTCATTTTCTTTAGAAAAAAAGAAAAGGATCTTGTGTTACATTTGGAAGTATCTGAGCTTAGTGTTTTTTTTTTTAATTTATTTTTAATATTGTTGTATTACATCCATCCCCTTTTTACTTCCCTCTGTCCCCTTCTCCACCCACCCACCTCCCGACAAAGTCAATCTTAGTGTTATTTTAATGAAAGAATATTAATATCAAATAGCTTAAAGTTAATATTGGTGAATATTGAATATTAATATCAAATAATATATTTCTTCTTATCTTTAGAGAATAAATTTTTCAGTTCACACACTTTATACTTCACAATACCCCTGAAAGATTCAGTGTGAATGGTAATTTTTACTCACACCTTCTGATTTGGCTCTTTCTCACCCCTTGTTTTTCTCTCATTGGGGCAAGGATGAGGAGCCAACAAAGCAAACCATGACAATGCTGGGTCCTCTGATACTCCCTGGCAAATACATTTTCTCCTGTGTTCATGGCCATGCTTCAGGGACATCTTGTTTTGCTAACATAATTTGGAATTAAGACAGTATGATTTAAGGGAAGAAAAAACACACAGTGTATCTCAAATATACTTTAAGATTTTGGTTCTTTTTATATGCTTTTATTCTGTGTTTAGTAGAATATTCAATTTGAATTATATCCTAATTTTTTTACACCATTATATTTTTTAAATCTTTGAGAAAAGCAACTTAATTACCTGATTTACCATTAATTCAACATAGAAATATGTTATTATTTTAATCACTTTCATAAATAAGTGAAATTCTATTGTTTATTTAATTTTTATTAAAGCAATATAATTGCACCCATAAAAAGAAAGAAATTTCCTTGCTACTTTAGTTTTTAAATTCTGGTCTCTAGAAGAAGCCATTGTTAAACACATCTTGTTTATTCTTTTTTCTAAATAGCCCATCATATTTTTAAATGAATGTATATATATATATATATATATATATATATATACATATATATATATATATTCATAAATATGAACTATATATTTTTTAACTTTTATAAAAGCATTTAATACATTGTACACTTTTATCACTTGCTTTTTCCTCCCTCTCTGCTAGTATTATATCATGGGCTAATTTTCCAGTTAATATATGCAGATATGCCAAATTCTTTTTAATGGTTCTCCTATGATCAATCAGATGGATCTGTCCTAAGTTATTTAACCAGTTTCTTAATGATGAATAGTTGGACTATTTTCAGTTTTCCATTATTAAGAATAATTCTATCATAAATAGTGTAGATGTATCTTCACATGATTTACAATTGTAAATGTACAAATTGAATAAATTTCTGAAAATGAATTGTTTTCTCAAAGGATGCAGACATACAATTTTATGTTACCAAATTCCCTTTCAAAATGTTTTACTAATTCATGTTTCTTCCACATATATATGAACATCATTCCATTGCTAAGGGAGTATCATATATACTTTATATTACGACTTTGACACCACTATCTTTCCACACTTGTGGTAGAACAATTAAGAGTTATAAATTTCTATTTAAAAGTAAATACATTTTCAAAAATAGATTGGCAATAGTTTCCTTATATCCTTTTAGGAAACATCACCACTGTTAGTTATCTTGGTAAGATACCATTCTTAGATAATTTGTCTCTGCATAAACTATTCAATTTCATAGTTCATCAGAATTTTTAGAGGCACTCACATCTTTCTTATTTCCTTAATGTTAATCATTGCTAAATTTAGTGGTATAGTTCAGTTTTTATGTGACTATCAGAATTATTAGAATTGTAATTTAAAACTGTGTTTGTGTAATATTTATTTATTTAGTTAGTTAGTTCATATAACATTTATACAAGCTTCCCTAGGAAGCTTTAAATTCACATTTAAAGTTTATGAAATGTAACAACATATTCTAATATGACATGATCTGAAATTTCCTTTACTTCAAAACCTATTGTCTGAGGACCACTTGTTTACCTGATATATAAAAGAGTATACAAAGCAGTAAATATTTTATTTGCAAAAATACTTGTACTTTTAGTTTTTCTACTCAGATTACATACATACAGATAAAAATTGGTGTTTTTAAATGAAGTTCATAGGGTATGTAGGTGATCTCTCATTCCTTACCATTACCTGTACATGTTTAATTTTTATTTCTGACCTAAGGTACAAATCCAAATGAAACCAAGATAATTTGATGTTAATGTCTGATTTTATTTGGCAAGAATGTTTTAAAAAGTATTGGGGCTTTCTTTAATTTAAAAATGCCTTTCCAAGTAGTTCACATTGCTACTGCTTTGCAAAGCTGAATGAAAATAGACATAATTTCCATTTACAGATGCATAAAGCTAGGATACCATGAGTGAAGGCAGCTTACCAGAGCATAGCCTGAGAGCCAGCAGTTTACTGGCTCCTGGCCCATCTCAGATTCATTAGATTGCTGTAGGATGCCTATCTCCATATACCTTCTTTTTATCTCTTAGACAGGAATGAGCTGAAGTGCACCAGAGAGCACTCATAAACATTGCAGTATGCCGTGACGTTTACGGCTCAATTTAACCTTCCAGCCGTTCCTCTGTTCAAGTGTATAATAAAATGGTCCTTAAATTATACTTAGTATCTCTGATTTGATCGATAAACTGTAGATGGACTTATATTTTAAAGTAAACATTTTGGGGTAGCCACATAATTTTAAATTCAGAGGTGATAATATTTGCTTGGCATGCATAACTTTCATTTCATATTTCGGTTACACCTGTCATATCTTCATTTTTAGGGATGATCTTCCAGAATAAGCTAAATTAGGAAAATGTTATTCAGCTTAGTTTCATATGTCTTCTTTAGTATATACAGTAAGAGAGACTTCAAATTGTAATAATAATGCTCTCCAATTTGGAAGCTCTTTGGCAATGATAACTATTACCCAAAATTTAGTTAATATTTACACATTTTGATCCTGGTTGACTTATGTTGGAGCTCAGATTTTGAGATCTTGCAAAACAGCTAATTTAAGTAACGGAAAATACATTTTCATCATAACTATGCTGTAAATCGCTAATTACTTTTAAATGGTATATATAAAACCAGAAAAATGATGAGACTGCATTTTCAGATTGTAGCAGTTGGATGCTTGGGGCATTTGTAAACGCCCCAGTAAGAGCCCAAAAAATGATACACTGATAACAAAATATTAACTCAGTGGTTTTTAAATATAGGAAAAATTGTACACATTGATACCTTTATAACAAATTATTAATTCAATGGTTTTTAAATATAGGAAAAATTATTTGAATCAGAAAGGCAAAGGAAACAATTGACAGAAGAACTCCAGAATGTGAAACAAGTAAGTGCATCTGTTGTATGTCCTTCCTCTGTGTGTGTGTGTGCATAAACATACGAGGTATAATTATAAAGCAATGATACTGTATAATATCCTAGAACATATACATGTGAGTAATAGAGGCTGTACCTGTCCTAAAGTACTATTGTCGCTGCTCAAAGAGATGTTAACGCTTCTCTTTGAAACTGCTGGAAAGATCATTCTCACTGCTTTTCTATTCTTTTATTTTTCCCTTTTCTTGTTACTCATACTTCATATTATTGAAGGTAGCAGCAAAATAAGCAATAAAATAAATAACCCTGCAAGGCAGAGCATTTTTTACTTTTATAGAGGATGTAGGCCCATGATAAATATGGACAACAGCGTGGGCATTGACTGTGGGCAGGGGCAGGGTGCAGAGGGAAAAAGGGGGAAAAATTAGGCTAATTGTAATAGAATTACAATAAAAAGTTAAAAAGTAAAATTTATTCTACTTTGAAATAAAAAATGCTTTAAAGAATTTTAGGTAGTTACAACAAAATAAATACAATGATATCATAAAAGATATACAGAAAACAAACAAAATAATAAGAGGAGAAAGAGAACATTGTTAGAGATCATTGACAATGAACTGGTTTTGAATCTCCCCAATGTTATCCCAAAAAAAACATAAAACCAATAGTGTAAATAAAATCATATAGCACCCATACCTTCAGTATTACTATGTGAAAGAGAACACCACAGTCTTAAAAGCATATATCAAAAAATGTTTTTCAAGCCCTGACTGGTGGCACAGTGGATAAAGCGCCAGCCTGCAAACCCAAAGGTTGCTGGTTCAATTCCCAGGCAGGGCAACATAACCAGGTTGCAAGCCAGGTCTCCAGCCAGGTCCGTAGCTGGAGGCAGGTGAAAGGCCATACATTAATGTTTCTCTCCCTCTCTTCCTATCTGCTTTACCCTCTCTCTGAAAAATAATAAATCTTTTAAAAAATTTTTTAATTCATCAAAGTCCTGTAGTTTGCCTGCCACTGAAACCTGAAATACAAAGAGCTGAGGAGGTAAGGCTTCAAAGCTGAAAAGGAATTAGGAGAAACACAGCAATTAGATGTAGTACAAATAAACTCACCACTAGAAAGAGAAAATGGAACCATTTATTCCAAAATACTGAACAACACCATGACTTGGTGATTCTCAGGACTTGAGAGAAAGTGTGTGCAACCAGGGGTGGTAGGTGGCCCTTAGAGTTAGTGCTTCTGGAAAAGAATCAAATAGAGAAGGCGTGGTATCCCCTGGAGACCAGGAAATGAAGACGAAAAAGACATTAACCAACCCTCACCAATATTGGCCTATGCAAACACGTTACACAGAAAGACTGGTCAGTTGCATCAAAAGGAGAAAAATTACTTGAAATACAGAAAGGAATCTTTAAAAGACGTATGTGTGTGTGTCTGTGTGTGTGTGTGTGTGTTCCTCCAGAGCATTTGAGATCTTGCTTCTTGGCAATGTTTGGCTCAAATATACTTTTATACTAATCAGGGGCGGGTGGGGGAGAGAGAGCGAGAGAAGAGAAAGGAGAACCTAAGAGCAGAAAAGTAAGGATCTAGCATAAATGAAAAGAGAAAAGAGTTATCAAAACTCCTCCAACTACCCCCTCCCCAAACATCCACAGGATCCATTAAAGAAATTGCACAGAAGAGGGTGCTGTTGAACTGAGAACCCTTTCTATGAAAGAAAAAGGAATAGGAAAAAATAATCTGTCCCCATCATTACAAAACAACTGTAAAAATCAGACACTATGAAATAAAGCTTTCCTTAGACAATATGAATTAAATGGATTCCTCTTCAAAACCTTTCAACAACCAAGTTGACGTAAACTATACTACCACACTCCAAACTCATTGACATATCCTCAAGCAAGCATTTGGCACTAAGAACCAGAAGTTTTAAAACTAAGAACAGAAATTTACAAAAGAGCTTGAAGAAATGAAGTGAGACTTGATAAACCTTAGAAAAGAAAGAAAAGGAAAAGACTAAGTCAAATAAGACAGAAAACTAAATAACAAGTTGCCTAAGGGAACATGTATTCAGATGTAAAGGCATTGAAGAAAACCAGGAAAATGAGAATGAAAGAAAAGTTTCTTACAGTAAATAAAAGTACCTTAATAGCACTAATACTTAGGAATATAATCCAAGAAAACTTCAAAACTAAAGGAAGACCTGAATCAGTTTTGATCCTGAGGAAATTTGACCTGGACAGATCAACTCTAGGAGGGGGAAAAAATGCACAGGCCTTTAAGTGCAAAGATCAAGTAACTTGCAAAGGCCAACATCAGCCGCCTCAGCAGAACATGTAAAAGGCAGGAGTGCAGCAACATTTTCAAGAAACTAAAGGAAAGAAAGTGTAAGCCAAAAAAATATTGTATGTGCCCAAGCTGCTGTTCAGATGTCAAGGACACAGAAGAACAGCTTGGAATACTGTGCACATCCATGTAGCATTTCTGAGGACTCCAGCAGAGGATGAGTCTCATTGGACCAAAAAATAACGGCACTAACTTCGTCAAGAGCTTCCAAACAGTAAGCATTTTACCTATGTCATTTTATAGCTTAGGCTAAAGTGAGGGTGAATTCGTGGGTAAAAGAATAACATGGAAATATCATATGTCTAGCAGAAATCAAAAGATGCAGTTAATTTTTAAAATAAAGATAACAGAATAAAGGGGGAAATAGAATATGATCATTTTCTTAAGTAAAAGGCAGTAGTCAATGAATACCATGTGAAACTGACATCAAACAGTAAAAGACTAGGTGAAAATATAGAGGATTTCAGTTCAGGTACTATAAAAAGTAATTTAAAATGTAATAATACAAATTTAACCTATGGAATGAAGATACAAATCTTCCTAAATACCAAAAAAATATTTTTGCAAAAGCAAAAGGAACATATGAAATTTAAAATGCAATAAATATACTCAATAATTTCAACAACGAAAAATTTATGACCATTGAGACTGCACATTATAGTCATTCTAATTAATATGAATGGCATTAACACACTTATTAAATGAAAAAGGTTTCTAAGGAAAATATAGTTTAGCAGAACTGACCTCAGCAGAGATTTTAAAAACTCAACAGACCTAGGTCCATAGAATAAATAAAGTTATCAAGAAACCTACCCTACAGAAAAGAACCAGGCCAGATGGTTTCATGGGGGAATTTAAACAAACCTTTGGCGGTCAATCCCCAAACTATGTAAATGGCTGCAGAGTACAGAATAGTGAAAGAAAACTACCAAATTGTTTTCTTGAAGTTTAATATTTAATGCCTAAGCCTGACAAAAATACAGCCACCCCACCCCAGCATGAAAAAAGAAAGAAAATGCAGTTAGATTAGAAAAACAAGTAGGAACACATGAATTAGAAAAGAAAAATAAAACTATCTCTTTACAGATGACAATTGTAATTCATAAAACCTAAGAGAATCAGTGATGAAACTAAATGAAAAATTCACAAGCCAGCAAGATATAAAATTAATATGCACAACTCAATTACACAATAACCTGGAGCTAATGGCATTCTGCACCAGTGGAGATGAACCCACACTTACGGTCACTTGATATTTGAAAAAAGTTCACACACAGTTCAGTGGGGAAAGATGCTAGTTACAATGCAGGATGATATCACAGGAGAATATTTGTGTAAGAAAAAATTGAATCTCAATCCCTACCTCATATCATACTCTAAAGCTAACTCTAACTGGGTTGTTGATCTACAGGTTAGAACAAAAACTATTAAATTCTAGAAGAAGCTTTTATGACCTTGGGTAAAGCAAAGTTATCAAACTATACACCAAAGATAAGTAAAATTTGCATACAGCTCAACACAGCTATTAAAAAAAAAAAAACAACTACGCCATTAGATTAGCAAAAATTCGGAAGCTTGATTTACACTGCTGTTTTTCAAAAGAGGCGTTCTCATCCGTTGCTGGTGGTTATGCAAAGTTGTACACCCATGTGAAGAAAAATTGGCCATTTCTATATGCGCATTTATTCTTCAACCTAACTATCGCATTTCTAGAAATTTGCCCTGAAGATATAACTCCAACAATATTAAAATATGTATGCCCAGTATTTATTGTAGTACTACTTATGAGAAACTATTAGAAACTACTTTAATCTCTAAGCATAGGCAATTGAGTGAATATAGTACTCACATGCAGGGCAGTACTATACAGCTGTAGAGAATAAGATCTCTCAGATAATTTCCAGAAGATATCCAGTTATTAAAAAAAGCAAAATACAAAGGAGTATACATAGTATACTATGTTTTATAAACAGGAAGAATTAAAACATACATCTGTTTATCTTTACAAAAGAAATAAAAGGAAGTATAAAGCACACAACAATGAACTTTGTTTTCTACAGTGTAGGTGGACACGGTAGATAAGTTACCAGAGGGAGTGACAGACACCTCAGTGAAAGTACCATTTTATGTAATTTTTACTTTTGGGTGCACCATAATAGTCTGTACTTTAAAGATATATAATCAAGATAAGAAAAGCAAAAAAAATGCAAAATGAACTTAAAACTACAAGCAAACTGAATCAATTTGTATTTCAAATGAATATCATAACCATGCCAAAAAGAAAACAAAAGGAAGAATCAATTCAAGTAACTTATGACCACAGCATTTGTGTTCAATGTTTGACAAGTTGGGGTTAAATTAGAAAAGAACTGCAAACAAATCTTGAATTTTTTTTAGGATGTATTATTGTTTTAGGGGTATGATCCAAAAATTCTAAAACAATATGAAGATATATTACGGGTTTCAGAAAATATGTTGATTGTTGCTGAGGACTACAACTTCAGTGAAAACGCAAAAACATAGAAAATAGAGTAAAGGAAGTCAAGAAAGAATTTTGTTGCTTGACTAGACTAGAATTGGAGGTATCATTGTGGATGCATCATTTCTAAATAAAGGTTACATGTGCATATGAACATATACATGCACATGTATATATATATATATATATGTTTACGTATGTAGATATATTTGTGGGCAGGGTGCAATGTGAATGGGTATCCACAGCTCTGTCAACTGTAAAAGCCAAAAAGCATCCACCCCAATAGCATATCTCAGTACCCAGGCACCACTCCCACTAAAAGGAACCCAGAACTCTTAGAGAAATGACAGTTTTTAGGACTGGGGTAGAGTAAGTACAAGATGAGCCTGGAACATATTACATCAGCAAATAAGGAAATAATCAAAATCAAGCGAGCATGTCACCAGAAACCAACTTGAAGGGGCTCCCACTGGCAAAACCTGGAAGAACTTACTTGAGACCAAGGTAATTAAATGCAGTAATGACTCACAAACCATTGAAAAAGATGTAATTTATGATCCATATCATTGGTACAATAAATAGATAATCAGAAAAAAGGAGGGCTTTTTACTTGTTATAATTGCTTGAGTGCTGACTGGTAACTACAGAGTACCTGTCAGGTTTAGGAAACCAGCACTTTGCATCTGTTTTAGTAAAGACTAAATCAGACTGGAATCATCAGATGCCAACTCTAGGGGAAATGTTTGATGAAGAGTAGAATATTTACATATTAACATGGTTTTAAAATCACTCTCTATAACCTATTCATTGCAAGGGGAGAAATAGTAAATATACAGTAGTGAAATCAGACAACTATCACTGATAAAATTGATTTATCAGATGGACTTGTGAGACTCCAAATGTGAGGCCTAGGAAAGGACAGAACAGCCCCCTGTAGTTGGTGGCTGGGAATGTATAATCTGAATCTGGCCATGAGGAAATATTAGACAAACCTAAAATGAAGGACAGATTTTTTTTTTTAAACAAGATGTGTGCAGTGTGTGTGTCTATGTGAGTTCTTTTCAGAAATGTCAATGCTATGGAATTATTAAAGACATGTGATAAAACATTCCAGCTTAAAGGGCTAAAAACAACTTTGACCCTAGACTGGATCCTGCCCTGGAATGAGGAAAATACCATAAAGGATAAAATTGTGTCAATAGACAAAATTGGAATACAATGGTAGATTAAAGTGTTGAATCAATGTTAAATTTCCTAACTGAGGTATTTGTGATATGATACACAAGAGAGTATCCTTCTACCTAGGACATACTGAAGTGTTTAGGGGTAAAAAGCTGTGACATATGTAACTTACCCTCAAATGATTAAGAAAAAAATCAGGCGTGTTTATTTATTTCTGTGTATGAGAGAGATTGAGAAGATGCAAAATCTCACTTGTGAACATGTTGGCAAAGGATCAGTCTGGCGAATTAGGTAAATCTGGTCGATGGGTATGATACATTCTTTGTAGTGTTTCTATTCTTGCAACTTTTCTGCACCTCTGAAGTTATTTCCAAATATGTTTCTTTTAAAGCCCTCTATTTTGTTGGTCTGTTTTCAGACTCCCATTTTATTATCTTTGTACTTTGGTTAATATACCTTTTTATTTTTTAATTCTGTATTTTCAATAACTTCATCAGTTTCTATCAAGCCTCTTTACATTTTAGTGTTTCTTTGCCTCCTGAAAATGGACATTTATAAATCTTCACTGTTAATTTTTATATGTAGAATAAATTAGAGGGTGAAGTTTTCTTCTACATTTAATTAAATTTTTTTTCTCCAGGATGCTTAGAACTTAAAACCTTTAAAATATACTTAATATAAGCTTACCTAATTAATAATAATTACATTATGGGCTGATTAAAACATGAATCTACAGAAAAATAGCATTTTTGCTTTCTTTTTCTAGCAATACCTACTATTTCCACATGAGGCCCTTCAGTATTTATTTCTCTGAATGGATTAGTTTCTGTTACTAGGGAAGGTCAGCTTTGCATGAATAAATCATCTAAATTCAGTATCAGAATTTAATAAGACTCAGTAGGAAAAGATGGAACATAGATCAAAAAATAAACAGGAGAAGGAATCTTTTAGGATGAAAGGTGAATTGACATAAGGAGTAAGTAGTACACTATTGAGTTGGCCAAAAAGTCTATTTGTTTTTTTCCCTAAGATGGTTCTAATGCACTTTGTTATCTTCGACTTCATTTGAAATAGTTTTGTTAGACTGTATTGTGATGGCTGTCATATTAGTGTGCATTTAAAAGTAACATTAAAATTGGAGAATTTTTGTATAGCCATTTTAATACCGAAGATGGAAGAAAATGCGCAACATTTTGAGTATATTATACTTTATTATTTCAAGAAAGGTACAAATGCAACTGAAACACGAAAAGATGTGTGCAGTGTTACAAAGACAGTGCCATGACTGGTCAGGCATGTCAGAAGTGGTTTGCAAAGTTTTGTGCTGGAGATTCTTGCTGGGTGATGCTCCATGGTCAGGAAGACCAGTTGAAGTTGATAGCAATCAAATCAAAGCATTAATTGAGAACAATCAACATTATACCACACGGTAGATAGCTAACATTCTCAAAATATCTACATCAATAAAGTTAGTGTTGAAAATGAAAAATGTGTCTCTTATGGAGAAAACTAAATTGACTTTTTGGCCAACTCAATAAATAATGAGCTTTGGATGAGACCATGTATTTTTGTTTATACTCTGCCCCTGCCCCTCATTCACTTTTGACCTTGGACAAACAAATTCACCTTTCTAAGCCCCACTCTCCTCATCTGTAAAATGGATTTAATAATAGAATCACTCATAAGAGTGTAAGGATTATTAAATAAGTCATATGCATATTATAAATGTATATACACATAGCACTTGACAAACATTAAATGTTATGGTCAGTATGAATAATAGAATAAGAAATATTAGGTGCTAGGAAGGAAGTGGAGATGATGTTTTAACTATTTGATTTAGAGGAAGAAAATAAGTTCTAGCTAAGGGATAAGGAGGATTTTTATAGAGAAGGCAGCACATGAACTGGATTAGACAGAGAGGGAAGAGCATTGCAGGTAGAAGATACGGCAGGAAAATTCTGGTGTGAAAGAAGAAGTCTTGTCTTCAGGATCTCTCTTTGTTGCTAACTTTACTGTTATTTGTTAATATGTTTGTGTCTTCATTTCTAAAATATAATGTTTTATAATTTGTGCGTAGAACTTGAGTCAGAAGTATAGTAGTCTCCTAAAAATAATAGTTTTGGTTTGTATTCTTTTATCATTATTATTAAAGGTCCAGGAACATCAGGGAACCATGGACACTTGGAAGTGTTAGGAATGACGTTTGGCAAGGGGTATGTCGGGGTCAAAGCATATAGGCACTTGAATACCAGTCTACCATTTTAGACAATGGACTGCCATTGAAGATACCTGACAAGGGGAAAAAGTGATCAACTTGTGCCATATATGATCTGACCCATCTTCCATCACACTCTGTGTACATCTAATTGACTCCATGTTTAAAGACCTGCAGAATTTCTTCTACATTCCACCACTGCCAGCACTGGGCTAGCCATCATCAGTCATTTCCTGCCTCCGTCACATTTCCAGCTTCCTGCCAGGGCACCCCTGCTTTTCCCCTCGCCCCACCCCATCAGTTGAAATCTGAACACAGCAGCCCTAAACATCCTTTTAAATAGAACTCTCCAGGACTTTCCATCTCACTCAGGGGGAAAGCCAAAATCCTGCAAGTGGAGGCCTCAAAGGAAATGCCAAAGCCTCCAAGAACCTCCTTGATGGGTCTGCCATCCCCATCCACACTCTCCTCTGTTGGCAATTGCTTCATCTCTCACCACTCCCCACCTCTCCTCCTAATTCTCCAGCCCCACTGATGCCCCTGTTCCATCACCCCACTAACTCTCCAGCTCTCACTGTGTGTGGAGAAGTTTTTCGCTGTTACTCATTGCTTCCTTGCATATTTAATACTTGTTATGTTTTTGCCCTTGATGCGTATCTCCCGACTAGAGGGTAAGCTTCCCAAGGGCAGCTGTCTGTTTGCTTTAGAGCAGTGACTGGCACTGGAGGGACACTAAGTATCTGGTGAATGTGTGAAGGGGTGAATGAAGAGCATCTATACTTTAGGAAGATGGACAGCAGGTTGTAACAGCAGGGAAGTAACTGAAGAAGAGATAAGAGGCTTTTGTAATAGTCTAGACTAGCACTGTCCAGTGAGAAGTATAAATACAATGAAAACCACCTATCTATTGTTAATTTTCTAGTAACCACATTTTGAAAAGAGTAAAAAGCAATAGGTAAATATATTTTTTAATATTTAAATATATTTTTAATATATTTATTTTAAAATATATTTTAGACTAATATATGTATTTAAAATAGGATCACTTTAACATGCAATAATATTAAAATTTCAGTAATAAGATATTTTTTACATTATTAATATACTGTATTCTGAGGTCATTATTATTTTATATTTACAGTACGTCTTAATTTGCCCAGTAAATTCCCATTGGAAATACTGGATCTGTGTTTAAACTTAATAAGATTGACAGTTGAAAAAGTAGGCTTATATACCCAAATGTTACAAATATAATCTAAAAGTTTCCAATATCTTAAATGAATACCGAATATCTTATCCTTTTAATATTCACATCAACATTAACAAAAGTGTTTCATATTTTTAGAAGACTTTATCTTTGTGAAAAAGTCACTTCAAAACTACATATTTTCAAGTTAAGTACATCACTAATTCTGGTCAACTAGATATTATTAACCAAATTCAAAGGAACATTGCGTTTATTGATAGCACTTCCAAATTTATCAATATTAACTAAGCATATGTCAAAAAGTTTGTTTTTGTAGCTTATTTGTATAAAATTGGTTTAGTGTAGAACATATGTAAATTACTGTTGGTTGTACATTATGCAAAGTTTCGATGTCAGTCTAAATTCTTATTGTAGTATAGCTTTACAAATAAGCTTTCTCTTTACTTAGGGCTTCAGATTTAGCACTTTCAGAGACAACGTGATATCAGTGACAAAATGTAAATCAGATCACCATTTTTTGTCTTTGATTTCTATTGTTCTAAGAAAATCATGAAGTTCAAAATACAGTAAATTTTTATAAAACTTTCATATCTCAGCCAAATTTTGAATCAATTGATCATTCATTGGTATTGGTAAATAAAACAAAACAGACAGACAGAAAATGTTCTTGGACATTCGTTTTGTGCCTTAATTGAAGATCTTTAATTTTCTGTAAAGCATTTCTTCTATTCTTTTATCATAACTAAACTTACCATATCAGTCTAAATAAAAATGGTTTACTCTTTTATGCAAAAAAATCCAAAGCTATTTTATAGCTAGCCAAAGTTACCAGCGTTGAACATTTATTTCTGATTTTAGGTGACTAATTTCATTGTCTCTTATTTGTTAAGAAAAAGTTTCTTAACAAACTTACCACACATTTGCAAAAAACCTCTTTATGTTGCTCACTTTTTATAGTTTGAAAAAATTTTACACAACAAACAACTTTGTAGCTTGCCATTGCATTCATCTTGAAATCTATAGCACACCTTCTTTTAGTCTCTTTCTGTTACTCTGATTATATGGCTAGCTAATTCATCTCTACTTTATTATACATCAACAATAGTACTTTACTGTATATTAAAATTTTTTCTATACCTACTTTTTTAATACAAAAATTAATTATAAAAATGAATATTTTCATTTAATTATCAATTATTACTTACATATGTATTACTGTAACTCATGCTGTCTGCATAAAATATTCAGATAAGCACATTGTTGTACTAGTATATAAATTTTTGAAATTATTAACTCATTACAGTAGCCAGATCAGCTACGTGCTTATGTATATCCAAATGACTCACATTCCTGACACTAACACTACAGTGCAACAGTAGTATTTTAAATGATACAGTGATTAAAGTGAAAGATAATTATACCAAAACAATAAAGTTTTTAATGGAAAAATATTTTACAGTTAACTTTTTAAAATTTAAATGCAAACTAGTTAAAATTAAAACTTTACTTCTTTATTCAATTAACTACATTTCAAATGCTCACTAGCCATGTATAGCTAGTGGCTAACGCAGTGGATAATGCAGACCTAAAAGTCTACTTCCTAGCTAATTAAGTTTTAGTTCAGGACCAGCAATGTCAGCAGCACCTGGAACTTAGTCAGAAATGCTGTCTCAGGTCTTACCCCAGACCTACAGCATCAGAATCTGCACTTAACAAGTGCTTGGGCGATTTACATGCACCTTCAAGTTTGAGACTTGTTTGTCCAGATTATAGGCAATGAAGGATTTGACTGAGAAGTGGGTGCAGGATTATATCAGATAAATTAAAGGGCTCTGTGTGAAAGGTACAATGAGGGTAAGGTCAACCAGACTTAACAGTGAAAGAATGCACAGTAATAATCAGAACAGTCAAGGCTTTGTAATTTGGTGATTAAGAGTCTAGCAAGATGCCATTAACAAATAGGAAAAATGAGATTAAGAGTAAAGAAGTTTTAATTAATGGTTATTTCATGTACATTTTCCAGTTTTAGCAAAAATAATAAAAAGTATATGTATTTGTGTTTATAAGCCAACATGCTTACATACTAATACAACTAACTATTCATTTCAGAAACAAACAGTGCAATAAAAAATATGCTACCCAAAGTCAACTTAACACTGTCAAGTTTTAAGCTGTTTTTTATTACCTCTTATGAATGTACAGTGCCATTATTTCAGTGATATGGATATTGTTAATGAAAGAGTTCCTATACTTGAATGAGAATAACTACCTCTCCATTTTTTCAAGTATTAATATCTTATTTCACAATTAGCAAAAGAGTCTTTAAAAATTACAAGTAGAGAATGTGTATACCTTTTCACTTAAAAACTTTTAAAACTGGATACTTGAGTTACATGGAATTTGGCAAAGTTTCTTCCTCTGTTTTTGGTATTCTTTTGAAGATCTTGACATGAAATCAGTATACTAATAATTAATATATTTATACATAGGTAACCTAATTATTGAAATACTAGTAGTAGATCAGTTTTTCATTTATTTTACAACAATAGTCTCCAGTTATTTCCCATTGGAGAAGAGGATACAATTTGATATCCTTTGCCTATTCATTTGTAAACTTTTAGTTGAATTATTTTGAGATAGTGGCCTGATCTGGTCCTGAGAACACAATAATCTTATCTTTTTAAGGTATATTAGCCATTTTAAATTATGGGAATTTACTTTTTTAGTGTAGTGATTCAAAAGAAAGCAATGAAGAACAAAAAGGGAGAAGAGGAAAGGGCACAGGAAAGGAGAGGGAAGGAAGAAAGAAATATAAAATGAAAAAACAAACTGTTAGGGGATTCCTTTTTCATTGGAAGTATGAGATACATTATCTTTTAAATCCAGGCATGACTACCAGAATATTATTTTGTTAAGAACTGGCTGTACTGTTCCCTAAAACCTTAAGGGTTTTTTTATGAGTTTTTATGCCTTACAGAATAAACCAACTTTACTTTTTAAAATCATGAGCACAATTTCCCATAAAATTACTTCTTATTTTTTCTTCAAGTTTTAACAACTTTTAACAGGCATGGGCCACCTTTTAGCAACTTCCTTGCATCAACAACTTTCCAAAACCTGCTCTCACACCTCGGTTGTTTTTAAAGTTCCTTTCAGCATAGTGTCATAACCTAAGGCAACAATGAATTGGTGAAAAGTCCAAAGCCGAAATAGTTAGCTTGTCTGAACCAGTCTTTGCCCTGAAGACACACAGGAACTTGTTCATTTGGCAACTTCTCTGGATTCAGAGAAGCCTCTTGTAGTTGGTTGGCCTTGCTTGTGCAAAGGTTGGGTTGAATGCTTGAGTCCTCAGTCAGAAAGGTAAGGTCAGATCAGCACAGGAGTCTTTCTGGAGAGTTGACGTTGAACATAAACATAGTTACGGCTGGTGCAGTTGGCATGTGACCCGTCAGTTTATGGATGAAGCAACAAAGACAACTTCAAGGACAGGGTAAATGTACTGTCTCTAAAAGGACCAATAATAAGTGATTGCTAAAAAGTATTCATGTTTTTACACTTTCAGAGATGGTGTTTCTTTGTGCATTTATTAAAGGAACAGTAAAATCTCTCATTTTCGGAATGGATGAGTTCCCACATCCTTTTTAGTCTTCTTTAGCAATCTAAACTGTTTATTGTATCTCAGTATAGGGACTATTCTAAGATGCCAATCTCATCTTTAGAGGAAAAAAGAGTAAAAATATATGTATTTGATGTGTCAGTCCTTTCTGTTCTAAAAGGTTACCATTGTAAAATGTTTTTATATTTGCATTTCACACGGTCACTTGTGACCTCAGGATACCTACTCATATGTTCTGTGAAAAACCCTCTTCACAAATATCCCTCACGATACTCTTTTGTAGCCATGGCCACCTCCTCCCACCCTCTCCCCAACACCTGGCAACCACTAATCTTTTCTCTGTCTCTACAATTTTGTTTTTTCAAGAATTTTTTTTTCCGTTTTTTTTTTTTTTTTTTTTTTAAGATTTTATTTAATTATTTTTAGAAAGAAGGGAAGAGAGAGAGTCAAAAGAGGAAGAGAGACATCCATGTATGGTTGCTTTTCACCTGCCTCCAGCCACACACCTGACTGGAGACCTGTTTTGCAAACTTGTTATGTGCCCTGGCTGGGGAATCGAACCTGTGACTGTTGGGTTCGCAGGCCGGCACCTTAACCCCTGTGCTACCAGCCAGGGCTTAAGAACTTTTTTTTTTTTTTTTTTTTTTAACTGGCCCTGGCTGGTGGCACAGTGGATAAGGCACCGGCCTGTGAACCCAAAGGTTGCTGGTTCGATTTCCCAGCCAGGGCACATAACCAGGTTGCAAGCCAGGTCTCCAGCCAGGTCCGTAACTGGAGGCAGGTGAAAGGCAACCATACATTGATGTTTCTCTCCCTCTCTGCCTCCCTCCCTCCCCCTCTCTCTGAAAGTAATAAATAATATCTTTTTTTTTTAATTTTAAAAAACAAGAACAAAATAATTGCTCGCTTTGGCAGCACAAATACTAAAATTGGAACAATACAGAGATTAGTATGGCCCCTGCACAAGGCTGACACGCAAATTTGTGAAGCATTCCATATTTTAAAAAAGAAAAAGAATTAAAAAAGATATGTTTTATTGATTTATTTTTATAGAGAGAGGAAGAGGGAAGAGAGGGAGAGAAACATCAATGTGTGATTGCCTCACACGCACCCCCAGCTGGGGACCTGGCCCACAACCCAGGCATATTCCCTGACTGGGAATCGAACCTGCAACTATTTGGTTTTCAGGTCAGCACTCAATCCACTGAGCCACACCAGCCAGGGCTCAAGAATGTTTTATAAATCTTATCATATCATATGTCACTTTAGGAATTGACTTTTTTCACTCCACATAATTCCCCTGGGATCCATCTATGCTGTTGCATATTATCTCAGGTTGATCTTTTTTTTTTTGCCGGCTGCATATATAAGTGGTGAAATTTAATTAAGGTCAGTCGGTTCTATCAATAAAGTTTCCTGGTTGTGATATTCTATTATAGTAATGCAAGATACAACCATTGCAGGAGACCGAGTACAGGGAACCCCTCTACATTATTTCTTGCAACTGTTTTTAACCCACAATTATCTTAAAATGATTTCTAAAAAGAAAAAAAAATAGTGCCTCTGAGAAAAGAAGTTATAACGCTCTTATCATGATAGACGGTGATCTAAGTGGAGAAACTTACTAAACAAACTCGGTTGGATTTATTTTTCAGCATTAATTCCCTTTACGTGGATCAAAAAATAGCCAGTGTAGTCTCCACAGTGTAGACTTTGCCCAGGAAGCTGCCAAAGTGAAAGACAGCGTGCTTGGAAGTAGGAGGCCAGCCAGCTGGCGCTCCTGTTCGCGCAGGCTCCGGCCAGAGCTAGTGGGGCAGTGGAGGTGGAGGCAGCATTCGGAGCAAGTGCTGGCAAACGCAGAGGGCGTTTTCAGAATCCCCGCTTCCAAGTAGTTGTTTCTTTTTCATCTAGTCGTTTCTTTTGCCATTTTAAGAATTCTGAGAGCAATTGTACTGTTCTCTTTGTACCGTAGAACCCATTTTAATGGTGTCAGATTAATGAGAATCACAGAAATTTCAATATTGGAAGAATCTGGAAGGGAAGTGATCCTATTCTTTATGGAAACCTTGTATTCATTCGATTACAGTATTCTCTGTGCTTGGTTGGCATGGTTAGAAAGGATGTGAAGGTTCTGGGTTCCCTACCATGAGCCACTTATTTTCCGGCTGTTTGGGGACCACATCCAGCTGTCTTTCTTTTGCTTTCTTTTCTTTCTTTCTCTTCTTTCCTTCCTTCCTTTCTTTCTCCTTTATCTTTATTTTCTTTCTTTCTCTTCCTTCGTTCCTTTCTTTCTTTCTTCCTTGCCTTTTTATTGAATCTATTGGGGGTGGTACTGGTTAACAAAATTATACAGGTTTCAGGTGCATGATTCCATAAGACAGCATCTGTATACTGTATTTCCCAGCTGTAAAGAAAAGGAAATCTTGCCCTTTGCAGCAGTATGGATGGACCTGGAGTGCATTATGCTAAGTGAAATAAGCCAGTCAGAGAAGGACAAATATAATTTCACTCATGTGGAATCTAATGAACAAAATAGAGACAGACTCATATATAAAGAGCAAGCTGAGAGCCATCGGGGTGGGAGTCGGGGGCTGGGAGGGTGGAGGGATTGAGCAAAAAAAAGAGAAAAACTCATGAACAATAGGGCGGTGATTGCTTTGGGGAGGGAAGTGGAGAAGGGTGAGGGGAAATAAATGGTGACAGAGATTTCAAGGTTCTTTAATAAATTGTTTGACACGTGCTTTAGTAACTTATAAGGGCAATTTGGCAAGGGAGTTTAAGAAACATTTATTTAATGCTCATTTTGTGTATAAGCACTGTGAAAGCTAGGTATACTCTCTACAAAGAGCTTTTAATCCAGTAAGAAAAGTAGAGCAAAACCTTCACTTTCTACAAAGCGTTTCAGAACAGGTGCCCTATAGCTGGTGAATTGTTACAGCTATATTTCAAAGTAGACATCACCCCCTATAATTTCCCATACTCAACTAAAAACAAACAAATATAAATCTCTAAAATTCTATTAGTCAGTTGCTAAGAGAGCACCTTTCTGGGTGTATTGTAAACATCTGGGTTTGAGCAATATAAATTTGGCTGATGACAAACTAGTAAATTTCACCCAAGGAGGAAGTAGTGATAAGGCAGTTGATACTGTTAACATTCTTATCTTGGCAGCTTACTATGTGAGAAACACTTTTGATTTCTTACTTCAATGCAAGACTCCTGACATTGTGTTGCATGATTTATATTCACAAACGATTGTAGAATTAAAAACAAGACATACCTAACCTGATGTAAATAAGTCACCCTACTAGGAAATATTATACTTTGATTCACTGTCACCTATGTTAGCTGCCAAGGATTGTCTTTGACCATAGGTTTCAAATTAAATTGTGAATCCCATCACAACTCTTCACCGTAGAAGGCAGCTGCTTCCATGATGTGATCATTAGTGACATCCTACCACTCTGACCATATGTCCCTTGTGTTATCTGTGTCTCCTCCTCACCACCCCTGATTTTTCTTCCTCACTTCTCTTGCATTAACTAGTACCTGTTTCTCCTTTTCCCCACATCATTCTGTGAGCTCTTTCTTGTAGTTATCCATCCTATTTCTGCCACATCTGTCGTAAATATTTTCACCTACATGCAGTTTGCCTTTGTAGTATTTTTCAAAGTTTTTTTCAACACGGGTGTTTTTATGCTATCAAAGCTATCTTTTTCATAGACACATTTACCTAGTCTTCCTTCCATGTCTGCCATTCTTTAAACTACCTAAGAAATTACTTCATTTGGTGTATGGCGTAAGGTGAAGGGCTCCACTTTACGTTTTATTCCAAATAGTTTGTTGTCACAGCCACTGACTGTTTTGTGTTACGGCCATTAACCGTAGTGCAGCTGTGATAGGTAGGATCCTGAGCCCGCCAGCACTCCTAACTGCCTAGCCATGCGGTTGTTAGCTTGGCTCTGACAGTAAAGCATGCAAACTCACGTGCAGGCTCCACGCAAGTCCTTGTTTGCGACCAGACCAGAGGCCTCCCCACCATCAGAACGTGCCAGTCCTACACCCAAAGCCGTGGGACCTGGTGTCCCGAACAGGATAGTGAGGTGCTGGGACCTGACACGAGTTCCCACTGATATGTTTTCTTCCCAATCAACTAAATAATCAACTTATTATTTAGATTTTATACATCTAGATTCAAATTTAGAACTCTTGGTCAATTCCTCCAAAGCAAACAACATTTCATTAATTTTTATTCCAAATGGGTTAAACCTCTAAAGGTTAATTTAGAAAGAATACATTTCTGCCTTGAAGTGAGAGGCCCAAACTCCAAACTTCACATTAATTCTAAATGTTTAATAGATGAATAAATAGTCTTTGAGCTATGCCAGGTTTTGATGAACAGGGTTTAAATTCTGATTATGAAATGAAATTTCCAACCATAAATGTCTCCTTTTGGTGCATTGACTATCAGAAGTAGAAAAAGTTTTTTTCTTTTTTGTCATTCTTTACTAAACCAGAAAATATCTTTTGGGTTAAATCTGTTGTTAAAACAAGATTTTATTATTAACTAATTAATATTTATAATGTGTGTAAGTTCACATGGTAACATTTACCAGATAGATATACTTTTGTATCTGCCTTTGACTAGGGGCTTCTTTTTATAAACAGAGATTTTGAAAATTATTTCTTTGATAGTCTTTGATGTTCAGAAGCAGAACTTAATTTTGCACCTTTTGGAGAATGAGTCATCTTAGGGTGAAGAAGCTTACAGCCCTTGGGAAAGTTAATTAGAACTAATTATAATTTGATTGACCTCCTTTTCCTCCAAAAAGCTTACCCAAATCCTTTGCAAAGTGAGCACTTTTTCATATAAACTAAAGAAAATCTTTGTTTCTTGGCTTTTCAAATACCTATTATTTTTACACCATTTACAAAGAAGTATTACTGCATAAGTCATTGAATCAGGGATACGAGTGGGTGGGGTCAGAAAGGAACTTCAAGATATAGTGTTCTTTTGAGAGAATGTACTCTGTTAACTTACGATGGGGAAATGTAATTTTTAGGGAAATATAAACTAGTGTGCGTAATTTTTCGATCTTTAAAATTTTAAGTTAATGAAAAATCAAAAAGTAAAACTATCAAACAAAGTGTGACTGTCTTTTTTCATCCTTGGTATTTCTTCTTTCCACTTGGTTTTGGCATAATCTCATTTGCTTGATTAGTACAACAAAAAGATTTTTGTTTTGTTTCGATATAAAAGGAATTTAGTGAAATAATTTGCTTTTTATGTGGTTTTTTCATAGCATGCTTTGTGATATTATTACCATTATTTAAGTGAAATAGAGTTCTATTAATATTCCTGTGAAAGCTTCTTACCTAATAAAATTCTTTAGGGCAATTATTATCATATATGAAAAACAAAATAGTCATTGTCATTGTTATCAACTCAGTTATATCTTATATTAATGGTAAGTGAAGCACTTGTTCATAGTAGGTAGGGTTTTTACTTTCAGACAACCTGTGTTCTAATTTGGGGTATTAAGACCCTTTCATTTTAGAAATTTAGAAAGTAAAATATTTATATTTTAAAGACAGTTCAAGATAGCAGTAGGAGATACTACGTAGTATGTAATTACAGATAACAAATATAAAAGATAAAAGGAAGGGAAAATCACTGTAAGCTGAAGTGGACTAGAAAGATGAGAGAAGGTAAAATGAAGTAGATTTTGAAGGATTGATGAGAACTGGATCTTAAAAAGGGGGTGTCCTGGCTGGTGGCTCAGTGGATAGGCACCAGCCTGTGAACCCAAAGGTCACTGGTTCGATTCCCAGTCAGGGCGCATAACCAGGTTGCAAGCCAGGTCTCCAGCCAGGTCCGTAACTGGAGGCAGGTGAAAAGCAACTGTATACTGATATTTTTCTCCCATTCTTCCTCCCTCCTTGACCTTCTCTCTAAAAATAGTAAAATCTTTTTAAAATAATAATCAAAAAATGAAATAAAAAGGGGGTGTTTGTACACCTAGTAGAAGAAATGATGTTCCCCAAAGCATCTCCTATCTTGGAGATAGGAGAGTTTAATCTGGGGAAACCAGAAGTTAGTGTACTTAGGTAGGGTAATCATGTAAGAGGGCTGAGTGTGCTAAGGCTGGAAAGAGGGGTTGGGAACAAGTAGTAGAGAACCTTGAACTATGAACATTGAGGATATACTTTATATTGTCTCCTGTATTTAGGCTTGTGGCCTAAGGTGGAACTGAGCGATATTTTAGGGAAATTCGTCCTTCAAAAAAAGCATGCAGAACACATCACAGTGAAGAAAATAGTAGGCATGGTGATGACTTCGATGGTTTCATAGTACCTTCGTGTGAGCCGATAAAAACATGACTCGGTAATGTGGCGGTGAGAATGGGAATTAGGGACTGGCTGCAAATAGATCATAAACGAAGACCTCACGGTGCTTAATAGCTGGTTAGGTAACGGGGTGGAGTCGTGCCCGGTGTAAGCATGGAGGGGTCACAAGCGAGGAAAGGGAAAGAAGAGAGCACGCACCAGAAGCATGTATGAAGTTCTGTGGATTAAGTTTCTCCCCCAACTGTGTTCGTGCTCAAAGGATGAGTTGCAGATTTGTTTATGAATATCTGCAAATTACTTTGAGCTCATCTGTTGAGAAGAATACTGTACATATTTTACTAAATCTGATGCATAAGTGAAGGAAACTAGATATAATTTGCTTTCAAACACTGTCCCTTCAGCAGCTCTCTTCCTGTAGTAACCCTAATCTTTTTCACAAGCTGTAATGGGACCTAGACCAACACAGGTTTTCCAGTGAGCGAATGTAGGAAGCTGATAAGAGAAGTATTCTTTTGAGCTTGGTAGCATAAGTTACATTCCACTAAAACATATATCTCTTTGAAGTCTCCCTTTGCTCCTGTCAGCCATTGACATTTTGAAAGATTTACTAATTAGCTCAAAAATTACAGAACTTCCAAGGTTAGTGCTGTGGATGTGCTAGCCGAATTACAAATGTGCAACCGCTGTTAGTGCTTTTTCCTTTTACTTGAGGGAGCCATTAACAACTCATAGCTAGGAAGAAAAGATTTTACGTGATCGTTGCTAACATTAAAAAGCCGTGTGTGCATTGTGTCTGCAAGCAACGTCTCTAAATTTCAAGAAAGGTCCTTACTAAATCAGCTAGTCTCGCTCTCTAATCTCAAAGATAATTGTGTGTGTTTTTCAAAAGCAGTATGGGGTGGGGGACTGTAACAAGAACCCTAATAGTTTCTTTAACCTTCTTGTGAGAGTTGTTTGGACCTTATAAAATAAGTATTGTTATCTCCCATGATGCGAATAAACAAGCTGAGTCTTAGAGAATGACACTACCAGAAAGTGAAAAAAATAAAATCCCATATCTAAGATTCTCACCCAAGGTTTTGAATTCTATTATCTTGCCTCATGGGGAAGAGAACTGCTTGCTATACATGGGAAGATACACACCACATTGTCTTCCTTCGAAGCTCATGCTGCCCTTCAGGTGAGCTTATAAGGCCTTTTGTCTCAGCACAGTCACATAGCTCAGGTCAGAGTATCTGTACGTCCCTATGAAGATTTTCATGAGTGTGAATTATATTTTCAAAGAAGAACTTGGTCTGACTTCCAGCCAAGATGGAGGTGTAGGTAGACACGCTGCATCTCCCTCACAGCTGGAAGAAATTTACATCTCCCTCAACACTAAATAAAAACAACGCAGAAATTTCCGAAAATCAACGACGAATTTGGTCTGACCTTCCCTGAAGATTAATTGTGAAATTGTGAGGTGGAAAAATTCTCATTTTACAATGGGACAGTATGAGTTGAAAGCATTTCCTGTGTCACCAAAAAAGAAAAACTTAATTCAGAAATCTAACTTCATGACCTAAGTCCCGTTTAGTACATTTGCTCATACTGCTTAGTATTAAAAAGAATAATACTTATGTTGATTTTTCTGATTGACAATTACACCTTAGTTTCTCTTTTATGTTTTAACTTTCTAAACTGAATTACTGTTCACCTAATATAAAGTAAGTCCGTGAACTGGCTACAGTGTTTACCCGGGTGGGATTTCCAGCTCATGATGAGGTACTGGGAAAATTCTGGCTTAGTCGTAACTGCTTTACAGTT
This sequence comes from Noctilio leporinus, assembly GCA_004026585.1. Taxonomy (NCBI): domain Eukaryota; kingdom Metazoa; phylum Chordata; class Mammalia; order Chiroptera; family Noctilionidae; genus Noctilio; species Noctilio leporinus. The sequence continues at coordinate 690,219 of PVIW01000162.1, forward strand.
AGTTATCAGAAGACAGCCTGGGAGGAAAAGAAAAAAATGGCTTTATGTGATCCTGTATTGCTAAATACAGAACACTGCTGCTATCTTTTTCTTTACTGCTTCTTCTAAGAGCCATCATTGTAATGAACTAATCTTTTAAACAGCCATTCAGTGGGAACTGGGCTAGAACTTTGCCAAGGGGTCACATCCAAAAACCTGACAGTTATACCTTTACAAAGGAAGCAGCATGAATTTATTCAGCATCAAAACCTCTGCATCTTTTACCACCCAAATGCATTTCACACTGTGTTACCATCAGTGCAGTATAATGACTATATAAATTCCATCCAGACTTTTCATTTAATTAACTAGCATTCTTTGAGCAAAAATAAAAGTGCTGTTTTTACAGAGGAATAAAAGCTGCATGAAATGAGTGTGAAGGAGACAAGTCATCAAATTAGTTATTCTTCACTGCAGCTATGGAAAATTCTCTGCCCCTCCTCTTTCTCTTCAGTTGCAATCTTCTCTTTTCTAGCTTGATTGAAATGGAAAATGGAGAACAACATAGCCACCTTGAAGGTTTCTGAGTATATTGTAATAGCCACATTCTAAGATCGGAAAGGATTGGGCAATGATGCTATTGTGATCTATAAGAGATATTTTAGTACTTTTTATGGTTAGAAAGGTAGCATGGCATAGTAGCCAAGAACATGAACTTTGTAACCACACTACCTGGTTCAGATCCTAGCTCAGCCACTTCCTAGATTTGTGATTCTGAGCAAGTTATTTAACCTTCCTGTGCTTCAACCTCCCGTCTATTAAATGAAGGTAATAACTGACATACCTCACACAGCAGTATGCAGATTAATGGACTCGATTCATGTAAAACACTTGAGTACTGCCAGCACACTAAGCCTGACCTGCTGTACGCACAGCGGACTGATGTGAGGTTGATGCAGTGATGACAAGTTGACTCCTGACCACTTCTACTGAACTAATTAAATGTGACTGATGCAGCTAGATAAATGTCCTTTTATTCTCCAATTATTTCTTCTTATAAGTACCCTTTTATTATATGATAATTACTGGACAAAATAAGAAAAGTTCTGTGAGTCAAGGGTATAGTCGGTGGTTGGTTGGCCACACATCCCCATCCGTACCCTGCTGCCCAATTTAGCTTTCCAGAGCACTAGTTCTTCTCTCAGTTTCTGCTCAGAAGGTGTCAAGACTTCCCCAGATAGAATACAAAATAAATATCCAATATACACCAATAGTAAACTACCAGAAAGGGAAACAAAGAAAATAATCCCATTTACAATTGCATCAAGAAAGAAAAACTTATTACTCTAGTAATAAATTTAAACAAGGATATAAGTGATATGTACTCAGAAAATTATAAGATGCTGAAGAAATTGAAGAAGATATGAATAAGTGGAAACATAAACTGTTCAGGGATAGGAAGGATTAACATCATTAAAATGTCCATACTACCCAAAGCAATCTATAGATTCAATGAAATTTCTATCAAGATTCCAAAGGCATATTTCACAGAACTAGAACAAATATTCCAAAAACACATATGGAACCACAAAAGACCCTGAATAGCCACAGCAAAAAAGAAAGAGGAACCACATTTGAGCAGTCATGCTACCTAATATCAAACTATACTATAAGGCCGTATAATCCATACAGCATGGTACTGGCATAAAAACAGGCATATAGATCAATGGAACAGAATAGAGAGCCTAGAAGTAACCCCATGCCTTTATGGTCCATTAATACTTGACAGAGGTAACAAAAACAGAAGTAACAATAGTCTATTTAATAAATGGTATTTGGGAAATTGGACAGATACATGCAAAAACTGAGATAGGCCACCTTTTGTCATAGTACACAAGAATAAACTCAAAATGGATTAAAGACTTAAACATTAGAGTCAAAACCATAAAAATCTTAGAAGAAAACATGAGCAGTAAAATCTCAGACATTTCACATAGCAATATGTTTTCTGATATGTCTCCTCAAGCAAGGGAAACAAAAGAAAATACTAAATGAGGTTACATCAAACTAAAAAGTTTTTACAGAGTAAAGGAGACAACACTGGGTGAGAGAACATGGTTTTTCAATGATACATCTGATAAAGCATTAATATTCAAAATGTATAAAGAACTTATAAAATTCAACACCAAAAAAAACCCTAAACAATCCAATTATACAATAAGCAAAGGACCGGAGTACAGACTTCTTCAAAGACGACATACAAATGACCAATAGACATGTGAAAAGATACTCAGTGTCACTCATCAGCAGAGAAATGCAAATTAAAACCACCATGACTCACATCTGCGAAATGGCTATCATCAATGAATCAACCAACAACAAGTGCTGGCTAGAATGTGGGGAAAGGGGAATCTTTTTACACTGGTGGTGGGAAAGCAGACTGGTGCAGCCAACAGCCTGGGTTCACCTCAGAATATTAAAAATGGAACTGTCTGATGACCCAGTGATTTTACTTCTGGGAATTTATAAAAAGAAACCCAAAACAGTGATTTAAAAGAATCTATGAGCCCTGGCTGGTGGCTCAGTGGATAGGCACCAGCCTGTGAACACAAAGGTTGCTGGTTTGATTCCCAGCCAGGGCACATAACCAGGTTGCAGGCCAGATCTCCAGCCAGGTCCTTAGCTTAGGCAGATGAGAGGCAAGCATACATTGATGTTTCCCTCCCTTTCTCCCTCCCTCCCTGCCCTTAAAGAATGTTATGCTAAGTGAAATAAGCCAGTCAGAGAAAGATAAGTGCTATACGATTTCTTGTCTATGAGGAATCTAATGGAACAAAATAAACTAGCAAACAAAATAGAAACAGACTCATAGATACAGAAAATAGTCTAACGGCTGTCTGAGGGGGTGGGGGTTGAGGGTCTAGGTGAAAAAATGTGGAAGAATTAAGCAAAAAAAAAAAAAAAAGAAAATGAAAATGAATAAACCACCATACACACACACACACACAACTCAGATCCAGACAACAGTATGGTGATTTCCAGATGGAAAGGGATGGTAGGTGGAGGTAGAAAAGGATAAAGGGTTAAATGTTGATGGAAGGAGACTTGACTTGAGGTGGTGAACATTCAATATAATAAATAGATTATATATTAAAGAACTGTATACCTGATACATATCATTTTATTAACTAATATCACCCCCTATAAAGTCAATAAAAATTTTAAAGGTTTTTTTTTTTTTTTTTTTTTTTTTTTGCCTGTCATGCCATTTCTGTGATAACCCAGCCCTTTCTCTCCCTCTCCTTAACATTTTTGATTCATTGCTTCTTCTGTAGGAAGCATTGACTCCAGTCAAAATTGATCGCTAGTGCCCTTTCTCAAATGTATCACATTCCTTCGTGTTCACTTACTTTGTTCACATGGCTTTTTATCTAACTGCTGTACTCTCTTCCTCCACTTCTTTAAGTCATACCTAATGTTCTAGCCAGAACAGAGAAGGGAAAAGATACCTTTGTTTTTCTTATGATATGTGTGTCTTCTAAGTAAAAGTTGTTAATGATGGTGAATTAGCCTGTTCTACTTTCAAACTACATGTGGAATCGAACCACTTAACACTGTGTCCACCACTGGACACTGCTTTATCCAAGCCACAATTTTTTTTTTTTCTCTGTCCTTCCCTTTCTCCCTGCTCCACCTTTCCCACCCCCTACAATCTACTCTAAACACAATAGCAAAAGATACCCATTTAAAATTTAAGTAGATTGTTTCACTTCCCTGTTCAAAACCCTCCCTTCCTATCTCACCCAGAGTAAAACCGGAGGCCTTACAGTCGCCCACAAAGCCCCTTAAGATTGGCCATTCCACCCCAACTCCACCCTTGCCCTCCCTGTAGTTACCACTCTGCCCTTGTGCCCTACTGCCCCCTTACTGTCCCCACCTACCCTCTCCTGCACCACCGTGGCCTTCCTTGCTGTTCTCTGAAAATGCAAGGCACAGTCCTGCCTCCGGGCCTTTGCACAAACTTTCCTTAGCCCAGAAAGCGCATTGGGAAATCATGGCTCTATCCCTCCTGCAGGTTTCTGGTCAAATGACTTCTCAATGAGATATTCACTGATCATCACTAATTTACTATGTCTCCAAATTGACATGTCTATTCTGGAGGCAGAAGGGAGGATTTTGTTTGTTTTTTGTTGATTTTGTTCAGTGTTCTATTCTCAGTATCTAAAACAGAACTTGACACAAAGTAATAAATATTGAATGTGTGAATAAAAATTTGATCCTTAAAAATATGCCCAGGCCCTGGCTGGTGGCTCAATGGATTGGTGCCAGCCTGCGAACCCAAAGGTCTCTGGTTCAATTCCCAGCCAGGGCAACATAACCAGGTTGCAAGCCAGGTCTCCAGCCAGATCCATAGCTGGAGGCAAGTGAAAGACAACCATATGCTGATGCTTCTCTCTCTTCCTTCCTCCCTCCCTGCCCTTCTCTCTCTAAAGATAATGAATTAAATTTTTAAAAAATAGAGAGAGAGGAGAAGTAGCAGAGAGAGGAGAAGTAGCAATTAGGCTGATGCCCAAGGGTAAGTTTGGGCTCCTGGGTCATGGACCAGGAGAAGCTCTGGAGGGTTTCCCAGCAGTAGATAGGACACTTCAAGAACCTTCCTGGAGCCTTACTGCCTACTTGAGTTTTCTGAAAACCAACTCTTTTCATCTTTTAAACCAATTCTTGTTATTCCATTTTCCATTTTCAGTCCTCTTCTACTTCCCTTATTTTCAAAATGTTAACGCCAGCTGTGTGAAGTTGGAGATTCTGTACTGAAAATCATCTCAGAAATCAACAGCAAAAAGTAAGATCAGGCAGCTACTCTATATAATAAAATATATGAATATTAATTTTCAAGCTGAAATGTGAGGAACATGTATGGATTAAGGTGAGGAACTTCCCAAGGGAGGAAATGTTTAACCCCCTGAGCTATTGTTTAACATGGGTATTATGATCATTGGCACCGATTTTGATGTCTGTTAGGAAGCCAAAGCTGTTGTGGAGGAGACCCGGGCCCTGCGGAGCCGGCTTCACCTCGCGGAGGCGGTGCAGAGCCAGGCGCGTGGCGTGGAAATGGACTTCGAGGAAGTGATCCGTCTGCTGGAGGCCGAGATCACAGAGCTGAAGACTCAGCTTGCTGATTATTCTGACCAAAATAAAGTGAGCAAAACAGTCCCTTCTCGTTACCATGGTTTCCTTGCCGTTGTCATGTATCCTGTTTTCGTTTTCTTTTCATCTGCACATCTAAACTAGGTCAGTACTTGTCTACTATTCAATGACAGGATGGTGCGCCGTGGTGGGGGCCTGGGGAGGCTGGGAGGTCCCTTGACTCAGACAGCTTTGGGGTGGAAACACATGCACCCCAAATTTATTGGGGTCATTGGTCAGCATTGTATACAGCTCAGGCATTAAATCCAGGAATTATTTAGCATTTAATTGATTACAGTGTTTTTCTCTTTTGTTTCTAAATTTGCTAATTCGTCTTGTGAAGATGGGAAGAGGAAAGCCTAGGGCTGGGTTTTGCTTTTTGATTAAAGCACTCAAGGAAGTGTGAAAGTTAAATAATTTTTTGCCCAAGGCCCAAGATAATTAGCAGGAAGAAACTGAGTTGGAATATAGTAGTAAGTTCACATTTCAATAGCATAACGCTGAATGCTTTTTAGAAGGCAATGCAAACTTTTAGATGTGCAGTTTCATGTGATTTTTTTCCTGTAGTACTATATTCATTGAATGGTGTTCAGAAACTATAATAGACATACACATCTACTTCACTGAGATGGGATAAAAACTGAAATAAATTGAAACAGATATTTTATAACTTCATAGAGTTTATCTATAAACATAATAGATGTTTACATCCTTAATTCAATCACCTTTCAAGAGAACATAAAGCACCTCTGAGTTATTTTTGTTCTTTTAAACATAAAAGAGTTAAATACATTAAATATACCAATGAAACTAGTTTTAGACAAGCAAAATGCAGAAGAAAATCTGAAATTTCCTCAGGTTAGCTCTTAAGAGCTAGTAATATACCCCTCACATCTGTCCTACCAATTTTACAAGAAATCTGATGTTCCCATCACCCTTTGATAATACCACAAGGCCAAGGGGGAACAAAACATACTGTTTGAGAAGGCAGTGATATTTGGGGATGTTGCATGCATTTTAAAAAACAGTATCTCAGTATTTACATTCTGAAAATGGAGATATGCACTTATTTTATGTGAATAGCCTTACCATGATTCTTTAAAAACTGGGGGGAATGATCAAAATATTAAAAGTACATTTTGGAAGGAAAGTTAGTATTTAAAAAAAAGTGCTTAAAGGAGTTCAGATGGATTTATTTAAATTTGTTTTTTTAAAGTGTAGGCTATTAGAAATACTTTCTTTCCAGCTCCTAGTTCAGGAGCACTTTTGGTCTAAGTGGTCTGGTAGTAAAATTAATTAAATTTGTTTTTGGCATAATGGGGTCTTATGCCATTCCTCTTAACAATCCCCTTAACTAAGCCATCAACCTGTCTCTGGAAAAAATCTTTTTTTTTTTAAAGATTTTATTTCATTATTTTTAGAAAGAGGGGATGAGAGAGAGGCAGAGAGGGAGAGAGAGATCAATGTATGGTTGCTTTTCACCTGCCTCCAGCCACACACCTGACTGGAGACCTGGTTTGCAACCTTGTCATGTGCCCTGGCTGGGGAATCGAACCTGTGACCTTTGGGTTCGCAGGCCGGCACCTTAGCCACTGTGCTACTAGCCAGGGCTTTTTTTTAAAGAAGAGATGTTAAAGGTAAGCATCTCAACATTTTCAAAACCCAGTACTAGTGGAGAATGAAAGAAACTTCTTTGAATTGTTTGAGATTGTTCGAAGAGACATTGGCTAAGATGTTAGGATTTGTATTCAAGTATTTATTTTTGAGAGACAGATTCTTTTTGGAACTATCTTTTACTTTTCATTATAAGTTTTCCCTTGTATTTTCTGTTCATTTACTTATATACCAATACTTTTGAATACCCACAATGCCCCTCTCCAGTATTTCTCCCCTCTTTGCCCTTAGCAAAGATTTTGTGATTGAAAAATCGCTATTCTAAGTGAATAACTAACTCTCCAGCACCATTTATTCAAAGCTCTTCTTTCCAAACTGATCTACAAAAATCAACTCTGACATACATCAAGATTGCATGAGTATGGATCTTTTGGGGTATTTTCTATTCTCTTTTAGTGATCTTTCTTTTATTCCTGTGCAAATAACACATTGTGTTATATTACTATTGGGTGGGCCAAAAAGTTTTAGTTCTTTCTGTAAAATAAAGGACACATTTTTCGTTTTCACCAATAACTATTAATTTGGATGTATTATGTTGGCTACCTTTCACATGGTATATATTAATTATTCTCCGTTAATGTCTTGATTTGATCACTATCAACTTCAAGTGGTCTACCCAACTGTGGAGCATTGTCCAGCAACAAAACTCCAGCACAAAACCTTGCAAACTGCTTTTGACATGTTGGACCAGTCACAGCACCTTCTCCATCCACTGCACAAATCATTTTTTGCATTTCATTTGCAAGTTTACCTTTCTTGAAATAATAAAGCATTATATGTCCAAAATGTCACTTATTTTCTTCCATCTTTAATATTAAAATGGCTACACAAAAATTCACCAACTTTGATGTTTTCTTTTAATGCATACTAATAAAACAGTTGTCACAGCACAATCTAACAAAATTGCTTTGAACGAAGTTAAATACAACTAAGTGCAACAGAAAAAAACAAACAAACCCAATATATCTTTTGCCATAAGTCTTGATATCTATTCACCCTGCCTAGTTCTTTTTCTTTAAAAGTGTGTTGGCTATATGACCCTTTGACCTTTTATGTTTTTAGACTCAGTTTATAAATTCCACCCAAAAAAAATTAGTCTTTTTACTGAAAATACATTAAGCATATAGATGAATTGGGGAATAATTTAAATATTTATGATTGAGTCTTGAATATTTATAAATCACTGAGTCACACAGAAAGGTGAATTGCATTGTTAGGTGAATTGAATTGTTAGCCTTCAGAATTACAGCAAAATTTGTTGATGGTTGTTTTACTTGGCCAGTGTTTACAAGTATTCAGAGTAAGCTTGAACAGAATTCTGCAGTTGATTCATGTAATTGTTTTCTTTTAGACTACTAGATCAGAGTCATTAATTGTGGGCTTCAATTGGTCTCTAATCATATTAATTTGTCAGGGAAGTGTGTTAAAATCACACACACGGGGGCTTGTGATTAATGTTCTTTATGTATCTTGAATTAATGAATTAATACTTTTAGCTGCATACAAGGTTAGAATTTTGTTATCTTTTTATGAAAATGTTATAACTCTTCAATCTAATAATATTCTTTTCCCCTTAATGATTGTTTTTGATTGATAATAAAATAGTTACACTGGCTTTCTTTTCATTTGTATTTACCTATGTGAATATTTACCTATGTATTTTTTAACATCCTTTTTCTTTCAACTTACGGGAGTCCCTGCATTTTAATTGTGTATATGGTAAATGCTATGTAGCTGAATTCCTCTCTCCCCATTTTAATTTTTTTTTTTTTTTTACCTTTAACTAGAATGATTGTTTCAGTTCCATTTTTTTATTTGTTAATGCACTTAACTTCATTCCCAGCCTCTTAATTTATGCCTTTTGTCTCCTGTTTTCTTCTTGTTTTTCATTTCTTTTCCTTTACCTCCTTTTCTTCTTCTTTCCTCTTCCGTGTACTTCCCCTCTTCCTCCTCCTCCTACTCCTTTTTGAATCAGTTCAGGTTTCTCCTGTGTTCTCCTATTCTCATTTCAACTATCTCTTTTCCAGTTCACAAGTTATATACTCTTTTTTTCCTAAATTTTAATGATTTTCTTAGAAATTTTAACATTCTATTGTAACTTACACTATAAAACTAATCACTAGCTTTTCCCCTTCTTCTAAAAGCACTTTAGAATGTAAATCCAATCATTTCTTTCTTCTTAGTTTCTATTTCTGTCACTATTTTAGTTCTTTCTTGACTTTTAACACCACAAATTAGACACTATTACAATTTATTTTGTGCAGTCAACCATTATTTAGATAGACCACCATGCTTACCAGTTTCTGTTCACATTTTCTTGCTTCTTGGATCTTGCTAGAATTATTTTCTTTCTTTCTGAAGTACCACTTTTAGAAATTTATTCAGTGAGGATCTATTGGCAATAAACTCGTTCCATTTTTGTTTGTCTGAAAACAATCTTTATTGAACTCTTACTTTTGAAATATCTTTGTGCTACCTTTAGAATTATTGAGTTAGCAATTAATTTTTTTTCAGTGTTTTCACTCTAGGGTTGCAATAGTCATGAATCTGTCATTTGTTTGCAACCTGTTGTTTCTTTCTGGATGATTTTAAGATCTTTTTATTTTTAATGTTTAGCAGTTTGACTAGGAAGAGTCACGTACTAACTTAATTATTTAGATTCATTGGGCATCCTTGACATCTTTTCCTGAGGAAAAAATGTCTTGCCATTTTTTTAAATCCTAGGCTGTTATTCTCAGCTATTTTTCTTTTATTCTTTCTGGTCTTTATTGTGTAATTCAGTTTGGGTGTGTGCAAGATCCTCCTATTTTTTTTTCTCCTTACCTCATCTCTTTATTTTATATTTTCCCTTTTTATCTTTCTGCTTCATTCTAAGAGTCTTTATTTCTGTCCTTCAATTTACTCACTCTCTTTTCAATTGTATCTAATTGGATAGTAAGCAAGATATAAACTGAGTTTCTAATTTAATTATAATTATATTTTTAAGATTGATTTTTATGTCATTGAATCTGTTTTGATAGTTATCCCTTTTATGCTTTCAATTCCTTCTTAATTTTAAAAATATATTAAATATTACTTTATATCCTGTATCTGATCACTCTAAAGTCTGTTGTTTTATAGGACTGACCCTGTTTTTTATTTCCTGCAGTGGACTTTTTATTTATGGTAACATATCCTGAGGTCATGTCCTCTTGATACAATTTACCTATATAAGAATTACTTATGATTTGAGTTTTGAACATATCCCTCTATAGAAGCTTTGTGTCTCGTTCTGCCAGCCTGGGACCAACTTAAACAAAATTTTCAGTTTATGAATTTACAGATTGCGCAGGAGTATAAATTCTAACTTTAAACCTACTTGAGTGGAGGCTTGTGATTAGCACTTATTCAGCAGATAATTTTATTAATCTGCTCACCAGAGCCAAAGTCAAAATTTTGTGCACCTTATGAATTCCTTTCTAGTTCACCCTTTGAAGTTCTCCCATCCACATGCATGCCTGATGAAACCCAGAACTGTGGGCACCAGAGCTCCGTGTGTACACCCAGCAAACGATGCTTCATGTGTTTGTACTGCACGCAGTGTTGCCTTGGTCTGGCTTGTCCCTTACTTTCCCGCCAGCTTGGCTTTCTGTTGGATTGTGTTACATTAAACACCTGTGTATACCTGCAGCATTTTTGGTTGTGTCATAGTGGTGGGGGGTTTTGTCAGCATCCAGTAAGCTGTGTTGCGCGCACACACACACACACACACACAAACTGTAAACTCATTTAAATGTAATTTCTTGCGGGAATCAATAAAGCTACATGAAGCTTGTCTCATAAAATTGGCAGCACCCCATGTGCAGTTTAAGTGTTCAGTGGGCCGTTATTTTTACGTGCTGCCCCAACATCAGAAAGTACATATAATAAAGAAAATGAATGATAGGGCAGTGTTGGATGATAGTTAACAAAAACTGAACGTAGGAGCCATTCACATTAAATAGAAGTGTGTAAGATGACCTTTTGCTGTGTCTGTCCAGGAAAGTGTTCAGGAGTTAAGAAAGAGAGTCACAGTACTTGACTGCCAATTGCGAAAATCGGAAGTGGCTCGGAAAACTTTAGAGGCATGCGCTGAAAAGCTGCTTCATTTTGTAGAGGTAAGTTTTCCTCTTATATAACTGAATGTCCATTTTTAAGAAATGTATCAGCAACCAACATGTAGATTAATGTCAATGTTTGACAGGTTCAAAACATCAATACTATCTTACGGTCAGCTTAGAAATTGCCTAGATAATAAAAAGACCAGCTAACATATACACCGTTAAGAGAAATGATGGAGACAGGGTAACATGATCCCAAATGTTGACTGTTTTAATGAATAATTTTCTAATAAAACTCTTGATGCTCTATAAACATTATTTGATAAATATTTGCCAGTTATAAAGGGAAGTTTCCGTAGCTATTATATCTCTGCGTAGAATCGCATGTTAATGAATTGACCCTCCCCACTACAGAACATTTGAATCAGTTAAGAGGGTAGCGTGACAAAGGTTATAAATAATAATTAAGCAAGAAAATACTTTTTAAAAGACTATCGAACTTAGAAATCTTCTTCACGATTTTGTTTGTTGCTAGGCTATTCAAGAAGTATTTTCTGCTAATTCTGCTGCTTTATCAACTTTGAGGTAAGAATATTTGAGTACTTTCTACAGAGTATAGCACCTAATTACATTTTCATGTGGTAATTGAGGCTAAAATCTCTCGGTTTTAAGATGCTACATAACTCCTACTCAATACTGTTCTTTAATGTGGAAATAAATACAGGGACATCTTGTTTTTTGACCCCATCTCTGTGAAAGAAATTTCCTGAAGGTATTTAGCAAAGCATTGTAACCTACTAGTACTGTAAAGCTGAAGTAGGAAATACCTATCTTGTTTTTGTCAGTAATTCTGTAAAGATGAGATTAACTTAAAGTTCTTTAAGCATCCTGTGTATGAGTAAATTACTATACTAGTCATAGGTTTAGTATGAAAGGTAAGTCTCAAGCTACATATTAGTTGTTATGGCAAACGGAAGTTTATAAAACATGCCCATGCAATCAATTTCTTTGCATTTTCAGCATTCAATAGACATTAATTAAAAATATATTTGGAAAATGCTCCTTGCTTGTGTTATTATTCAATTTGTTTCAGATTTAAAGTTTCTTACTAGGAGCTACAATTGTACTAATAACATTTATTTATTTCAAGCTGCAAGAGTGTGGTCATTTTGATACATGATACAAAAGAATAATTTCTCTTTGTACGTTTTCCAAGCAATTTTTTCTTGTCTTATAATAGCTGACATTAGCATTCAACTTCTAGCAATGTATGCTTGCAGAAACATAGGAAAATTCTCCCTTTTGCTGTGAAAACAGCAATTTAATAAGTGAAGATGATTCATTGTACTCTTATTATATTTTAGGTTTCCACAGCATTTTTTGAATCTAGAAGAACTACAACAGTAGTATACTTTTAAATGCATTTATCGTAATGTTTTATTTCTTCTGATGAAGGAATTTGACATTTTTAGTTGTTACCCATGCTACTTACGATGTAAGATAATTATGTGAATTCCATGGTGATTATTTTTAATAAGGATGTTAAAATATTCAGCAATCAGATTCCTCTTAAATGAATTAGGTATGGCCCCACCCCTAGCCCCAAGGTCTCATTGTGACCTGCAATAATAATTCAGAAGTTCTGATATTAAAAATGAATGTTAAAATGATTACTTAAAAGCCAGAGTCTGCCCTTTTCTTAAACTAGTTCATAGGGAAAAAAAAGTAACTTTAAAAAGTGACATTAAGCAAATTTTCACCATGCCTTGAAAAGTTAAATGCCAGCAAATTTGGCTCGGTCTTTTTAATATACTCTGGCTCCTGTAGCGGATTTTTGTAACACAGAATAAAGGCTCCGTATTTGAATTTAAGAATTGATGCTTTAATTTCTTTTTGTGAATTAACCCCATCATGATGCTTAAGAAGATAGACAGTAAGTAATGATGGTTTTGTCATCAGTTTAAAATAGTCTTTCTTCACCCTGGCTGGTGATGCTCAGTTGGTTGGAGCATCATCTCGTAAACCGAAAGGTTGCAGGTTAGATTCCCAGTCAGGGCGCAAGCCTAGGTAGCAGGTTCCATCCCCAGTTGGGGTGCTTACTAGAGGCAACTGATCAGTGTTTCTCTCCCTCTCTTTCTCCCTCCCATCTCTTTAAAATCAGAAAGTCTGTCCTCAAGTGAGGATAAAAAAAAGTCTCTTTTCAAGTAAAGTTTTAGCATAATGACTTTTTGCAGTAAAACCTCACATTTTTAATTATGTCTGACCAGTTATTTCAGGTGACATTTGCCATTAGATCTAGAGGCAACAAATGGAGGTACTTAACAGATAATTTCATGAGTAAGTGTACATGTTGAAGTTATAGTAAATATTACTAGAAGTAATAATAACTGTGTGTTGAGTAAATGTATGTTTATGTGCTCAACTTGAATTTTTACAAAACTGAATAAAAGGTTACATCATGTTAGCATAATACAAGTACTTACAAAATAAGCCCCCAAAAATGATTTAGGAGGTAGGCCATCCTTCCATTCCTTCCTTCTTATGTGTGGTGTTAACCTAAGTTTTAAAAAGTGCCTATTTCCTATACAGTCAAGAATTGGAATGACTTCATTTTATGGCTGTAAGAATGCCACATCCCCAGATGTAGAAACATTTTTGTGCAAATGTATCACTAATAAGAATTCATGCTGAGCAAAGGTAGATGTTGTTTACCGAGTAATACGTGCCACTTCGTGCTGTCCCCCGGCAGTGAAAGAAGAGCGTTGTCAGCCGTGCGTTCCCCGCAGGCCCCGCGGGCGGGGATGGGCCGGGGCCTGGCCGCAGCGCTGGCGCAGGGAGCCGAAGAACTCCTTCAATCTGTTCGCGCCCTACTTGATATGGACTGTGAGTGTTCTGGATTTCTTTTTTCACTTTTTCAAAGAATTCATTTAACAAAGAGAAGAAGAAAATTGCAACTTTGACAGTCTGTGTTCAAGCATTGCTTTGACTACAGTAGAATTGATAGCTAGAAGATCAAATCTTAATGCACTGATTTAGGGGAGGAATAGCTGTCGTATTTCAAGTGCGCCGAATGGCTTCCAACAGAAAACAGCTGACTAAGGCCCATCTTGACTTCCATCCACAGTCTCTTTGAAATGGAAGAACACACATAAAAATAAATTCACAACAGCCCTGGAAACCTGGAAGGGTGGGATCCACATTGAGGAATTTTTGAATAATATACAACAGATAGAATAAGATTGAAGATACAGATCCCAAAACACAATAAATAGGAAAACAACACTGGTGAAACAGTGAGTTCAGCAGAACCATGGGAAAATCCCCGAGATCCCAGGCAGGGAAAACTAGGAACAGACCCTGGGGCAGCCAGCAAGGTAACTAGTGAAAGGGCTGTGGAATAGCTGAACCAGTTCCCCAGCTCCTGGCAGCTTGCTCAGGCATCCCTCCTAAGCAGATCCCAGGGAAGACCCTCCCTTAAGGAACCAGCTGATATGTCCCTGGACACCTCAGAGTCACCATGGAGCTAAAAAGAGAAGCAGGGCAGACCTCTTAAGAAGCTTCCAGCATCCTAAAGGACAGGGGGACCCTTGGGTAAAATTAAGTGACTGACATCACCATCCTTTCCTCTGGTGATCTCCACACACTCTTGCCTCTTCCTTCTTTGTTTTTCTGTCTCTTCCCTTGATGTCAGTCTGTCTTCTGCTTTTTTGTGCTGGCCTCTTAACATTTCACGATTTCTCTAGGTTACCATTAAGCTCTCTGTACTGGGGATCAGATATCAAATATATGTAAATATAAATATATAGAGATGTAGATAAAAATCCTGTGTTAACTGTGTATAAAAACAGTAAGTTTTGGATAAAGTCCTAGGTAGTAAATGGCTGGGCTTGGTATAGAATAATTGTCTAAGGTCCTTGGGGTTAACTTTTTATTTTAATACTATGTTTTACAGGATGGGAAATCATTCTTCTAATAGCATCTGCTTAATTTTTGGTTTTGTATAATCTATTATCCTTTTTTAATGTCAAGTTACATTTCAAAAACCCTGTAAGAACTCTCTTTGTAAAGAAAGTCTGTAGGTTTTAAGCAGGGAGATGAAAAATAACCACTCCTAATGCATGGTACGTAAGCCAAGAATTTTTCACATCAGACATTTTTCAGTTAGAGTTGGGGCAGGGGAGGGAGACACCTCCACAGACACAGCCCAGGGGACATTGCCATGGTTCATTTTAATTACTTCGATAATATTAACCTTTATGTTTGCCAAACATGATTATTCAGAGAAAATATTTGAAACTGAGCAGAACTACTTTGGAAGAAAAATTCCAAATGCACCTTTTATCCCTTGTAAGATTATATATAACTTTGTTGTTTAAAACTAGCAAATAATTTCTATGTTTTCTTTTTATTTAGAAATAGAATTGCGAATGTTGGCATATTTTCCCAGTGCTTTATAATGCTACGTGACATATATTTTTAAGTTTAACGATGCAGACCAACTCGGCTCATTTTTCTTTCTCTTAGCATTTTCATTACGTATGTAATGAATGACATACGTAATGAAAACCATAAAATTACTACCATGATGTAGATAACTCAGCTGCAATCTTCACCTTATCTGCTTGGCCATGGCTATCTGATTATTTCGGGTTGCAGTTCAAAATTTCCTCTTGGGTAATTGTCTCCACTTTCTTCATGATGTAAGGACACTCTAAGATCTTATCCTATGGAATATTCTCAGAAATGAGAATAAGATTTCTTGAGTCTTAGACCTTAAAAACAAGCTTCTGAGGAATATCTATAAGACAATTTGAAATTTCCTGGATCTAAAATCTGGGGAAAGTCCCCTTCCCAGAATTGTGCAATTATACAGTTTTGCATTCATTTTCAGGTGTGTAAGAACCCCAACTTAGGAAACCTGCTGCAGAATAGCAGATGGTATGAATGCATTGCAAATGGGGCATCCAGCCCTCAGCAGGGTACCGTTAGCAGTGGGGAAGTTCGTGAACCACAGGGGCAGCCTGGAGTAGAGTTTGAATCCATGCAATCAGTGTTCCTCAGCCTGCCTGATGTTCCCTACAGATAGCAGCTCCAGAGAGCATCCCATTAGTCATTCAGCTCTCTTGGGCAAATTACTTGACCTCTGGGCCTGTTTCCCCATGTGAAAAGTGGAGAGCACATCAGCAGGGCAGGAGTGGAGGATTAAATGGGATACATGTAAAGTAGCAAACAGAGCTCTTGGTAATATAAGAGGTTCCACAATTGGATCACAGCTGCTAAGCTGGTACCACATTATCATTATTATTTAAATGAACCTTTTCTCCGTGCTAAGTACTAAATAATTATTAGCTAAAGCTTCTTTTGATTTGGATACTTTTGCAAATTGGTAGATGAGACTTTTCTTAATATATAACATTTAATGTTATTAATGGATTTTGAGTTAGAATATTATCACAGGAAACTGTGGCTAAATTTCTGAATCAGAATCTTATCATTCCATTGTTTACTGCTAACTGTAAGAAAACTTTGGTCTGTTCTGTTAAGTTACTTTCATTGAAACTATATATAAACAGAAGAGACATTCTTAATCATTTTTCGAACACTTGAAGGTGGTTATATTGTTCTCCATCAATATTTACACAGTCAATATTGCAATGCTTTAGTGTAATCTTCATTTAAAATTACTTGTTTTGAACTATAATATTTTTTATTGACAAAATAATTTTATAACAAAAACAGAAAGAGCAGTTCTGTTTTCAAATGCATAATAAACGAATCTAGCTAGTAAATCTCTTGTGAGATCTTTAAAAAAGAGAAGGTATTGATTTCCTGATTAATTGGTTGCATAAACACAGGCATCTACCTTTCTTCAGGATTAATGTAATATATAAATGGGACAAAGGCTTCAAAAGCACAAGCAGTTACAGGCAGACCCCCAAAACTTTTCACTCCAGGGCAGATAGGACGTCATAGAAAGAAAATACAAGGGCCATCTGGTTCCTTCCTCTGCTGAACAATAGTAGCAATTATGAGGACCTGATGTTGGGATACCCCTTCAGCATTCTGACTTGAACAGGTAATAGCGTCGAAGACAGCCTGGGAATAGGTAGACTCTTCTTACTCTTATCTTGGTGAGTCACTGGCATTTTTGAAATTCTCTGGGTTCACACTGGGGCTTGAACCCAGTGGGTCTGTTAGGCAGAATAGCCACACTTCTGATCGGACGCACATTAACCATAAAGCTTTAAACATAAAGGGAGGCTGACACAGTGTCTCCTGTACCAAACGCCACATTGCTCTGCACAGCTATCACTCGTCCTGGCTTGCTTGCCATCTGCCTCAGACTCCTGCATCGTCCTTGTGCATGTGTTGCCAACGCGCGCTGGCCAGCCCCCTTCTGAGCTTTGAGAGGGCAGCGCCAACAACCAGGGCCCACGCCTCCTGCGAAAGGTCAGAAACCAATTCTGAGTAAGCAGTTCTCCACATTCAAGGTTTTAGAAAGAGCATATATCACACACACACACACATTTCACCCAAACACTTATAAACAGACACATAAATATACCAATATATGATTATGAGAAGTCCACAGTAGTACAGCTAGAAAATATAGCTGTCAAGATGCAGAATCGAGTTTGAGAACAAGATGATAGTGATCTCATGCCAAAACCTCCCCATTCTGCTCTTATACTTAGAAATGACATTTGCAATTGTGTTTGTGTGTTTGAAAGATTAAAACCAAGAAAGGAACTCTGCCTGAACCAAAACAGAGGGTAAAACTAGAATGATCAGTGGGCTCTCAAGCTTCAGAGACGCACGGGAGTTAGATGAGCAGCTAGAGCAAAGGTTTCTACACCCAACAGGGCCCAGCTGAAGCCTCAGCAAAGAAGAAAGGATTATTCCCATAGGAAACACACTCTCTTCAGTTACTCAAGTATTAGACACACGCACAAAAATTCCTCCAGTTTACAGCCATTGGGCCTGACCCCTAATTAAAGTTCAAAGTAAATACTCTTATCCACAATGGGTGGGGGTATAACTTGACACAATATTCTTCGGAATCAATTTTGCAGTACATATCAGGAGCTTTAAAAAGTTTCTCTGAAAGTTGGAAAAAAAAAAATGTTTCAATGGTCATAATTTTACCTTAATAATTGTACCCATTGATATTTTTGCCAAGAAAAAAATGAGATATGCATAAAATGTATATATATAAATATATATACATATATATATATGTATGTATTTCCATCACAACATTTCTTATCATAGAAATGTGGATGTTCATCTGTTGCAAATTAGTTGCATAATCATGTAATTCTTACTCAGTCATTTGAAAATAAGGATGAACTTTACTGAGCAATGACCATCCGATTACGTATATTTGTCTATGACAGCCTCCTGCATCAATTCAGGTATTCCTGTCCACAAGGAGCAATATTTTAACTTCTAAAATTAGAATGTCAGCCCTGGCTGGTGCAAACCAGGTCTCCAGTCAGGTCTTTAGCTGGAGGTAAGTGAAAGGCAACCATACATTGATGTTTCTCTCCCCCTCTGCTTCTCTTGCTTCCCCTTTCTCTGAAAAATAGTAAATAAAATCTTTTAAGAAATTAGAATGTCAATAAAGGCTGCTTTTTTTCTTTATTGTCTCATTAGAAGTTATTTAGGCAGATGGGAAAAGGTTTATGAGAAGAAGGGGAAATGCATTTGAAGGCCTTTGTACTTCTTTTTAAAGATTTTATTTATTATTTTTAGAGAGAGAGAAAGGGAGGGAGGCAAAGAGGGAGAGAAACATCAACATATGGTTGCCTTTCACCTGCCTCCACCTAAGGACCTGGCTTGCAACCTGATTATGTTGCCCTGGCTGGGAATTGAACCAGCGACCTTTGGGTTTGCAGGCCGAAGCCTTATCCACTGTACCACCAGCCAGTTTTCTTTTAGGTACAAAACTGAGAGTTGATCTGGCACTTTCTCATTATATTTATTCTAGGTCTCAAACTATTGATATTGCTTTTCTTATTTCCCTCAGAGCATATTTTTGTTAATATGAATTTATCAAAGGAAGAGCCATATATCATTGGTAAAAGTCAGCTATACTATTTAGTATGAACATTATGGTATTTACTGCTTCATAAAGTAATTATGCATATTCATATGTCTTCCTTCTTCTGGAATTTGGGGAAATATTCCAAGTATAAGGGAATAGCTTGTGTGATTCTGATGCCATTAAAGAGACAGTTTCACCTGTTTTTATAGAGCAAACCTGTTCTCTAAGGACTTGTTTATTCAGAGCCAGATAATAACCACATATTTGTGGTGTCTTACCATTCAAGAAAAATGATAAACTCATATGTTGTATTTTTACAAATTAAAAGTAGGTCACTACTATAATGTTCCATTCAGAAAATACATCAAGTGTAATCTTGGGTGATTTTTGGAAAAGAAACTATGCTTGAGTTATTTGATTTTGTTTTAAATGGGGAAAGTATTATTAGCTTCAAGAAAAATGAGTGATTTCTTTACTGGTACAATTTTATTTCCAGAATCAAAAAATAAGAGAAAAATATATCTCTTAAGAAAATGTAATCACCATTTGCAATAGCATGGATGGAACTAGAGAGAATCATGCTTAGTGAAATAAGCCAGGCAGCAAAAGTTGAATATCATATGTTCTCCCTTAATACAGGAGACTAACAAACGAAACAAGCAGAAAGGAACAAGAGACACTGGGCAAAAAAGAGAAGCAGGATGATGGTGACTAGGGGGGAGGGAAGAGGGGGGAAAACAGGGTTGAGTTGAGGAGCTAGTGTGAAGGACCCATGAACATAGACAGCAGGCTGGGGATTGCCTGCAGGAGAGGGGGCAGGGGAGAGCCATGGGGGGAAACGAAACGATTGTAATACAACAATAGTACATAAAATTAAATTAAAATAAAAATAAACTCTACCAGTCAATGTTGACATATCTAACCTAGCAGGAATGTGATCATGGAACCGGACAGGAAGCTCTTGGGAATGAGTTAATGAAGTCAGTTTGTCCAGAGATCTCTGGTTAGGTGATAATTAAGCAGATGGTCCACTTAGCTCTTCCTTGCTAATGAAATTTGGTTAATGAGCTAACTCTCCTTTGAAGAAGCTGCATGTAGCCACTGGGATAAAAACCTCAACCTGGTGATGTCAGGTTGAAGATGACTTATCTAAAGTCTTTTCCCTTGCTGCTGCCTGTTTTCCTGTTTTCTCCCAATAAACCTTTTGTTTAATTCTACAAAGAAAGAAAGAAAGGAAGGAAGAAAGGAAGAAAATGTAATCATTTCGGTTCACCACTATCCTTTCATGAACTATTTACTGTTTATTGAGTATCCGCAGTGAGCCAGACCCTAAACCTAGGCACTGAGATAACAGCTTAAGTGCAGTCCTCAAGTTGCTCAAGAGCAGAGATGGACAAACAGGTTAGCAAAAAAGTCAAGAATGAGTGCAGACAATGATGGCTGTTATAAATATTATAAAACCAGATGATTTGTAAGGGAACATAAGTGGGGATGTTACTCCTCTTTGAAAGGGGTGACATTTGAGCCAAGATCTAGCCTGGAGAAAATTTATGGGGAGAGCTTCTCAGGCTTCTCAGTACCCAATCCTTGAGGCAGGACCATCTTAACATATTTGAAGGACAGAGAAATGCCTGAGTGTGTGATACCTCTGAGCAAGCAGGAGAGCCACATGAGGTAGGGTCCAGGTGCAGAAAGGAGCCTGGTCGTACAGGGCTTTGAACACCATCCTCAGGAGTTGGGAGGTTATTTTGTGTCACGGAGCCATTGATGGTTTTAAATAAGACGGGTTATATGACCCAATCTTCATGTTAAAAGATCATCAGCCTTTTCTTGAAAATGGACTGTAAGAGTCGTAAGAATGAAGAAACAGAGACTCCCTGGCTGTTGCCATGACTGGCATGGGAGATGGTAGTCGCTTGGGCTAGATTTGGAGCAATGAGGAACAAACATTCGTTTTTTTTTTAAAGAGATGAGTAGTATACTGGTGTGTATAACATTTAAAATACCCAAAATCTGGTACTAATGTGTAGATTTGATAGTCATATGCATGTGGTGTCCATGGGTCCAGATGCACAAAGCTGATCTTAGACTTCCTCATGTTTCCCTCTTGCTCTTTCAGCACATTAATTAACTCTTGGGTGTTTGCCTTTTTCATTAAACAAGTTCCTGAGAATTGAAGTGATCAAATTATTTAATAATACCAAACCTGTACTATTTTCTATTTTCTATTGGCATATAAGAAGCAAACGTAATACAGTCTATCAGTCATAAAATCACAAAGCCACCATGTTTCCAGTATTTAGCATACACAAGTTTCTAGCATGAATTAATCCCAGAGCTACTACATAGTATGCATTTTCACAAAAGATCATTACCAGGAAAGCATGTCAGATATGTACTTGAATCACATGTACTGCCAGCAGCCATAACATAGGAAGGCATGGCCAGGTAAGCAATGCTTATTCTCTCCCACAAGGCAGGAACATAGATGTCAGGGGGACTGCAGGGTGGACAGTAGCTATGATTTAATCAAGTAACAGCCTGTAGACCTTAGGACTGACGTGATGAACAAAGTGTAACATAAGATGATTCCTAACACAAAAGCAGAAAAAATGCGAGGGCTGCTTCACAACTACAGAAGGCAGTGATGGTAAAGTAGATGAAACTCTCTGTCTCCCAAAACTGGAACTCCAATTACTTTCACAGTTAGAACTGACTATAGTAATAGAAAGTCAAGAGTATAGTTCATGCTTCAGTCCTATAACTGGACACATAATATGTCAATAATGCTGGAAAGAAATATTTTTCCTGCAAGGCCTGAGAATGTCCTCATCCAAACTGAGTGCATTTTTCTGGGCTACTGAAATAGGTGTTTCCCAGGGGCCATGGGAGGACAAAGGCTCAACAACTCATCTGGGAAAAGACAGCAGCAGGAGCAGTCATGTGCAGCCATGGCTTTAGTGATAACTGCATGTGGTAAACTGGTTCCAGATAGATCCAGAACTTTCTGCCTTCAACAGAATACTATTGTTACTGTTACAGATAATATATTTAACATATAATACAATAGATGTAGAAGGTTTTAAATTGTATAGTTTTACAGTTTAAAAGAACATTTTTATGTTTTTGTTTTTTTTTGTTTTGTTTTTTTTTTAAGATTTTATTCATTCTTTTTAGAGAGAAGGGCAGGGAGGGAAGAAAGGGAGAAAAACATCAATGCATAGTTGCATTTCACCTGCCTCCAGCTAAAGACCTGGCTGGAGACCTGGCTTGCAACCTGATTATTTTGCCCTAACTGGGAATCGAACTAGCCTCCTTTAAAAGAACTATTTTACATCCATGTGTCTGCACAACAATCCTGTAAGATAATGTCTAATTTAAAAGATATAAAAGGATCAAGGCACAGATAACTTAAATGATGTACTTAAATCACTGGTTTGGAAAGGATAATACCAGAACCCTAACTCAGATCTTCTAATAAATCCTATGTGTCTCTCAGGGGTATGGTTGTCACTTCATCATAATGCATTGGATTTTTTTTCTTTGGTGTATATAAAATGGTGACAGTCCTTACACTCACTGGTATCCTACATTTAATAAAATATGGCGACCTCTCAGAGGCTTAGTTATCTGTCTCCAAACTGGGAATCCAATCTGCATGATGTTGTTTCAAGGATTAAAGGAACTAGTATTAAATAAAGTGCTTGTAAAATACCAAGCCCTACGTAGATATAAGATGATGTTTAGAGTTCATTTTTTATTTTAATTAGAATCATTAGACCAAAATTTACCTCATCTTAACTTTCATGCCTTACAAATATTCAGAATAAAGCAACAGATTGCATTGGTTCAAGAAGTTATAATAATTTTCAATCAGGTATAAAGGATTCCTAACTTCCATACATTATTTTCCCAGGAAGCCAGATTGGGAGAGTATTTGGTTTTTGTTTGTTTATTTCTTGCTTATTATTTTTTTGAGTAGCTGTTTCTTATTAGAAACCTCTGTATAGGTTGAATTTCTTTTAGAGGGAGCATTTGTTACTTTTGACGTTGAAATCATCTTTCAAAAGTTAAAAAAAATTAAGCATCACTGAAACCTCACAGTAAGAAATAAAAGGTCTCTTTGGAATCATTTACAAAACTATGTATGAAGAGGGAATAATAAATATGCCAAGGCAAAAACCTTAAAACTGAGGATATAGAATCTAGAACTGAATCTTTAATGATATTTTCCAAAAATTTGTGACCTTATGAATACATCCAACCAACATTACCAATTAAATTCAAACTTATTAGGTCTTGCAACTACACAATGCTATTGGTGGTACTCATTTCTTTTATAATAACTCCCAAATGCTAAAGAAAAGTTCAAGCAGACAGAGCATTGGAAGTGAAAAACCTGCTTCTTGGCACATGATCTTTTAAACCTTGAGTGGATTCTTCATCCTCACTTTTGCTACATTTATAAAGATGAAAAGATGAGTATTATAGCTCATTACATTGCAGGATAAAATCAAGTAACATTTGTGAAATTGTCTGTAGTTTTTACATAAAAATTTAGTTGTACACTAAGTGCTCTCTTTATAAAAAAGATGGATTCATTTTTACTTGTAGGGAGGCAGACTAGTATAGTAAACAAACCGTTAGCTGCCAAGTTCAAATACACACCTGCCATCTAATAACTTTGTCTTTTGGAGTTTTTCTAAGCTCTCTGGGTTTCATTTTCTTCATCTATGAAAACGGAGACAATTACCAACTCATAGGGTTGTTGAGAGGATTAAATAGAATATATCCAGAGTGGCTAGCTTATTAAAGATAGTATTTATAAAGTGACTCATATCTGGTAGGTACCTAATATACATCATCATTATAATTTTCATCATTCAGTGTCATTATGTAGTAGAAGTATTTTGTCCTTGCAACCTATTTCAGTATGATAAACTGTTCCCTTCCACTTCCTCCTCTCTTTATTGAAGGACTGGAGGGAAAGTTAGAAAACTTGGAAGGTGGTGAAAGATTTCTGCTACTGTAGATTTATATAATCTATCATTATCAAATTACTCCACTGAAAACACATAAGAAGCCATGTACTGAAACCTTGAAAACAATTGCAAGATAACATTTCACTCTTCAAAGTTGCAGTAAAAATTGTATAGTAAAATTTGTATAGTAACTGAAACTTACTTCATATACTATATATAGTTCAACATAATAAAGAAGTTTACATCTAACTGGCAGTTTCAAAGGCTCTTCGAATTTCAATTTTGCATATGGAGAGGGAGGCCTTGCTGAACTTGTATAGAAGGTAGAGACACTGATACATATATATCTGGATAGATATCACAGATTCCCTAAAAGTACTTTTGTCTTGTTTCATTTTAAAGTTAGGTTAAATGAGTTTGTTCTCATGTTTGGAGACCACGGTTGGGAATGCAGCTTGTGGGGGAAGAAATCTGAAAAGCATATACAATTACTTACCATTTCAGTATGAAAAAAAAAAGGAGAAGTACACAAATCAAGGAAGCTTCACAGAGCTTTTGGGTGAGCTTAGATATTTAAACAAATACATAAAAGCTGGAGAAAGAAACAGCATAGAACTAATAAGAACTAGTAAGAATGATGGCAGGAATGTTAAAGTCAGGATCAAGTTTTTATAAAAATTAAAGATGGAGAAGAGATATATTTGAAGCAGTAATAAAGAGAAAAGTGATATTTAAATAAATTAGAGGAAGAGAAATGTGATATTTAAATAAATTAGAGAATGTCTAAGTAATGTGGTTTTCAGGCTCTTTGGATGATCTTCATGATCCTTGCTTCTCGGTGTTCATGCCCCTGTGTGGTGCCCTCGCCTGGGGCAGGTGCAGCGCCTGAGATTCACTCACAACCAATAGATCCAGGCAGAGGTGACAGGGTATATATTACACTGTGTAAGATTTTAGTGACTTTTTTTTAAAGTTTGCTGGAGCCGATTCTTTCTGGCTTCAAAAAGTGAGATGCTCTGTTGGGAGACCCATGTGGCAAGGAGCTGAGGGCAATGTTGGGCTGACAGCCAGGGAATTTGAAGCCTTCAGTTCTATAATCACAAGGCATTGAATTCTGCTGACAATAGCAACCTTCCCCAGTCAAGCTCCAGATGAGGCCGCAGCCTATGAGGCCCTAAGCAGAGAACTCAGCTAAGCCTTGGCCAGAGTCCTGACCCGTAGAAACTGTGAGATAATGTGTTATTTTAAGCTGCCAAGAGTGTTGTAAATTCATTACACAGCAACAGAAAATTAATATCATAAGGTACTACCATTTGCTTCTACCTTCCCTGTTGAGAAAATGACATTCACAGTGGCCAGGCTAGACTTGTCCCTGGGTGAAAAAATTTCCTTCTACTAGAGTAAGAGGTACAAATTACATTCTTACAGCTTTGATGAGCTGTGTGAATCAACTTCACACTCCGCATGAGATGACTTCTTTCTTTCTTGCCATTTCTTTAACTCTTTTCTATCCAATCGTAGGAAGTTTGGGGGAAATAGGAGGATACGCCTTTACAAGCTTAATTGACGTTATATTAGGAATTCTGTCATGAATCTTCCTGAGAGAAGCAGCTGTCTCTCCTCATGTGACATCGTCTCATTCAGCTTAATGTTCCCAGCACTTAGGACAGTGCTTGACACATAGTTGATGCTCCATGACTATTTGATGAATGAATCTGTTAAGTTACCTCAACCATGAATCTGATAAGAAAGAAGGAAATTCACTTTTCTCTACTATGGTGCTTTTCCTTCTTAGACTTTCTAGTCTTTTGGGAATAAAAAAGATAAGATAAGAATGATATGAACAAGTTGTTTGTGCATAGGAAAAGTGAATAAATGAACCCTGAGAATACAGAGATGAGTCAGTTACTTTTTGTAAACAAAAGGAACCCTATAAACCTAATGAATACTGGTTATTTCACAATTTTCTTGTTTTCTTCTCCATCTACAGAGCTCTGTTTAGTTTTATATGAGATACATTCAATCTTGGCAGACTTTAAAAGCTTAATTGTCTGATTCCAAATGAGACTGACATAATGGGCTCATTTGTTATGTCTCCATTCTCTATCTTCACATCACACAAAAGTACAAACCGTTTATAACCTGACAATAATTGACATGCCTTTATCTTTTATTCATTTTACTTTCAACTTTCTTCTCTGTAGACCCCTAGTGGAAACAGGGGGTTTCCACTCATCACTCATTCCTGTTTGGTACATGGAATGCCTGGTACATTGTACCTCATTAGTAGCAATTAGTGAATTCTTTATAAATACTTTTGTTAATTTATTTCTAATTGCCTTGCTGGGCATACTGATGACAGAATGCCCAAAAGACTGGGTTTCATTTATATAACATCTAAGTAGAAAATGGGAAAAAATACACACTTCATTGCTTTTACTGTTCATTTCAGAAACATGGTATTATTTTAGTCTAAACTAAGCTAATGAAAGTATTTCAGTCAGTAATGTTACCATTTGTTAATCAGGAAATTTCATACCTGTTGAGTTGAAAACCTTCATTTTTATTTATTAAAAAAAATTTTAAGACACTTTAACTTTTTAAAGGTTTTACTCATTATTTTCAGAGAGAAGGGCAGGGAGGGAGGTAAAAAGGGAGAGAAGCACCAATGTATGGTTGCTTTTCACCTGCCTCCAGCTAAGGGACCTGGCTGGAAACCTGGTTATGTGCCCTGACTAGAGAATTGAACCAGCAACCCTCACGTTCAATTCCCCGGTGCCATTCCACTGAGCCACACCAGCCAGTGTGGCTCATTTAAAAATGGCCTAAGTAACATTTTCTTTTTTATCTTAGCACTTCTCAAGTTAGGTAAAAAAACTGCATACACTTAAATGACACTTTTGTTGATAGTTGTCAGAGCACAATGCGTCCCTCACTGGAAAGTCACAGAAAACCTGGGCACAGGCAGGAATTTGTTTCAATTAAGTAACTTCTACCATATGTTGTAGGATCAGTACAGATTCAGGTCAATTCCCTATATTTCCATTTTTAAATGGAAAAACATTTTTAAAAAGTAACTTGATAACCAAGTAAAGACATGCTTAATGGCCATGTGCATTGCCTAAGAAAATACTTAACTTTTTGAAAATTTAACAAGTTTTGCCTTACATCTCCCCAAAGCCTATTCTCCTGTGGTCTTGAATAAAAGCAGACCACACCACTTCCCAAATCAAAACTCTCCAATCACTTCCCATCACACTCAGATTAAGATGCAAACTCTTTACCTTGGTGGGTGAGGGTCTTCGTTCCTGGCCCTGCCTGGCTGTCTGATCACCTTGTCTAGCCCACTTCTCTGCTTATACTACTCCAGACACTTCAGTCTCCTTCTAGTTGTTCAAACATGCCAGACTCATTTCTTCCTCATCACCTTCACACTTGTTCTCCACTTCCCCAGGGTGGCCTTCCTTCAGATTCTCATGAGACTCACTCTTTCACTTCATTCTGACCTGAGCTCCAATGTCATTTGTTTTTCAAAGAGGCTTTTCCTGACCACTGTAAAATGCTAGCCCCTCATCATCTGCAAGTCTCATTCATGATTGCTCTAATTTGTTTTTCTAATATCAGTGATTGTTACCTGAAACTGTGACTGCGCCACTAGAATATAAAACACAGGAAGGTAAAGTTCTCACCTTATTCATACATGTAGCCCCAGGACCCATTAAAGCAGTTATTCAGCATGTGTTCATTGACTAACTAAATGAATAAGATCATAGAAGTAGATTGTAGAGGATTAAACAGCAGTTAAAGAGAGGAACAAAGAAGGGAAGTGAAAATGACACTGAATTTTCAAGCCTGGGTAACACAAGATGGTAGGACCATTAAAAGGTGCAGGTAATTCAGAGAGCAAGCCAAATTGGGAGAGCAGACAGACAAGTGCTCTAGAAATGCTTGTAGACATTTAGGCAGAGGTTGGGAGAGGGGTCAGGATTGGAGATATTCAGGGGATGATTCATGTAGTTCTGATAGCTGGAGCCCAAATATTGCAGAGAAAGGATGTAACAGGAAAAGAAGAAAAAGTCGTTTAGGGACAGCTCATAGGAAGAGGGGCCAGATGGAGAACAGTCAAGATGCTACGAGTAAAAATGAAGATAAATTATTGGGAGGTTTAAAAAAAAGCCCAGAGAGAAGAGAATTTCATGGAGGGGGTGGTAAGCAGTGCTAAGTGCTGATAACAAGAGGACAACATGTGACAAATGAATTCGCTGTGATTGCAAGCATTTGTGACCTTTAAGAGAGAAGCCTCCATAAGAGGGGTGAAGGCAGAAATATATTTTGCACCAGCACTGTCTTGAATGCCAGTTTAATGTTTCTTCTGTGATTCATAAAGCATCTCAGTATCTTGTAGGACCTTTGGCCATTTTATAAATACCAATTATATAACTCTGTCCATTAAAAGGTGTAGGATTAAGGAAAAACATATAGGGAATTGAACTGAATCTGTACTGATCCTACAACATATGGTAGAAGTTACTTAATTGAAACAAATTCCTGCCTGTGCCCAGGTTTTCTGTGACTTTCCAGTGAGGGACGCATTGTGCTCTGACAACTATCAACAAAAGTGTCATTTAAGTGTATGCAGTTTTTTTGTTGTTGTGTTTGTTTTTTTTACCTAACTTGAGAAGTGCTAAGATAAAAGAGAAAATGTTACTTAGGCCAGCAATATTTTTATTTTATTGGCTGCTGTCATAAAAATGTGTTAAATTTCTGTTATTTTGAAAAGATCTGAAAAGAATGACTAAGCAGGAAAAATTGTTTATAGTTCACTTCTAAGAGACAACCATTGTTTACTTGTGGACTTGATTAGTTTCAGAACTTTATTTCAGATTTTTTTAACTGAGAAGGAGCACAACCTGGGCTAAAGAATCAGATTGCCTGGGTTCAAATTTTACCTCTGCCTCCTTTGGGCCACATGAACTTGATGAGTTTCTTAGCCTCTGTACCTCCATCTCCTTACCTGTAAAATGTGGGAACAGCTTGTTCTTTTATAAGCTTATTTGTCCTGATAGCTGGTATACAAATTAGAGTTTTTCCCATACTCTTTCCACTTTTCCAATTTTACCTGTCCTATTTCACCCTCCAACGACACTTACTTGGAAGACCTCTCATTCCTGTGTCATTGCATCTGTCTTTGTCCTGATGTTCTGCACTCGTTTCGTTTGTCTTGATATGCTGCTATTGCTTTAAAATGCCTTGGGGCTGGGAGCCACCTCTGTTCCTGGAGATTGAGATTGAGCTAGTATGAGTGACTGAGGAGCCCAGTTAAGGATTGTACTTGTCTCCAACCCCTTAAAGTTGCATTGCACTGCACCCCCAGTCCAGGAGGACCTGGACCCATTCTGAAATAAGAAAGGATAATAAACCAAAGCATTTGATCATCTGTATCAGAGTTATTACCCTAAAAAGCCATTAACCATGCAATGATAATCAAATCACTGGATAGGTTATTAACAGTAATATGTCCCTTTGGGTAACCACATGACAACTGCATGTGCCATGTGCAGACAATTATGACAGAAGCATTTCTAAGACGAGGCTAAATGTGAACTATTTAATAATAGAGGACCCAAGGGAAAGCAGTCTCCTTTTGTTTACTTCAGGAAAGAATTAGCATTTGTTTTCAGTATTCTTAAAGCAAAGGGAGATGGCCTTGTTAGTCTCTTGATTGAAATAATTGATCCAATGGCATTAAGGCAGAACAAGGCCATAAAACATGTAACACCTCTCTCATGGAACCATAATTGAAACCAAAACTGAGCTCTGTGTTCTCCCCATTGAACTCAAAGGGTCTCTTGGGTATGACAGTCATAATTCTAATATTTCCCAAAGACAACCTTGATTTTGAGAGTTTTGGCATTCTCTTAATTACTCTCCCCATTTGGGGCTCAGAAAAAAAATAGGTGAAGTATCTATAACATTCTTTCTTTGTGAGCAAGGTTTTTGCTGACCTGCACCTTTATTGAAAACATCTTTGCTCTGTCCTGGTACTGTAATATAGATTGTTATCCAAAGGTGGATCTGTCTTTGTTTATAAGGTTATCTGTGAAGTTTGTGTGAAGTGCATTGCTATCCTTTGGGTCGGAGAGTTTTTATAAACATCAAAATGCCATTGTTTTATCGCTTGAGAAGATGTTGAATTGACATTAACTTAAGGAAACAGACTGCTGCAGGTTTTTCTAAGTATCTTGCAGTAAATCAACCTTCAAAGACTTCCTTAGGAAACACATTGGCTCTTTTTAAAAATATAAATGCAATTCATTAAACATAGTCCTTAAATCATCTAGCTCTTTTTTCTAATCCACAGATAAGGAAAAGATGTCAGTGTGTAATATGACTTCCTAAAGATTTGAACAGCAAAAAAAAAAAATTGGATGTTCTTAATCCAACAGAGCTGCCAGTTTCATAGTTCTTTGTGTTTTCATCTGTTAGGAGTTGAATTAAGAGTGAGGTCCCATTTGTGTGGCATCTTAACTCAGCTCATCATCTTAAAGTTTCCTTTTAAAGAGTGACTAATTCTGTACTTCTTCGCAAGTAAAAGTGAACGTTTTGTTTGCATATTTTCCGAATTCATCCTCTTTTTATTCTTTGGAATAGAAACCATTGGTTGTTTGCTTTATTCTTTAACAAAATGCAATGATGCAATTATAGTCAAATAAGCTCTTCACTAGAATAGTTGACTCCACCCCAATCACAGTTTTTTAAATTATATTTATTAGATTTTATTTAAAAAAAAATTTTTTTTGTATTTTTCCATTATAGTTAACATTCAATATTATGTTAGTTTCAGGCATACAGAATTATGGTTAGGCATTTATGTAACTTAGGAAGTGACCTCCCCAATCAATCGCAATTTAAAATAGTTCATTCCTCAGCCGAGTCCTGCTGGTAGTGGATTTGAAGCTCCAAGTACAAGAGCAATAGCAAAGGGAAGCAGACCTAAATAAGAACATTTGTGAGGATGTAGAGATGTCATTTTTCAGCACATAAGATTATTTTTTTAATTTACAGTTCAGGAATGAAATCTGAACAAATCAGAAATGATTTATGGGCTAGGTTTAACCATGGAGAGAAATGACAGTAAGACCTCTTCAATTCTATACTGAATCATTAATGAAGATTTTTATGTAGTGTAGGTCTCCTCCCTTCCTCTGGGTAGTTCAATATAGGAGTAAAGACAAGTTCCAGGAAATAATGCCTTGTTTGGTGGTTTATATTTAAATGAAAACATCTGAGCTACTTTCTTATGTCTCAAGGACTGAAAGTTTAATGAAACATACACATTTATAAACATAATTTTTTAATTTCTCAAAGGAAATATTACCATTTTCTGAAGACCTGATGAATGTTCTCAAAACATTGGTGGGCAATATGTTGGCACTTGAGAACACAGCTTAAATATTTTATTGACATAGTAGTTTATGGTGTTTGCGTCATTTCCAGAGACCATCAGGGCCTAAACCATGGCACACAGATAATATGTCTACCATAAAACACATCAAAAACATGAAGGGCCCTGGCTGGTGGCACAGTGGATAAGACGCCAGCCTGTGAACCCCAAGGTCACTGGTTCGATTCCCACCAGGGCACATAACCCAGGTTGCAAGCCAGGTCCTTAGCTAGAGGCAAGTGAAAGGCAACCATATATTGATGTTTCTCTCCCTCTCTGCCTCTCTCCTTTCCCCTCTCTCTAAAAATAATAAATAAAATATTTCTAAAAAATTTAAAAAACAAAACAAGAAACCTCATTGCTTTTATAAATAAATAAATAAAACAGGTTTGAGATTTCCAGATAAAAGATTTCACAGAAGCACAAATTTTATTATCTGGCTTTCTGTCTAGTGGTTGCTTTTAGTAGACACTGAAGATAACCTCACTTGAAAATGAAGGTAACATGCTAAAGCTTTGAAGAGGTTAAAAGTACAATTATGGCCCTGGCTGGTGGCTCAGTAGATAGGCACTGGCCTGCGAACCCCAAGGTCGCAGGTTTGATTCCCCAGCCAGGGCACATAACCAGGTTGCAAGCCAGGTCTCCAGCCAGGCCTGTAGCTGGAGGCAGGTGAAAGGCAACCATACATTGATGCTTCTCTCCCTTCCTCCCTCCCCGCCCTTTTCTCTAAAATAATGAATAAAATCTTCTTTAAAAAGTATATTTATGGTTATGACAATTACAAAATAAGTGAACCAAGTGTTATTACAAAGCAGTTCATTGTTCTGTTTAAAAGTGGTTTTCTTATTTGAGTAAAAGGCAAAACATTGGGCATTGGCTCCTCTGGTATAACAGTGCTCGGCTGCATGACCTAGATTTCAAGTCCCTGTAGTATTTCCTGTACAAAACTGGTATAAGCCCTCTGCACACCAACACTAACAATAAATATGAGTCAGCTATATAGAGACACTGCGTGAAGTTTTTAATCAAAACATTTTATTAATGAAAAACAAATACGTAATGCTATTACAATGCTGATATACTAATAAGCTAACTGTAATTAAGAATCTTTGTAGAAGGGGAGGGCATGGGGGAGAAAATGAGACAACTGTAATAGAACAACAATGAAAAAGAAATTAAAAAAGTCTTTCTAGAGGGAAATTTCTCATTTTTTTTAATAATACTTTTTTTGTATAGGTAAAGAAACTTATTTCTATGTCTGATGTAATCTTAGAATCCTTGGTAGGCAGAAACTGACATTAATTTGATATTGTACTAAACAAATATTTTGAATCTAGTCTCTTCAAAGAATTTTTCTGTTATTATAGTCTACTATTATAATCTCACTCTCTTTTGAAAACAAGTATTTACACTCGGGAAAGCAAACAACTATCCAGCTCTGTCATGTAACAAATGATTTCTCTTGGCTCAGCCCTTAGTATAAAAATGACTAGTTATAAATTTTTTTCTTTATAGTTCATGTATATTTAGATGATGACCAAAGATCTTAAGGCAACCATTATACTATAACATAGTGCCAGAGAAATCCGACAAATTTCAGGTTGCTTCATTGAATATACATCACATGGTTAAAGGTTCCCAACCAACGCTTTGGCCTGGACTATTTTAATAGTACATTTAAGAATTATGTATCTTAAAGAAATAGCTCTATCCAAATTGGGCTATCCTAATAGTCAGAAAATAAAATTATAGTTTCAGCTATATCTAAATAACTTCAAACACCTGTATTACCAATGAAATACTGACTCATCTATTAATCTTTTTGTTTCCAAAAGTAGTACGTATGTTTACATTTTATGGGCAAAACAACTGAATAATTGGTTGAATGTATTTGAATTGTTATCATAGTCTCAGAGTGTCACCTGTTCTCTCTTCATCATGTTGTCACATCTGTTCCTCCCTCTCCTTTTTTCCTTTCTTCACAATATATTGATTGCTACCAACTATGTGCCAGACGCTGTGTGCTGAGTGGGGGAGTCAACAGACATGACTTTTTTGGAGGAGACACTTGGTGGTAATTGGACTTTTTAAAAAAGTTTAATTATATACTTACAAACTATGGTGAATGTTCTAAAGCACAAAAATGAAGTGTTATTCATTCATTCAGAAAACGTTTTTGAAGGCCTGCTATATGTCAGGCATTTTGCTAGGTTCGTGGTAGACAGGGATGAAGGACACATGATTGCATTCTCAAAGAGCTTATGATTTAGTTGGGGAAAACCAATAAACATGTCATTGCAAAATTAGCAGTTGCTACGGCTGTAGTGCACGTGTTGCTCTGGTAGAAATGGAGGGACCTAGGGATTATCTGTCTGCGTGGTAAGCTGTAAGACTGGACAGACACGAGGAGCCGGCCATCTCTGGGACAAGGAGAGATTGGTCCAGGCTGCAGCAAGGCGCCCCTGCTCTGTGAAATGAAAGGAGGCGCGATGCATTTAGTGAGATGGGGAGGATTTCAGGGAGCATCAGCTTTTGAAAAATAAATCAAAACCTACTTTTGAAAAACTGAAGTATAATTTGTGAAACAGCTAAGTAAAGATGTTATTGGGAACTTGCTTATATTAGTCTAGAGTCAGAAAAAAGGGCTGGACTGGTCAAATTTAAGAGTCATTAAATATATATCTATATCTATATCTATACACACACACACACACACACATATATATATATATATGCATATATGTATATATATATATATGCCATTCCCTACAATAAAGACACATTTAGAGGCTCACAAAGGGAAAAGAGACTAGACTGAAAGGAGTGGCTAGAAAGGTGCAGGAAAAGAAGGCAAGTGTAGTGTTGTGGAAACCAAGAAAAACAGGATGGTCTTGAAAGCATGCTTTTGAATACTGAAGTCATTGTTGTAGTAGACAGTAAAAACATTTTAAGTGATTCTCAGGAAGTTATAGAAGACTCCACATCTTTTCTCCAAAAAGCAGAAACCATCTTAAGCTGGTTAACCAACTCACTCCCTTCTCTCTACCAGGCAAACTGTGGTGCATGGGTGAGTCTGCTTCTAGCAGGCCTGTCGGGTACTGCCTTGTGCTCAACTGCTACCAGCGAACGTGTGTTATCGGGGTTGGCTGTATTTGTTGGCAAGATGACTGATGCCTCCTGTACTTGCTAGTACATAAATAATTGTGTAAGTTGTCATTTCATGAAAACTGACTATGGAGAAGCAAGTTGTTTTTATGAAAACCAAGTTGAGTGCCTTAAAGAGAGAAAGGTGAGCTAATCGTGCTGCTGATTATAGATGTGAGGGAATCATCTGTAAGAGATTCTGGGGAAATTCTAAAAGTCGAGAAGAGTTCTGCTCTGGGATTGTTTCATAACTGTCCTGCATTCTCAATCTACTTTAAAGAAACCGAAACTGGAAATGATAACTGATGCATTTTGAGTGTGGTTTCTACAAAAAGAACAATATAAAATCCTAATCAGAGGACTAATCAACGAAGAAAAGACTTTGACTTAATAAAGATTGACAAATAGATAAATATTTATGTTTGATTTAAAATAAATACAAAGATATCAAATAAAAAGGTGTCCACTCAATACATGCCACTGTAACTGATGGTTCATCTTATACTGTAACCAAGTTTCTTTGTATCCAGTGCCAGCATATATCTAGTGAAACAAAGATAAACTTTAACTCAGCCTGTGTTACTAAAAACTATTAATAAGTTATTGAATAAGTGGAATCAAGTATGTTCCTTTTCTTTCATGGTTTTGATGTCCTGCAAACAGAGGAAATGAGTGTTTGGACATTTTGAATTTTCTAAGCATAGGCACCTAACCTTGTGTTTCTCTGCTTTAATCATACTAATGACTTTTGAGAATATACTGTATTTAGCTACTGATTAAATCAAAGTAACAGTATAACCTCACTTTTATTCGTAATACATAACCACAGTTAAGGTTACTAAAGCATAGCTCTCAAAAAAAAAATATTGTAAATTTAAAGGGTTTTTCTCTTTATTTTCTGAAATTCTCTTTTCGATTAATTTCAAGCCTTGCCCAAGGTCATTAGAGAACATGGGAAAGAAAATTTTTAATACTACCACATTTTAAATACCAATCCTCACTGTTCTATAAATATACTGGCAAGCATTTTATATTTTATCTATTTTCAAATTAAAATCTCACATTTAATACTCAGAGTCAGTGATCAGGAAGGGATGGCAAGTGATTAAAGGTAGGTAAGTCATAAAATAGAGTATAATAGAAGAGTAATAACCATGGGGACAACAGAAATGAAGTTTAAGATTCCAAGGGTTCGTAAGGTACATTCTTTTTTTTTTTTTTTTCCTTTTAATTTTATTGTTGTTGTATTACATCCATCCCTTTTTTGCTCCCCTCTGTCCCCCTCCCCACCCACCCTTTCCCCCCAAAGTCAATCCCACCTGTTGTCCATGTCCATGGTTCCTTTATACTAGGTTCTTGCCTAAGCTGCTCCCCTTCTTTGCCTCTGCCTCCCCTCTCCCCCCAACCCCTTTCCCCCTGACCACTGCAGGCCTATTCCTTGTATTCATACACTTGGTTCTGTTTTGCTTGTTGTTAGTTTTGCTCATTATTGTCCCGTAATGGGTGAGAACATATGATACCTGCCCTTCACTGACTGGCTTATTTCACTAAGCATAATATTCTCCAGTTCCATCCATGTTGTTGCAAAGGGTACAAGTTCCTTCTTTCTTTCTG